>VUYV01000598.1:222269-232820 GCA_008711295.1 Anarhynchus alexandrinus | reverse complement strand
ACGGGAGAATTAGCAAGCTAAACATTGTCTTTCTCCTCGTTTTTGAAGATGTTCAGCTCTGTCAACTTTCCCTGCTCTGGCTGTGCTGGGCGGCACCGACACAACACCTATGCCTATGCCGTGGTTTGCACTGACTCCCAGCGCTGTGCCTCCTCTGCAGGATTGTTCGCCCAGACCCTGGGAAGTGCTACCGCCGGTGCCTTCAGCCGCTTTCCAGGGAAGGACTTTTATAAAAAGTACGCGCAGCGTGAAGGAGGAAGCAGATGCAGGCTCGCTCTGCACACTCCTCTCCAGCTCCCGGCATATGGTGGACGGTTAAAAAAAAAAAAACGGATCTGAATGGTGTGAAAATCTATTCATCCTGTATCACAGAGAATAAATTATTTCTTTTTGGTCATATGCTGCGTGTTGTCCTGGCTGCATCCGCCTGTGCTGTTATGAAGGAATGCTTTAGAGTCACAGGGTGTACAGATCAGAACAACCCTCTGTGCTGACTTTCTGCACGACAGAGGCGGAAGATTTTCATTCAATCACTTTTTTGTCCGAACCATAATTTCTGATTGTGCTCGTACCTTTGATGAAAGAAACCCAAGCCCGATTTATGGTAATAAAAGGACAGAAAATCCAACGTAACTGTAAGTAAGTACGCTGCCTCAGTGGCTTCTTGTTGTTTGTATTGGACAACTTGCTTTATCCTTGGTCTGATATCTTCTGTCTTCAGACTCTAGCTGCTTGCTTTGCTACATTAGTGCCTGGGTTCACAGTCCCTGCTGCTTCCCTGCCCCACAGCTTTTCTCCTGGTCCCCAAGGCCATGAAGCAGCTGCCGGTGGCCAGGGGTGTGTGGGATGGCCCAGTGCCCTTCTGGGCATGCGTGAGCTCCCGTGGGGCAGGCAGCGCCTGGGAAAGTGGGCTACATCCTCCTTAGTCCTCTCCCATTCCCTCTAAGTCTGCACCTGCTCAAATCATCTGCAAAGCTTTTCTTTGATAAACTAACCAGACTGAGTTTATTTAATCTCTGGGGCACATTTCTAGGAATGACTTTTGTGGCTCTTTCCTGAAACTTCTTTAATTTGCCAGCAGCCTTTTTAAAGCCCAGGCACTGGATTGGGACAGACACTGTACATTTGTAAAGAGAGGTGGGAAACCATGTTCAAATTAAGTTCAAATTAAGCTCAAATTCAATACTTAATTTTCATGAATTTTGTTGGCTTGTTTGATTATTCTTACTACCTAAAACTGAGGGGTTTTTTAGAGTGTTGCCAAGTCTTTAATCTTTGCTGATCTCCCAACGATTCAGGCATGTTGCCTCACGCACCATATACTACCTCAAAGCACGTAACCGAGATAAGCAGTTAAAGACATATAATGAACTTTCCCTCCAATACAATAAAATAGCGGCTCTCCCTTTCAAATATTATAAGCATTTCTCTTTACTGAATGTCAGTGGTGGATAAAGAGATTTGGAGTAAACCAACACTCAAGTGGCTTATCTCTGTTAATAGATTATTATCACAATACTTTCAAACCTATAAGTTTTCTTAGCCTTTGCTTCCCTAAAAGAAATTGGAGTAGGGGAGTGTGTGTGTGCGCACATGCAGAACTCAGCACCTTCGTGATGCTGTGAGGGCTGTGGGTCTGTCTTCCCCAGCCGGAGCACAGCCTCTCCTTTTTGTTGGGCCTTGTACTTCTCCAAAAATTCACCCTGGCCTTTCACTTGCAGGCAGGTTCTCTCAGCCACGTCACCCTGCGCATCCGCTCTGCTCATCCCTTAGGTCGGAATAGACTCTGCATGAGATGTCACCTCTGGGAGCTGGTAACCGGCAAATAACAGTGTCCCCAGACTGCTTCCCAGAATAAGTGTTGGATTTGCTTATGGCATGAGGGGCAGCCCTGGGGAAAGCAGCAGAACAGTGACCCAGTCTGCTCCAGAAGCACCACCTGAGAGGGAGGTCCTGCTCCTGGTTGCATCCCATGCGAACGTTACCTGGCTGCCTTTTTTCCCCTCCCCACCATTCACACTGCGGTTAGAGCTACCTCCCAGCCAAAACAGGGCTTGTACTTTAAAAGAAGTGAAACCAGAAATTCGTCTACATCATACACTACTGGAGCTGGACTTTCGGAAAAAAAACCAAAAACAACTGCTTCACATGAATCAGCCACTGGGAGAGTTATGCCCCTGGGGCAGGTGTAGCCTTGCACGTTGTAGTTTACACGTGTGGTACCTCCTCGCAGGCACCGAGGAAGCGATGCATCTGACAGTCACCTCTGTGCTGTTCATACATCCATGCTGCATGCATGGCAATGAGAGTGGGTGCAAAATCTTTCTTCCCAGGTGTATTTCACACTGCTTTGTACGCATCTGTCTGCCTACACTTCACAGCGTGGAATTAGATCTCCCTGAGCGAGTCTGGTACTGGGCTTTTTATCAGTCAGACACTGGTGCGCGTTGAGCCTCTTTCCCTTAGCGTTCTTTTGCTCTTCTTCTGCTGAGGTGGGGCAGGACTGCAGGAACCCGCCGGTGGCCCTGGTCTGTCATCAGGGATCTGGACTGCTGTGTGACAGCCCTGCAGTGGCTGCTGCGAGGAGACCTGGGCAGACATTCACGTGGGGCTTCCCTGCCTTTACAAGCCCACCCGCACTCAGAGACCCCACAGGCTCACGCTCCCCAGGTGGGTTTTTATGACCTGCTTGTAAGAAGAGGTGCATTTCTGCCCCCTTGCATTGCGCCCCAAGGAACAGCTGTGATAGCATCATGCTTTTTTGTACCAAAAAGTGCAGCAGATCCGTTACATCTTGTGAATCTGCCTTCTTTTTTAATTAGCCCTTGGGGTGTGGGGCACAATCTTGGGCTGACCAGGTCCCGTCGGTGTTCAGGCTGGCACCAGGGAAGGAGGGAATGAGTAGAAGCGAGCAGTAGAGAGGGCTGAGCCACTGCACAACTGCATCTCTCCTCCCATCCTTGAATAATATCCCTGACAGTGATAGTCTTGCAGACAGCCGGTGCTCATCAACAACATTATTTAATCAGAAAACGCCTGAAGGTGCCAATCAGGTTATTAGACAAAGTCCAAACCTTTGGGAAGAAGCTCTTTGTTGCCCAAAGTGCAGAGAGGGCTGAGCACTGGCCAGACACAAAATAGTCTTGTACATAGCTGAGAAGCCTATTGTTTTTCAGAGGCTGCTATTTTTGTGCTCATATGACAGCCACAGAGACGTGTCTGACCCGTGAAAGGCCCTCATCCTCTATTTTGTTTGTAACTGCCATAGCTTTAATTACTGCAGCCTCACAAATGAACCCAAACAATTTTTCTTCCTCTCTATAAGTTTAAAAGACTAATAGGTGGGAAACAGGATGCATAAAAACATGTATGTATGCATACGTATACACACACATATCTTTTTCCAACATATGCATCACAAATATAGCCCAAATATGGAGAACGGCTGAAATAAAATAACAGACCTATTGGCACAAAGTCACATGTTAGTTGCTGAAGTCAGTCACACTGCACCAGCAATAAGCTGAAAACAAAAGAAGCAAATAAATATACAATCATCTCTCTTTTTTTTTCTCCTGCTTAATACAGATTGCAAGCGTATTTAAATTGTTCAACCTACTCTTGAAATTTGAAGCAGCAGCGTACATTTGATTGTGGTGTGCAGTAAGGCAAAACACTTCAAAAGGAGGATGTGTAATAATTTCAGAAGCCTGCTTTTCCTTTTGTAGATTATACATAATAGCAGGCTGCAGTCCAATTTCCATTTTAGTGGATACTGGGGAGGTGAGAGGAAATGTTTATTTTAGCAACTGGGCAAATCAAAATCATTTTTACTCAAAACACAGAGGCTCCGAGAAGGCTCCTCAGCCACCAATTCACTGTCAGCCAAACATCCGACGGAGCTGGGGATCTGTGTGGGGTGCCTGGGGGCTCTAGCAGGATTTGGTTTTGGGCATGGGATGGTCAGAGCCGTGTGGAGGAAGCCTTTTGCCTCACATCTTTTGCGAGCTGTTTGATCTGAACTGGTATAAGATTTCCAGGAAATCAGGTGACCAGGACGAACCCGTTCTTGCAGGGCAGTTATCTTCTCTTTTTCAATAGCTTGATCCCATATATAACACGTAATTCATTTTAGACCCACTGAAGGCCTATAAGACTTTCTTTGTTATTATTATTATTATTTCACAGGCTTTGGACTGGACGTGAAGCTTCTGAGACCTCAGCTCATCATGTCAGAATTGCAGTACAGCTTTTCAGAATACATTTATACTGGAGCAACAGTATTTATTCAGGAATGGTCTGTGGACTTCAGACACTGGGGGTAAGAAGCCCTTCCCTTCAGACTGGGGTAGGTAGACCAGGGCCTGAGCTGGGGAGGGTATGTTTGGGTGTTGGCCCATCATCTGTGGGAAATCTTGCAGTGGCTGTTTAAGAGACAGTCCCCGCCAGCTGCCTGCTCTGCTCCTCTGCCAGACATCATCACTGTCCCAGAGTCGCTGAAAGGAAGTCTCCTTCTATGGGATCCAGTGCCTGAGCTCAAATTACTGATGAAGCTGTTTCAGCCTCATACTGGATTTTACCTGAGACACTCGTGTGTGTGGACCTCTGCCAGCCCTGCAATGGGAGGAGCAGATGGGTAGAGGGTGGTGAATCACCAGAAGGCTGAGGACCAAAATCACCTTCAACTACTACATCAAGGTTCACCTCCACATTTCTGGAGAGATGCTGTCCATCCCAAGCACGGCACCTATGAGGAATCTATCTTGTCCACAGTAACTCGTTTCCAGTTGTATCTGCTTTGATTTCTCATTTTCGTTGCAAAGCAACAAGGGATCAACTTTACTTACCTCTACTCTGACCTCTGTCTTCCCGTTGTGCTTGTGGCTTTTCCAGCAGTAGCTGCCTATGTGCAGTTTCCAGCATTCAAAGAAGAAATTGCACACCTGGGCACGATGTGAAAGCTCTCTCTCAAACACCTTTTTGCTGCGTTTATCCCTACAAATATCAACTGCAAGAAGAGCAGATGGCCTGGATATATGAACTTTATTATAGGTAACAGAAGAGGGGCCGTAGCAGATGAGAACACGCAGTGCTCGTGTTTTTGTAAACGGCCCAGTGGTATCTTTAAAACAGGAAGAGGAAAGGTCTGGCTTGTACTGGGAAAGCTGAGACAGCCCAGAGGTTTAGGTGTAATTCGCACCATCAGGCACAGCAGATAGTAATCTTACTTGATGATGTTTTATGCCTGCTCTGATTCTTGTCTGTGAATAATGGAAGATGGCACTGCCAGAGGAGAAAGGACAACTTGTGCTATTAACTCTGCTCTATTGGCAATTTCTTCCTATCTTACTCTGCTTTCTTTTCTCTTATCAAGCCCTTTATTTTTCTTTTGTCTGAGTGGTTTATGAATTATAAAGAAAGAGTATTTATATAGTCTCCTCTCCATTACGAGCACGCCAATTGCCTGTTCTGTGTGTGCATGCACCAACGTGTGTGTTGTGTTCTAGGACTGTTAAATGTCACGTAACCAAACCAGAGCATTTCAGTCACGTGGTGCTGACAAGCTGCACTCAGGCATAGCACATGCCTTTCCTTAGCTCAAAACAGATGTCGTTTCCCTTGACAGATCCCTCTATGGATTCCTGAAAACAAAGTTCGGTAAAATTTTGTGGGTTTGTTTTGTTCTTTTTGTTTGTTTAAATAGCTTCAGGTTAATAAGTACATTCCCAAACTGAATGGGAGACATGAAAGACAGCAAAGAGATGTTTCTGAGTTATTGATCTCTTTGCTCTCTAAAATAAATTACATTAAACAGCTGTTCTCAGGGCCACGGCTTTAATGAGAAACACTGCTGTGGCTACATTTCCCTTTTCTCTAATGCAGAGGCCCTGCAGCTGAATCCCACTTAGGGGATGTCATCCTTTCTCATGACTGCAATGCTCCTGATGCTCAGCATCTTTCTTGCACTGTTATTCAGATGGACACGATAATAAAAAAAGAAGTTCATAAGTGTCTTGGTTTATCTGGCTGCATGTCAGAGTGGGTTTGAGCACTCTCATACAGACAGAAATGACTCTCAGGAAATGATTACCTAGCACTTTTCTGGCAAACCATGCTGCTGGGCGACTGAGAGGGTCATTAAAGGAAACTGTGTTTTTAAATGCTTGACAGGAAAACTAGTAGAGACAGAATTGTCATCTGTTTGCATCGTGTATAACGCTTTTCACACAGAGGAGGAAGGTTAGACTTGAGCAAGCATGCCATACCGAAGCAGAAAAAAAGAAAAGACATTTATCAACTAAAATGCTTGCATGCCTCGGGAAAAGGACGTTTTCCAACAGAAGAAATTAGTCCTGCATATTTAGCACATATTTCACTTTGCCTTAAAAGGAAACAGATACTGTTTTGAATTAAACGAGATGTTTGCAGGATTATGTACATGTGTTTCATTTGTATGAGATTAATAACAGAAAGAATTGGGGAAGAACATGGGGGGTTAAATATATTTCTGGCTACTGATACTTATGCTTCTAGGTAATTTAGAAAAATTGACTTTATGGTTGCTCAGTGTATCTGTAAAATTCCTTCTTCTCCTGTTTAGAGATTCCCTTTGAAATATGGGGCCATGAAGGGCTGTTGTATCTCTCTCCTCTAAGTCAGTAGAATTACCATCTACAATAAAGGCCAGTCTCTTTTCATTGAGACTCATTGCTGTGATGACTCATATGGATTTGCTCAGAGGACAGACCAGATGTGTACGACTGAGCATACTTAAAGCAGGAAATGCAGAAACCTGCACTATGGTGAACTTTGCTACACGCCACTGCCTGGCCTGGGACTGCAACGGGCTAGTTTCAATGCTCAGCATCTACAGGAGGCAGGGACTGGCCAAAGCTACACCTTGACCAAATGTCCTCTGTTGCTTTTCTGAAATGTGAATCTCCAAACCACCAAACAACATTGCAAAACCACCTCTCTTGTTCTTCTGAGGCAATGGCTTTCATTTGGCTAAGATCTTTGACAATGGCACTGTCAAAGTAAATGAGCTAATACCTTAAATTGTGAATCATCACGCTCATATTGCTTTATCGTAACTCCACTTACATTTATTGATTTGGTTGTGATTTGGATTTTACCGTGACCTGAAGCCCAGGATGAGAAGCCCAGCCACACTCCTGGATAAAGGCAGGCATAATATACAAAGGAGGATGCTGAAGATGTTATCCAAGTTTAAAACAACCTTAATAAATTCAGTACACAAACACTCCTGGAAGGATCATATTCGCAGCTAATAACTGCTGTTGCCAAGTTTTAAGAAGTATTCCTCCTCCACATAAAACATCTACAAAGGTGATGACCATGTTAGTTACTTGGATTGATTTTATAAGAGGCAGTGCAGGTGAGTCAGACTGTTCCCATTACGGCTCAAACTTAAAATAGCTTGCTGTAAATAATCTTTTATGCTTAACAAAAGCTTGTACAATTCCTGATAATTAATTCATCACCCACACTGACTCTCAAAACGCTGAGATCGCTTCTGGTGTTGTCTGGTTCACTGTGAGGACATGTCCAGAGAAATTACTGAAGACTGACATTTTTGAGATAACTGTTTATGTTCTTAGGGCCAAATTCATCACTTGTGTAAACTGGCCTATTTCTCTCAAAGTCAGCTGAGAATTTATGAGCACAAAAAGTTAATTAAAAGTGTTACAGAAGGCCTGTGGCTTCGCTTTTGAGGAGGCAAAATCAGCTGGTCTGTAAAGGTCATGTTCCATGTTCCATGTCCCAGCCCTGCGGGCACAGCGTGGGACGTCTCCCTCCCTCTCAGACCGCGGCGCAGCTGATGAACCAGGCTGCAAAGTGTTAGGACGAGCCCAAAAGCAACTCCCAATGCAGCAGGGGAAAACAATCCTACCGTCCCCTCTTTCCTGTTTTAAGTGCGATTCTCTGTCATTAAAAGTTAAGCCCATCAGCCACAGCCTTTCAGAGAGGAGTGGAGGATGTGATCTTTCAGCGTCTCTGCGCTCCCAAACACCCTGGTAGGAACCTCCACCTCCTTTGCATTTTGCGGATGTCAGGGACACCAGCAAAGATGTGGAAATCCCTGGATATTTCTTGCTTCTGCAATTATTAATGATTTGCACCACAGTGGTGACGCAGGCTGTAACACAGCTCTTCACCACCGATCTCACACGACAAACAGACAAAACAGGTGTGAGGAGAGAAAGGATGAGCATAACTGAGGTTATTTGGTAGGAACAAAGCAAAGGGGAGACCAGACTGCAACATTCATGGTTACCTTAGGGCTTCCCTAGGGAAGCCTTAAAAAACAGCCTGCCCTGTTGCATGCCCGCATTTCCACTTGCAGGGGCAGGTGCACCTGGGGAGAAGGCAGCTGAAGATCCTTCTGCAGCCTCCACCCTGCTCAGCCACTGCGTGCACTTACGTACCAGGAGCGCGGTGTTGATGCCACGTGCCACCCTCTCCATTGCTGTGACTGCCCCAACCTGTCACCAAAAGCAGGTAAACTGGCATAAATAAAGAGACCAAGATAAAACCAACCTCAAATTGTGAACACTTGCTCTGCTTTCTGCAGATTTTTTTTTTTTTTGGTAACTTCATTGGGAAAAACCTGTCCAATGAGAAATGGAGATGCAGGTAAGCCATGAGCTGCAGCCAGCCAGCATGGCAGCTTCAGCCACTTTGTAGTTGTTTTCTCACTGGAGGAAAAACAGACATGAGTACTTATAGTAGCTGACTGCCAAATCTAAGGAAAAAGAACTCATTTCTTCACAGCTATTGTGCCCTTCTGGGGGAGTGTGAAGCATATTTACTTTGTGGGGAGAGTAAAAGCTGGGGAGGTGGCAGACACGAGAAAGTTATCTTCCTGAACATGTTAGGAAGACACTTTTTTTTCTTTGTAAAAAAAAGTAAGAAATGTTATAGTGGGAAGAGCAGATACCAGTGCTGTGGCAGAAGAGGATCAGTCACACAGATGGACCATAACTGGGACGTGTGGGCATGGAGGAGGAAGAAGGACGTTTGCCCTTTTAGCGGCTGTGAATTAATGGGTACAGTAAATTTATGTCTTGCAGTCACCTTTAGGGGAGGAAATGAATTGCCAACAGCAGCAGCAACAGCAAAGAATCACAATAGGCCTATCCGGAGGACCACAGCAGTGACAGAGGTACCTGGTATTTGGTTGTGGCTGTGTTTTCAATTGGTGGAGGGTGTTGGTGAAGTGAGGCAGCAGCACTGCCACAGGAGCTACAACCAGCAGGTCCTTTCAAGGATTTGGGATGGAGTTAATATGCATGTTGTTGCTGTCCGATGAGATTTCATCCCTCGGCTGCCTATGGGGACCCAGGAAATGCCCTTGTGAGGGCTCAGAGCCCTGAGAAAAGTCAGAAACCTGACTGAGACAAAAAAGCCTTCCAGCTTCAGAAAATGGCTTTTCCCAGACCCTCAACTTGTTGTGGCTATGGGTAGCTCAAAGGCCGTGACCCTGGGGAAACCTTCGCTATGCCCCAACGCGATGCTATGAGAGGCTGTGCCTGCTCAAGGGCAGGTTTTACACGTTGAGGTGGAGAACAACTGCAGGGCCTCTGTGGGTCAGGGAAAGCCATGGCATGGCACATCCTGTGACAGCCAGGATAGGCAATGGCAGACATCTATTAAGTGCTTGTTTCACGTGGAGGAACTTCTGGTGACCTTCTCCTTGCCATGGAACTGTGCTCCACCTCCCTCCCTGCGGCTTACATGGGATTTGAGTGAAACAAATATAGTTATGTCTTACCAAATTTGCAGGAGGGATGAAGCTGCAGCTTTGGGAAGTGAACAATCTTCTGCATCTCAATGGGATTATTACCTCCTGAGTTTAGAGCTAACAATTTCAGTAGAACCATGATGAGCTATTTTACTTTTGATCACTTAGAAGATGCATCCATCTTATTCTGTGGTATCGAACTGTCTCTTGTGTCTGCATGTGCTCTCAAGACCAGCTGCACAAACTCACATCTTTCCACCAGACAATTTAGATGTAATTGTATCTCATCAAGGAGAAAATCAGTGGCACTCTGCAAACTTAGAATGTGGGCAGTATTAAAGACATTGCAGTTAATATCAGGATAAACAACATACAGGCTGATGAAAAACTTTGATTTTCCCAAGGGAGTTATCTCTCACTACTCTGTTTTTTCTTTAATCAGCATTTTCAGTGACTACAGCACAGAAATTCTGTGTCATCTTTCCTAAATCTAGGGTTTTGCTGCAGAAGACATGTAAGATCCTGTCAGATAAATTTGCGATAAACTCATTCCTCCTTCTGAGGGAGAGGCAATGGTGAAACTTCATGACAATAAGGAGGGGCCTAATGTAGGCATCTCGTGCTATTTTAGATGCCGTAACATATCTTCTCTGGCTCCAAAAGGGCCCAGATCTTCTGTAGATTCCTTATTGTATCTGCCATTTGAATGTCTCAGACCAAAAATAGCATCTTCAGTGTCACTGCCTGACATAACAGGCTGCTGCTGGCCCAGATGCCTAGTGGGG
>VUYV01000598.1:63481-217732 GCA_008711295.1 Anarhynchus alexandrinus | reverse complement strand
ATTATAGCAGTTTCTTGCAGTCTGACTTGGTTATGGATCTGTGAACCTGGAAGTGATTTCTGCATGTGGCACTGGAGGGAGAAACCAGGATGGTGTCTTAGAAAGGACATTGAAATCTTTGAAGAAATCCAGCCTGCCAGCTGCACCTCTAAATCCTTTGAGGTTCATGGTTCAGCTATTACTTGCAGTATCAGTTACTAAGCATGTACACACATGCCAAATAAATGGCTTAACGAGGTACACATGGGCACTCACTCTCCTTCCCCCATATAACAGACAAAGGAGGCTCCCTAAATCAGCCTCCATGCCATTTCTTTTCTCTATACAGGATTTTTGCCAGCAATGAGAAAGAAGCTAAACAACAGCTTCCCTCGTAAGAAACCTTAAACAGCTAAGCAGCTTGATTAATTACTTAGGGATTTCCCTTGGGCTGTTACTAAGGTAACAGGAGTAGAAGTGTTTAAAGATGGTTGAATATGCTGTATGCGCTGGAGGATACACGGTGGCTTTTCAGCAGCAGCCTGCATTGTGAGTTTTGTACAGTAATGTAGAAAATGAAAGATGTGTGCCTATGTGCAGGTACCCATGAAAGCGCAGAGCCCAGACAACCCTATGAATCCCTGGATGCATCTGCTCACCAGAGCAAAAAAAGCTTTGGCTTTCAGGAGGACATAGCAGGAAAGAAATATCAGCATCCATTTAAAGGGCGCAGGGCACACATCTCTTCACAGCTCTACAGAGTCTTATTTTGCTGGCTGATTTTAAATATTCTCTCTCTCCCTCACCATGTTGGCCCGAGGCTACCCTCCTACTCTCCAGGGCCTCTCTCTCAAGTGGAGCTGCCCGCACTGCTGCCTGGCCCCCCTGTGGTACCCACCATAACTTGCTTTGATCTGTAGCATGGCACAGTACAGCATCCCTGGTGCTGAGTGATGGTGCCATGTGAGTCCTGGTGGTTTCATGCTCCATAGCAGAAATGACTTTTCTATTCAAAACTGGTGAGACACAAAGCAAGAGGCAATTATGGTAAAGAATATGCCCCTTACTAAGACACCATTGCTCTGTGGTTAATTTGGGAGCATTTGATTGCATGGGGGAAAAATCATCTTGAGTGATGTTCATACCGGAATTTTATCAATGTTAATGCCCAAGTTAGTTAACACGGGACATGGAGGTAATTAGAATTTTTGGCCTCTTATCAGCCAGAGAAACTGCCTCCTCACTAACTGATCACATCCTTAGGAGAGGAGAAGGGGGGTGCAAGACAAAACTAAGCTCACAAGACTGATATGGGATAAAAGATTGTTCTGAGTTTAATAACTAAGTGGTCCGAGTTCCTCTACTAACCAGAGGAGTTATTTTTTCTCCTTATCTGACATCCGTCTTCTCTTTTGCACATACCTCACAGCCTCCTCCCTGTCTCTCACTTCTGACTAACGGCTCTGCCTGGCTCCTCCAATTCTACTCAACTCTACAGCCGAGCCAACCCAAAGCCTTGAAAGGACTCATGCTGACTTGGTAAGTTTTTATTTGTAGACATTCGTTTTCCTTTTATTATGTTTCCAGCAGTGACAACAAGGAGAAACTCTCAAGCTTCCACAAGGAACCACTCAAAAACATGACATTTGCAGGGCTTTGCACGATGAGATGCCGAATACCCATAGCTCTCACTTGGCACCTCACAGGATGCTTATGGCTCAAACTGTGCAAGAAATTAATTCTTCTAGTTTACTGACACTGCCTAAAAAAATAAATAAGAAACATTCTGGAGGAACTGAAATAACTTTTGTGAACATCTTTTGGACAAATTGGGAAAAATTTCAGGCTGAGCAAAACAATGTCTGAAACAAAAGGCTCCAGTGTGATTTGGGGACTGTTTGATATTTGTCAATGCTCTGAAAATGTAGTCACAACATTGCTTTGTGTTACTGCATCTGTATTTTCCTGCCAAAATTGTTTCATTTAAATTGTTGTCGAGTTTTGCATATCATCTGGCAACCTATGGCTACTGTTACTCTGTTAAGCCATTGAATACATTTAAACCATCTTTTGGACGGTGCTGCTATCATATAGCTAATCACATAGCCCAGATAGCTCAATATAGTACAGCACATAAAAAGTTCTTTGGCTCCCTGTGTCTATACCTTCGTAAATTACCCACCTCAGGGATATTTAGGAGATATGAGCCTTATTAACAAGACGTTATCACTATTGTTTTGAAGCACTTGTCTGCCCATGTGCAGGAGGCAATCAAGATAGAGAAGTGTAACTGCCTTACATCCCTTTTCCCAAAGCAGGCACTTCTCTTTTATAGTCTTTAAAATTTGACAGGACAAAGCTTTGCAGGAAGGATAGAGCAGTGACAGGGTTTCATCCTCTTTTCCAGCTCCACTTCCCCTGGGTGCAATTTTTTTCCCACTGAGCAATCCTTGCTCTAGTGATCTTGTTTCTGCTTCCTGAGAATCGACGAAGGCATTTCAACAAGTGAATCACAGGGAACAGGCATCGGATGATTTTTTAATCTCTTGGGAGAAGGAGGAAAGCAAGGTGTTGTCTGCAGCAGTCTCCTGTACTGCAGCAGGAAATTTCAGTCTCTAATCCAGCGGCACCTCAGACGCTGGTGTCAGTCCTGCCTCCCACTGCATCTTGGTTTGGATGCGCAACTCCAGGGGCAGCATCCTGGAAGGTGCTGCCCTGCAGGAAGCGGTGAACTGGTCTCCTGCGCCATGACTTCTGTTCCCGCTGAGGCTCTCTGCACACAGAGGCAAGACTGCCCTGCCCACTCGTCTCACAGCCCGCAGCTTGGCAAGAGGCCACATGGACATCTCCGGCCAGCTGAATTCCCACATGGGAATTGCCATGAGAAAATGTTAAAAAGCAACCCACGGTTTCTAGGACCTTCCTATATTTACTTTCTTGGAAGGCAACTACATTGAGTTTTTGCCGTAAAATAACCGAGTCTGTGGCAAGAGGAGGCTGTAAAATACATACAGTATCAGGCAGGAAGGCAGTTATATCACTGTAAGACCATGATGGCCAAGTTGGGACATGCTGTGGGGCAAGGTGAAACCCTCTGCTCTGGATCTTCAAGCTGTGCTACCAACATGAAGGATGATTTCTATCAACTTTTCCCAGGGTGTTTTCCAGTGTTGCAGCTTCCAGTTTCGCAGCGCACACCTGCAGACCCAGTGGAGATCACCCAGCAGATGCAGCAATTCACATTCAGGTGGATTAGTTTGAACTGCTGATGAAAGCAGACCAGACCATGAAATGGAGTATCTGTGCTGCACTTGCAGCGAGGGTATGCGTTCCTTACTGTTCACTCTTGTGGAGATGTTGCTTTGACTTGATAGGCAATAGCAAGAAGTCTGAAGTGTTGGACTTTTTAAGTGCCTCAAATGTTTGTTGAACTTGAGTCAGAACCTTAAGATAAAAAGAGGAACACCCCCTTGATGAACCTAAAATTGTCCTCCAAGAATTTTTAAGTAAAACACTATAAGAAACTCCCTGCTTCAGCATCATAATGGAACTGTAAGTGCAATTTTAGATGGTGAAATATGAGGGAACACCAAGTTCATGTGGAACTGCAGTAACACTAGGATGAAAAGAAGCAATGACTTCCAACTGTTTAAGAAACAGTTGTGGGAATTGTTAGGCTCCATGTTTACAGCTCAGATTTGAGGTTTTTCAGAGCAACCTGCACAGTTCTGGGTTCATATGGGACAGAGGATGAGACCTGATGATGCTTTTTGTGTTGGTGTAGCAGAAATAGAAAATAAAAGCAAAATGACATGCCCCTTGGCATTTATTACTTTGTTTACTTTCATTTACTTAAGGCTTATTTTTGTATCCTGTGAGCTAATTTCCTTGGGAATTGATAAATAACAACTTCCTGGAATATTTTCACCCCTGTAAAATCTTGGCATGCTGTAACTATCTCTCAGCGAACATAAGGCATTCAGACAGACTTTCCCACCCTCCCCACCCCCACAGAAAACTGTTTGGAGAAGAATCGTGATAAAAGAAAATCTAAGAGGCGCTATGAAGCAAGAAGAAGGGGAATAGCTTTTCCTTGGACAGATATCTTCTTGTGAATCATGAATACAGAGTTGCCAAACATCATAGGTCACTCAGAAACATGGAAAAAAAGGAACACACTATTAACTGTTTTACTGCTACCGGACTGCTGGGGTAGATCTAGGCACATGCAGCTCCCTGGATACATTCTGATAGCCCACGGATGGAAAACAAATTAACAGAGGCAAAGAGCAGTGGAAAACCACCACCAAGTTAAGTGAGAATACATTTGTGATGCTGCTCCTTAGGGATCCTCTGCTATAAATGGTTCTTTCTCTCCCCCCTATGGATCTTCTGTTTTAAATGTTTTTTTTTCCCCCCCCCCCCCCTACTTTTTAATTTTTTTTATAGTCAATATGATAGCTAACACGTGTGAACTACCATGGTATAAAAGTACAGTGAAGACATTTATCACAAGATCAGCTCTATGCTCCAGCCTGAGGCCTACCTCAGAAAGTTTGCTTTATGTTAAAACTGGAATAGCCTTGGCTTCACCACATTTCTTTCTCGGGATAGATGTGTTAGTTACCCTTTTAATGCTGAAGATAAGCTTTCACATTGTGGTTTTCAACAATCTTTAAAGTGAAAATCAGATTTATACCTTTAGAACTGAAGCTGGAATATTGGTTTTGCAAAACGAGTAATAAATACTGATTAGTTGTGAATGGTCAGTGCAGAATTGATCTGTCACTGGTGACTTCTTCTTGACTTATCTCATCTTCCCCTTTATATCCACCCTTTATGTCTTTATTTTGGCTACACTCAGCTCAATCAAACTGGAAAAGAATGAAAATTAACTTGGTAGAAGACATTTTCTATAGTCTTTCATCTCTGGAAATGTGTTTAATTACTAGAATAGTTTACTGTTAATGTAGTGGTTTTATTGAGTTCTTGACAATCTTTCAACATTTCATCTGAGGCAGCACACACAGTTTAAAGTGCTGGTGATAGATGTTAGCTTCTGCTGTCGTAAGCAGCCTAGGCCCAGATGTAAGCACTGCTTTATGAAAACTGTTTTCCTTGCGTCTGTCTCTAAAAAAGAAAGGATGCAGGTGCAGATCCCAGCCAGGATGATCAACATGCCAAAGTAGCATCACTGGGACACCACAAAACCAGAAGAGAGATGGATTTTGACAAAATGTACAACAGCAGAACACAGGAGAAGGGAAGAGATGAGAGTATCCATCTCCATTAAACAACAAGGATACCTCCTTCAGCGATAAGATGTGGCCACGGTGGTAGGTTTTAGTTTAATTGAAGATAGCTGACATTCTTCTGAAAACTTTTAGAATAATATTACCTGTGAAAGGAGAGGAAAGGAGAGGAAAACTAAACATTTTTTTCCATGCAGATGATGTCCGAGAACTGAATAGGTGTCTAAGACAGGGCTTAAAGGCACAAAAAGACAGTTCTGGGCACGTGAGCATGGATGATAAGGATTATTCTTTTAATGGTGTCATAAGACAGCTAGCCAAGACTAGTGGGGAAAGAAATGAGATCTGTGGAGATGTTGGATAACAAAAGCTGCAAAAATGGTGATCACGAACGCTAGTGGTGTGATGGAAAGCTGGACATGAGCCGACAATGTGGGCTTGCAGCCTGGAAGGCCAACTGTATCCTGGGTTGTACAAAAAGAAGCATGGCCTGCAGGTCGAGGGAGGTGATTCTGCCCCTCTACTCCACTCTGGTGAGACCCCACCTGGAGTACTGTGTCCAGCTCTGGAGCCCTCAGCACAGGAAAGACATGGACTTGTTGGAGCAGGTCCGGAGGAGGGCCACAAAAATGATTAGAGGGGTGGAGCACCTCTCCTGTAAGGACAGGCTGAGGCAGTTGCAGTTGTTCAGCCTGGAGAAGAGAAGGCTCTGGGGAGACCTTACTGTGGTCTTTCAGTACTTATAGGCGGCTTACAGGAAAGATAGAGACTAACTTTTAAGCAGGGGCTGGTAAAGTAGGACAAGGGATAATGGCTTTAAACTGAAAGAGGGTAGATTTAGACTAGATATAAGGAAGAAATTTTTTACGCTGAGGGTGGTGAGGCACAGAAACAGGTTGCCCAGAGAGGTGGTAGATGTCCCTTCCCTGGAAACATTCCAGGTCAAGTTGGATGGGGCTCTGAGCAAACTGATCTAGTTGAGGATGCCCCTGCTCATTGTAGGGGAGGTTGGACTAGATGACCTTTAAAGGTCCCTTCCAACCCAAACTATTCTATAATGTGAATTTCTGAAGGCTGTTTGTGTGAAAAATGAAGGTTCTCCTTCATCTTCAGTGGGCAATTACGGTATAGCTTACCCAGTCATGACAGGTAGCAGTTTCTGTGCTGTGTTATCTTGTTTGAGAATTTGGAAAAGTCAGGTGCTATTGCAGGTGTGCTTGGGTATTTAAGCCTTCTTCAAGAAGACCTGGTGTATGTCGCCTCAGTATATATGAGGGAAGCAGGGGAGAGGATCTATAGAACTATATATTGACGCATGCATCACCTGATATGGAAGCACAGGTCATGCTGTCAAGTGTTAGTGGTCTCCTGTCCCCAGTGGGATGTCCACTGAGACCTTGGATTTCTAATTTCTGCCCCTTTGTCTTGATCAGTTAATAAACACTATTTATGCCTTACAAGACTTATAGTTAAATATCAGGGGTATGTTTGGGCTGGAGAGGGATATGGCAGCTGGCAGCAAGCAAAATATAGCTGCTGTACCAGAAAAACTAACCCTGCATTAATATGATTCTTTTAGATTATTCACCTCCTCCATCATATCCTGTTTATGTTTTAATCACTTTCTCTAGGCACATACTGACACTCCCTCTTGCTGGCTTACCACCAGATGACTTTAATAAACTATTGTTATATCTGGAAGCACTTTCCTAGCTCTTCATAATTGCTTCTTGTGGTATTTACATGTGTGATGCAGAGATGTCAGCCTCCACAGCCATACTTATTGTACTTATTGCTATAATTGAGCAGTGTATCGTTGCTTCCTTTTTTTTTTTTTTAAAGGAATCTGAATTATCTGAGATATTCCCTTGTTTCTTTCCAACTCACTCTTTGTTCACCCTACAATATGTAAGAAGCCCCATGTTCTGGACCTTACCATGGCTGTGCAACAAAGGGTAGGTAGGATGCTAATGATAATCTGCATTCTCTGAGTTGACAGATTGGTGGCACGAAACCAGCTTCTGCCTCCTCTCCTCTCCTCTCCTCTCCTCTCCTCTTCTCTCAACATAAGATGGATGGGATCATGGATTTAAGTTTAAGGAAGTTAATGTCTCATCTACAGTAGTGATACTCAACTGCTGCCAAGCCGTTTGACTGTGCAAGCATATTATGTGTAACCCAGTGGTTGTGACTGAGCAAAGTTCCCTTTGCACACATTTTTGGTGTGATATTTCTGTTTCCACCTCTAGCATTTGGAATAGTACAAAAACAGTATTTGGCAACTCCTTGGACACACAAAACTGTGTTCTCTTTGTATGATAAAGCACATCACTAGAAAATGGTTGAATTTCCCACTATATCCTATGAGTTATTGTAAGGAAAATGGCACATGGTTTTGTATAGCAAGAAAGTGTATCCACATCCAGCTTAATCTATCTTCGTTGGTCTTCTTCATGCTGATCTTTCCACTACTTGGGAGTCCTTTCATTGCCACATTTTAACATTGTAGCAGGTCTGTCTTACAACGAACTTTAGATTCAGGACATGAATAAATCCTTCTGGCCACAAATGCATGTGCTTACGACAGAGGAACAAGTGTTGAGGGCTCTTAATTTCTCAGATGAACAATGTCTCCCCTAACTCTCTTTATCCTTAACAAAGGTCATCATTATTTCACCAACACCCATTAATGAAAGTTACATTTTGATGAAAAATGTGTATAGAATTACAAGAAAATATATAGACTTGAGCGTGTCCCCCTGAGTCATCTGAAAGAGCCATTCAGGCAGACAACCCTTGCTTCTTAAAACTTCAACATCAAGAGGCCTTCAGCTGAAAATGTAGGGATATAGGGGAACAGATTGCTTGAGAAAATAGTCTAATATTATCTCTCTGTCTCAGACTTTTCTCCAGAAAGCATAACCACAGTATATGATCATTCCTCCTGGGTCCAATTTGGTCCAATGGGATGGAAAGTGATTTGTGACTCAGAATAATTTTATGAGCTCTAGGTATAAATCATTGTTGGCAGGGATGATTTAGCAGTTTCAAGAAATGGAAAGAGGCATTTCAGGGAACGGAAATACTACAACATTCCTCGAACACCAGTGACAGTCTCCAAAAAGGCCTGCTGGGCCCCTTTGGCACATAAGTGCCATCAGGAACTGAAAGAGCATTTCTGAAGAGTAGAAATGAACCTCAGTTGCTGGTTCCTGAGAAAACAGCTTCTGTCCCTCCTGAGAGCCATGGCACCCTTACTATTGAAAAAAACACAAATGTTCCCTCAGAAAGAGTCAAACGAATACAAGTGTTGGGATGATGTCATGCTTTTTTTGTGTGTCCACCAGCTTCACTATTCAATGTCCTGTTTGGGAGCTTGAATAACATTTGGCTTGGGGAGTTTTCTGTGAAAATTAGCTCAAACTTGGAGGACTTTCCAGCGCTTGTATTTCATTCTGACCTGCATGCTACTGGAGGGGTCCTACAGGGAACAGAAGCATTCAGGATGGAGCTTCATATTTACTGTTACTGTCGGCAGGCAAGATTTGGAAAATAATCCTGGGAGCTAAAAATCACCTTATAGACACTGTGTTTGTTTGTCTGGTTTTGTCTCAGGTAAGCCAGCAGTAAGGCTAGTACATAGTGTTCAATGGTATGTTATTCTTTTGTGGAATGCCAGTTTCATACATTTCCACCTATTTGTCCCACCTTCACTCTAGGTCCCATCTCCACACTGCCGTTACTGTCCCCTCAGTTGGTCCCACTGAGAGCAGTACCAGCACAGCCAAGGGGGCAGCAAGTCCTTATAGTGAAGTTGAGGTAGTAGGAAAGGAGGCAAGAATGCCTTAAACTGGCTTTACTTATGGCAAAAATGCATCAGTGAGCTATATCCATGAGAATTCAGCAAAGAAATGTTGGTGAATGGGTCTGCTGCTGAAGGGAGGATACGTTACCATTCAGTGTCTGACAGTACAGCTGTGTTTTTTATGGGGTGTCACTAGTAGTTAAAAAGTAGTGGCAAAGCTTACATTTTGTTATTCAGATCTGCAATGGTGGTCCTGAAATCACAAAGGGAGGTGGTTTGTTGAAGAGAATAGTAATTAGCAGTAACCGAGCAGACTACTAGACATTTGAAAATCTGGTTGCGTGGTTGGGCCCAGAGTGTGGTGGTTAATGGTTCACGCTCCACCTGGAGGCTGGTTACAGGTGGAGTTCCTCAGGGGTCTGTGCTGGGACCCACTGATGATGTTTAATACATTTATCAGTGACCTGGAGGATGTGATGGAGTGTATCCTCAGCACGTCTGGTGATGAAGCCAGACTGGTGGGACCAGTGGATATGCTTGAGTGCAGGGTGGCCATCCAGAGGGACCCAGACCAGCACTAAGAATGGCCCAGCAGGAGCATTATGATGTTCACCCCGGACAAATACAATGCCCTGCACTTGGCATGGACTAACCCCCTACATTGGTAGGGGCTAGGCCAGGGAGCAGCTCTTCTGGATAGGACCCCAGTGTTCTGGTGGCTTTTAGGCCAAACATGATCCAGCAGGGAGCCCTGGCAGCGATGAAGACTAACAGCGTCCCCGGCTGCATCAACAGAAGTATATTCAAAAGATCAAGGAAGCAATTTATTTCCTCTGCGCAACACTTGCAAGATCACCCCTAAAGTATTGCATCCAGATTTAGGCCCCTGGGGCAGGAAAGACACGGAAAAACTGGAGGGAGCTCAGGGAAAGGCCCCCAAGGCAGTGGGGGCTGGAGCACTTGCCCCATGAGGAGAGGCTGGGAGAGCTGGGGCTGTGTCAGCCTGAAGGACAGACAGCTTTGGGGGCACCTGACAGCTGTCTTACACACAGTTGTTTTATTACCAAATGTATTTGTTAATAAGCATGCTGCTAATTTTATTTTTATCTCCTCCTTGGTTTTTAATTCTCTACTCTAATTTGGCCTTACAATTCAGTAGCTATTCCATTATGCCAGAACAATTTGATTTGCTTTGTAATTCCACTATCTATATTATTTTGCAGGGACAATGTTAATTACAGATATTCTTCTCTCATGTATCTATGAGGTACTTATTTATCATAAAAAAAGTATTACTCTGCCTCATAAAACATAGTTTTATAATGGCAGCATAGAATAATTTTTTATAATGATTACTTACTGCTCCTCTGTAGTAAGAATAGATGTAGTGGTCTGCTCCAAGAGCATAAACCAAGCATGAAAAGAAGTTTGTAGCTGTATCAAATAACAGGCAAAACTGGATATTTGAACATATTGCTTTGACTGTATAGTACTACTTGCTTTTTCCTCTTGCATGCAAACTTAAAGAATGTCTCTGGAATGCAATGGTTGAGTGTCAAAATATGGTTTCATTTTCCCTTTTTTTTTTTCAGATATTTCCAGGCTGTTACCTGCATGTGATTTCTTGCATTCAATTATACTTGTTCCAGCCTTGTTTCTTGTAAGGACATAAATGGCCATTTCCGGAAATCTATGCTCTGGTTCCTCCTTTTTGATGTCCGCTGTGTGCTGTGAGATTCCTACTTTGAATTCCTGCAAAGGGATTATGGGAATCATCTAGAATCATTCAATAACATTTATTTTCAGTGACAGCATAGTATATCCAGTTCATGGAATTCACCACACATTCATGGTATATAAGAGTATTTATGGTGAATGAGAGTTGAAGATATTTCTGGCAGGTAATTCATACTTGTAGTACTACACCTGTCTCTATCTCCTTCTCCTTAGCTCTCCAGAGGTTACAAGTGCGTGCTTAGCTGTATCCACGCATTCCCTTCCTTTATATTTACTCCTATTTTGCACAAGAAATTCTGAGCATAGTTGAAGCTGTAAAAAAGGACCAGTGGCCCATAAAAAACAGGTGGATGGGATTCTTTTTAACCTGTAAAGGTCTTGCTAATTCACACTAGCTGATAAATTGGACTTTATAGGGAAATTAATTTGTTTTGAATCACCAGCAAAGTGATTCTTGTGTGACGTCAAGAAAGAGCTGAAGTCTCAAAGCTGTTAATGGGAGATTAGAACAGCCTGGCTTAGGATTCATCTGACACAATGTGACTGTCTTGCAGTCTAGGTGCCAACAGAGGAGCCAGGTGCCTCTGCTTTCTTCACAGATCAATGGAAAGAATCAGATACTTTCGTAGTGATACTCAACATATCCTATAGTACTTTTTCAAGAGAGGCTAGATGAAAAACTCATTTTTTGTCTCTGACTACAGAGTCTAGGGTGACTAATTCATATATCTACGTGGCAAATGTCTAATATGAGATAGGAGGACTCCCTCTCCAGATATCCCCAAACTTCCTCTGAGTTTCAAATTGAAACAAACAAGATCAGGAATATTGTTCTTCATCTGCTTTTGTAGTGGCTTAAGAAAGAAAATGCATAAAGAGATTAGTTGCTCTTAAAAGATTTGTGCACTCTAGAAAACTGGCCACGGAAGCTGCTCTGAGCACTATCTTTGTAATGGGATGGAACAAGCTGCAAGTTTCATGAAATTTGGAGAGATCAATACAAATATATCACTTCCATTTAGTTTTAAATTAGTTTATTGTTGGATGGAGCATTCTGCTTTGTTCCAGGCCTGCTAATGACATATGACTCTTCAACAGCCTTCTGAGCTATTTATTTCTAATAATGTCTTCCCTGAAGTTCTAACATACTATGAGTAAAAAAAAAATAAATTCTTTCTGACGTTATTCTGGTCTTGTTGCCATTTTCAGCCAAAATCTGTAAATGGATAGTCCCCATGGGAGCATGAATAGGCAATGCAATATTTGAGATAGGAACACAATTTAACCTTTGCAAAGGGCAAATGCTAATGCTGTTTTGTAATCTGCTGCTTGCCTAATCCAGCATCCATATCCTTTTATCTGATTCTACTTACAGTCTAAATTCTTCAAAGCCTGAGGAACATGTCCACTAGAAAAGCTTCCACTGGTTTCTGTAGGCTTCATTAAGGCTTAAAACTGCATATTTAGCAGCAAAGGGTCAGTATAAAAAATTCTAACACTTGAAGTGCTGGACTATATCTGGTCAAATTCTGGACTTCTAGCTTTAAACTATAAAGTCAGATCCATTTTCATTTAGCTGTCTCCAAACCAGCTCAAACTACCTTTTGAGTTATTCTGGACTGACAAAAATTTCTGTAATTTGGAAAAGTGTTTGACATTTATAAAGGAACTAAAACGAGTAGTCTGCTACCAGGCTGTACTGTGCTATTTTTAGTATACTACTTTTAAAAATAACATTTACAAAAATGATAACACCGTCTTGTAGAGAAAGCGCTGTTTTCATAGGTCTGAAACACGGAGTAGTCTTTGGATGAGCTGTAAATTTTCCCTGCTCCTGACTGCACCTACTTGGAGGGCACTGAAGACCATTGGGTGCAAGCCAAGGAGTTCATAAGTGTCCTTAATCCAATTCCTTGGCACAAGTGATTGATACCACGCTTGTAGTAAGAGGCTAATGAGTCTTTGCTTAATAATGAAAACTATCTCGATGAGATGAAAGACTAATGCATTTCATTCTGCTAACTGTCCTTGCTGGGAAGAGTACTTAATTTTTTGTGAAGTGCCTGAGTGGAAGAGCAGATGCTTCACTTTGATTGTGAATGATGTCTTTAAGCTGCTGTAGTCTGTAAACCTTTGCAAAAGTTTTCTTGCCTTACTTCGCAGAAACGACTTCTGAGGGCTATAAAGTGGGATGTCCATAGAAAGCTTGAAGGTGGTTTAGTGAGTAAGGTCATGTGGTGGAAAGAACAGGTGATTCGACCTGTGTCCCTGTGACCAGAAAGTTCAGGTCTACAAGAGGCCACCTTCATTTGATTCTCTGAAAGAGAAACTGCATTTTTACACAGTTCTCCAGTTCAACAGATTTGTTTTTCAAAATTCCTTTTTCTCCTCTCTCGCTAGCTCTTACATCCACACACTAAGACACAGACAGCTTGTATATCACTACCTGCAAAAATTAGGGCTGTTTGCCCCATTTACTGGAAACTATTTCATTGCAACTTCCTATTTTGACTCACAGGGTAATGGTAGCTCACTTTTTCAGGGGAAGATACTGTTCCCTGGCACTTGAGTTTCTAATGTTTTGACTGAAATGGCAGGTTAGATCCAGAAATCCAATTAACTGGTACGCACTTTTCATAGATGAGCTTGAACCCAATGAATCTTGCTGTGAGATTCACAGTGAGATTAAAATACAGGGAATGTCTTCAGTCATGAATCTGTACAATCCAGATCTGAAGCAAAACAATCAACAACCAGTTTCAGTCTGATGCCGATGAGTTCACCCAGATCAACTTTTCCTTAATTGCCATCTTCTAGTTCAGTTGAATGCTGGTTGCTTTTCTTCACTGAATGCATGGATACAACTTCATTTTCATGTTCACACCACCCCTATCAATACCATCCTTAGCAGTAAGCTATTAAATTTTCTTTTCCTCCACACTTGTTGCTTAGGTAATAGAATAAGGAATGCTTTAAAGTGCAATCAACATTCTTTAGAAATCTAGATATTTTTGTATAAATCAACTGAGGTTAAGAGATATTAATATATCTATTTCAACCTCTGTCTCTAGGGGACTGACCAAATGTAACTCTTTTGGGCATGTTAAATGAAAAAATCACTTTCAAGGAAAATAATTGTCAGCGAGGTCGAATATGTGATTCTGTTTTGTTCAAAATACGTGTGTACATGAATTATATATCTGAAGAACTTTGTTAACAGATGCACCAAGTGAAAGAGCCATCCAGTTTGAACTGCTAACAGATTAATTCTAGGCATCATGTGAAATATGACTAAGAGTCACTGTTTCCCCAGCAACACTCTTGCAAAGGACAGCACTAAATCTTCGCGGAGAGAAACAGACATTATTCTTATAGAAATTCCCGTGCATACAGACAGTTTTGCCAAAGGCCTGGGGTGTGCTTTGGAAAGTCTAAGGTCATTATAAACAATAACAAGTTAAAACAAAATTGTGTGCTAAAAATAGTGTGTCACTGGAAGCATCTTTTAAAGTCACTGGTGTGTTTTATTGGAACAAGTTACTTATGTCCTCAAAATATTTAAAACCAAGAATGGGCCGATTAGAGCAGACACTTTAAATATCCCTTCCAGGGAATGGTGTTCCCTGAGGTGCTCTGTAAGGGCTCCGAATTCTCTGGCTTGCTTCAATTTTTTAACCAGTGGTTGCCTAACTTAAGCATGAAATGCACGAGGCACAGACACCTCAGCCCTTTCTTGCCTCCCAGGAGGACTGCCTAGCCCAACTCCTTGGCCAGGTAGCCTGATTTACTTTCACAGAGGTTCCTCAAACTGCTCTGAATACTGTTTTGTCACAGGGTCCTTGATCATTTTCCAGCTGAATAAAAACATTATCTCAGGGAAATTCTCCCCTTCCATGCAGAAACTGTTTCTCTTCCGGTGGGCAATTACATCTCCTGTCTTCCCGCCCGTTCAAAACCCTGCAGAACATCATCAAGTCCTGGGATAACGGCAGCAAGTCCATTTACATGGGAAAGCTATACCAGGAAAGCAAGATGTGTATTTTTAGCTATTACAAATAAGATTTAGCAGTAGGAGACAGAGGGAAGCGTTAAAACTATGTGACCTGTCAAGTCTCTGTGGACCAACTGTTTGGGAACCTTTGAGATGGCAAGATACGCCATACTGTGAGCACATGTAACCCTATTTTTGTTTTCCTTTAAATCCCTAGACTGTTAATTCCTTTTTAAAAATTAATTTAAAAAGGAAAACAAACCAACCCTTTCCAGCAATAGTAACAATTTTTTTTGGGGGGGAGAGGGGTATTTTTACCACTAATTTTTAAACAGTTTCTGTTGTTTTTTCAAGATGCCCTTGAGATTACTCTGTGGTTGGCAGGAATACTAAAATGTGCTAGCACCAGAAAGAAGGAAGCACTGTAGCAGCTGTTTCATGCCAGCACATATCAGGCAAGTGTTTTCCCCATTTGCAGTTTTGGTGAAAATTTTGCAGGTGGGTGATTTCACTTATCTTTTAGTTTGCGTATGGCCTTAGCACGGATAGTGCTGGCTGAATTTTGGAAACAACAAATATTTTGAGAACCTTAGCTGAAAAGAAAGGATTTTCTTTTGCTCCACTGAGCTGAAAATACAAACTTGGCAGGGAGTAAACTGTCATGATTGGCCATATCACTCAGTCGCTATTGAAACAGAAATGCCCTTTTGCAAAGAGTTCATCCAACAGTGTCAGTGAGAAGGAGAGATCATCCTAGTGCAGTCAACAACACAGAAAAGACAGGATGAAAATAACATTTCCTAGCCCTTCTAACATTTTGCTCATGTCTTTTTTGTGCCTTCCAAAGATTAATGGGAGTGACTTATTTCCTTCAAATACGTAGTTGGAATGTTGGGAATAAGATGCCATATTTGGTAAGAATAGCATTGATTCAAAACCGAAGTAAGCCTAGTAAAAGTAACAGATTATCCAGCTACCATTATCTTAATTGCCCTTGAGTAATGTAAATATCATGTGCGGACACATTATGTATTTCATTAAATTTAAATTTTGGGCATTTTATGAATGTCTATTTAACTCATCAGGCATCTTAAGAATCTGCAAAAGATTTCACTTAGTATCTGAATCTCAGGCTGAATAGGACTGGTGATATCCGAAATACAAAGCCAGTCCTACAGTCAGTTCCTCACAAGAAAAAACAGATAGTTTTTCATATGCTCACTGAAGGGTACTCTCCGTGAATACAAGGATCCATTTATGTAAATTTTAATTCAAGACCAGGGCCATAAGGAAAAGTAGTTACCTTATTTACATTTTTAATAAAAGCAATTGCAATTGAACTTGCAGGATTATAACAGAGAAGAGAATGAACTCTACTGGTACTGCTGGAAATAAATCAAGCAAGTAGAATGTGAAACCCTCTTCCAATAACCTTTTGGAGTCTGCTGCTAGTATCCCCTGTTAGTACAAGAACACCAGTCAGATGGAGAGATTGCATGTATGCAGTGGGAGTCACCACAACGTCAGCACTGAAAGAAAACATTTGGTGTACAGGCAGAAGAGAAATTCATACAGAAAGCAAAGGGGTTTCTAGAATCTGACAGGAGCTTTCCCCATTTGTGTGACTTCGATTACAAATTCATAGCACTGGTACCACGTTCACTTTGGTTTGCAAACAAATAATTGGTCTCCTCGCTGTTCCTACCAGTCCCTTCACAGTTCAGCTGACACAAAGGGCATATTGTTGTGATCACCTGCCTTATCTGACACGATAGAGAATGATATGCAGCAAAGTTCACAAGAAACTCCTGTGTCACTTTTTTTTTTTGCCTAATGAAGCAGAAAAAGGCAAAGCCACAGTTTCTCTCCTTATTTTCAATTTTTGCTTATTCTTCCCTATTCTCCCACTCCTTGTTCTCTTTTTTAAAGAAACATGTTCAAAATAATGGCATGCACTTAATTTGGGCATAATTTACAGTGAGGTGTGGCAGAAGTGTGTTTTGTTGAGAAAGCAGAATAAGAAAACTAGATCCTTTGCTTTAAAACTTTCAATATTTCAAGTTTAATTAGTAAAAAGGCTATTTCTTGCAAGTGACACCATTGGAGCCAACCTTATTTAGTGTGCTTTAACTACCATTGGCTTCTGAAGGAGCTCTGCATGTTAAGTTTTTCAGGACTGGCTGTTTTACTCATAGTTGTAGGTGGAGTCACCCTGAAACTATTGGATTTGAGTTAATCTTCAGGATCTGCCTGCAGACCTGACTGAGTCACCAGTTTCAGTAGGACTCAGTGGACACAGCCAAGCTAGGGTGCTGTAAAGTATGGGATCATACAATGATGTCTATGTAACCAAACTCAGATCATCATACTATATACCTACAACTATATTCAAGCATATGCATAATGGGTGATATTTCAAAAGACGCGAAAACATATATATTTTGCACAAAACACCTTATTTTGCACAAAACACCTTATTTTGCTAGGCCTGCCAGGACAACCAGTCGTCCCCAAAGCCATCCTGCGCCCACAGAGCAAGGATGGGCTGAGATGCTAAGTAGACTCAGGCAGACTGGTCCTTCAGCCTGATCCTTGGCCCAGCTCACAGCCTGCTCCCTAGCTGACCGACAGCCTGGGCTCTGGGAGACATGGGTGAGAGGGCAGATGGGGCCATGAGACTGAAGATCATAAAATCATAGAATCATAGAATAGTTTGGGTTAGAAGGGACCTTTAAAGGTCATCTAGTCCAAACCCCCTGCAATAAGCAGGGACATCTTCAACTAGATCATGTTGCTCAGAGCCCTGTCCAACCTGACCTGGAATATTTCCAAGGATGGAGCATCTACCACCTCTCTGGGCAACCTGTTAGAGTGTTTCACCACCCTCATTGTAAAAAAAAATCTTCCTTATATCTAGTCTAAATCTATGGTCTTTTAGTTTAAAGCCGTTACCCCTTGTCCTATCACAACAGGCCCTGATGGGGCACTTCTGATGGAGCACTTCTGCTCCAGGTTCCTCACTTTGGGATCTCAGCTTTGAAAATACTGAGCTATGTCCTTAGAATGTATCAGTACAATTTTTTATGATAATTTTTAATAACATAGCTGAATCTTTCCTGAAGAGGAGCTGATACTGTGTTTCATATATGAATTGCTATATTTTTGTCTGTTTTGAAGGGCTTTGTACCTGACAATGTCATTAATATGCTGCTTATTACCAACCCCAGAACATTCATATATGTGATCAAAACTAAGTCTTGTGTCTCATCTCTTACTGTTTACATTTCACTGTTAACCTCTTAAATAGTTCTACCACGTTTAATTTAATTTATATCCTTGATGGTTTTCTACATATGAATTCCTTTTTCTTTGTGGTGTTGAAGGAACTTTGCTTCCATAAAGGTCATGCAGTTTATCATAATGAAGCAAAGTGGAGGCCATCTTTTCTTGAGACATTGTTCCGTATATCAAATGCAATGTTTTGCCAGCACAGAAAAAACTGTTACAGAAAACATTGTAGAGTATTTTGCAGATACGTTACTGCTATATGCCTTCAGTGTCTGTGACACCAGCAGAGACAGGGGGGTGAAAACAACAATGTCATACCTGGACTGCTTTTAGAAGGTTGAGGGGACACTGAACATGGTGAACAACAGCATGGGAAATGTGCCTCTGCAAAGCACAGAAGCTGCACTAATTTGGGGGCCCAGCCTACAAGTGGAAGAACGTCTGCTGGATATGGAAGCATGCCCGGACCTAGAGGGTTGACTGAGCATGGTGAAATCTGACCACACGCAGACATTGGTGAGGACAACCTGTGAGGGTATCCATGCCCCAGTGCAGTCAGTGCTGACAGCCGTACCCCTACCACAGCACCATATTTAGTACCCTATCCAGTTAAACTCATCCTAAGTCAGAGATAGTGTGCTTCCCAGCTGCTCTCTTGAATCCTAGGACTCAGTAGGAAAGAATTATTCCAGGGTAACTCAAGCAGAACTTAACCCACCCTTTCAAATATGCATGGGGTGGCAGCAGTTTTTGATTCAGCTTCCTCATCATGTAAATTATTAAGATTTTTTCACAAATAATTGCCAGTTCAGATCTTTACCTGTTATAAATTACTTAATTTTCCGGTAGTTATGTCAGTTTACACCACTGAAAATCCAGTCTGATGACATAATTGGAAAACTGGGATAAAATGTTAATCTCCAAGAGCATCATAGTCTCTTCACACAGATGTTTCCATAGCAACATAACCATCGTGATACTACCATGGTGAATGGGGGTTTTATGTAATTTATTTCCTTTTCTGTGATTTTTTTAAAATGAAAGAATATGGATGGGGACAGTATAGAAATAATACTAATTGATCCACAAGTACAGGGAAGGATTTGGCAGAAAAAAAACGTTATGTGTCTAAGGGGAATATATAGGCATGTTATGAATGAGAAGTGAGACTGTGGTCTCTCTCTCTCTAATATACATGTATTTTAGATTAAAAAACCTCGGCAGTATTTCTGGAGATGTATGAAAGTCTCCGCCAAAACCACTATACATTCTTTACAAGTACTAATTTTCTCATTAACATGAATAGTATATTAAAGTGCTAAACCAACCTCATCTGTCACAAGCAGAGCCAATCTCCTGATGCAATCAACCCAAGTCAGTGAACATCCCTGTGTAAGCCTGTTCCCCAGTGTCCCTTTCCCAAATGCCCGAGTCCTTGAGCAGCAGGACTAATGATGCCTGGTTTCCTAAGGCTTTGTGTCTCAGGTATCTAATGCAGTGCAATTTCTAACTGAAGAATTTTTGACATTTATGGCAGTCATGATAGCTCTCCTGTATGAATTCTCTGCTATGTAATATAAGTTAGGCTCATTCGTCTCCCAGTATAAGAACTGACAGGGTCCATCTTCCATGCCTTTTTTTGAAAACTTTAGAAAATTAACCTATTTAAGATCATTATCCTATCAAACTCCATCCCATCGAACATGGCTGAAAATGATGGGCTAAGAAGTTATAAAGTGCGAGTGGGCAGGCATGTACATTTGCTGTGAAGACATATTATTCTTCTCTATGAAAAAAAGATGAATGAACTTCACAACATATCTGAAAAATAAGAATCTGAACCTTTTGTAGATTAATTGTCTTATGTGTAAGGTCCTTCACCAGTCCTGTGCTGCCCCGTTCCTGATCCAATGCGCACTGCGGGAGTGCAGGGATGGTGGGGACGATGACCGCTGGCTTGGAAACCGCTGAGAGCTGGAGGCGCAGCGCAGGTGAGGAGAAACAGAAACCACCTCTGAAGAGGGGAACTGATGGCCAGGGACAGGACCCACCTAACCAGCTATTCAGGTTTGCCAGAAGAAATTATCTCTGTACCTGCAGAGAAAAAATGGATCCCTTGTTTGGATGTTTTCCAGGGTAGAAGTGATTTTAGGGACTTTCCTCAACCACTAATGATTTACAAGGCACTTACTGGAACAGCTATGCCAATTAAAAATAATGTGAGTAAATCAAGCATTATCAACAGCCACATGTTGCTACAGATAAGACAGGGATACGTAAGTTTTCTAAACTTGGATGTATTTCATGCAGATTCATGTAGTCTCTTCAGTTTTACTAACCACTGGAACTTCAGTTGGGTGTTTACTGCCTTGACTGCAGCTTTCAAATTTCCTATCCTTACTTCCCCAGAAGGAAACCCAGGAGAAACTGGTACTCTCAGAAACCCTCACCTGCTCTTCCCCTGACACAAGGCTCTGCTTTGCTGAGCGAAGGAGCTGTGACCTGCCAGGAGATCCCAGGCTGGCACAAACCAAACCCACCAGCACAGGGGTCATCATGCTCCTGCAGCAGTTCCCCTGAAGTCCCCCTGTGAGGTCCTCCCAGTTACCAGGGTGAGCAGGGAAGCTGCAAAGGAGCTTGTACCAGGGAAGGTACAGCCTCAGGCTTTCAAAAATTACCCTGTTCCTGAATTTTATGTAAGTAAAGAAGAGCCTCTCTGCTAGCCCACCATCACTGGGATAGCTTGATTTTTTTCCTGAGCTCATGGGTTGCTTTTTAACTCTAAGAGCACCAGAATCAGAGACTGTGGTGCTGGATGGTGCTATGACTCCTGCTCGGACGTATGCTCTCAGAATCAGCTACACCCGAAGTTAGGAGATGGCTTAGAGCACCCTTCACATCGCTGTAAAAATGAAATCTTGCACAGACTTACTGTCAAAACCTGAATTCTACTCAGTTTTATGATGACTTTATGTTTAACCCACATTTGCAAAAAAAAAATCCAGATTGAGGACCAAAATGAAAATTGGATGTGCAGGTTGCAACACCCCTTTAACCTACAGAGACACCGGGTTTGAACAGAGAGATGCCTAACCTCCCACAGGTGACCCTGCAGGGACAGCATCAGCCCTCCAACAGGCAATATCTCCTCCAATGGCAAAATTTGCCCACGTGGACAGATTAAGGCTGTCTTCCAGACCTACTCTGGAGCAATCCAAAATCGGGCAGGTGGTTGGATCACAAGCTAGCCCCAAAATCAGGGCACGCTATAAATCCAAGCTTGTATTGCTTGCCCACGGCAGAGATGGAGTGCCACGAGCAGAATCTGAACCCTTGTTAAAACTTTCTTGTTTTTCTGTTTAAAACTTTCCATTATGGTTTTGGTTGAGCCCTTCAAAGTAACCTGAGCCAAAGAAGTTCTTTCCTCAAAAGTGTAAAAAGGAAACAATTTGAAATTATATTGCGAGTACAAAGTGGAAACAAGCTTAATATTTAAGGGTGTCTGCATGACGGAAGAATTGCTTTGTTTTTAAAGCTGAAATTTAAGAGACTATAAATCCAGTAATGTGGTGTACTGTCTTTAAGCATTTTTGGAGATAAATCACAATATTTATTTAGAAATGCCATTTATTGACCATGTTAATAGTTTTGGTTTTTTTCTGAGTATAACTTCACAACAAATTTTAGCATGTGTATTTTTAGTGCTTATGGCTGGCAGCTGGAAGACAGAATAGACAATATTATTATGGATTATAGGATCAATAATCCATGTGCTAAGAAGGATTTATGTAAGAGACCATAACAGCTTAAGCTTCAATAAATAACAGTAACAGAGGACAGAAATACCAGGCATTCTCTAAATAAAAATAACAACGTTTTTCTGTATCAGAAAGGAAAATAATACATGTAATATTAAAATCAAAATGCATTTTTTAAAAAAGGTAAATAGAATGAACACCATTGCTTTGTAAGAGGCTTAAGTACATATTCGCATGAATCAAAATATGTTTTGAGGCCCGAAAGACCAGAACAAAAGAAGCTTTTCTTGTCTCTGCCCATTTTATCAGTTTCCATGATGAAAAAGAATTTTTTCTTCTTCCCTGTTTGAAGCTCAAATCACAATCCCTGAGGGAATTCATGAGGCAGCGGAGGAGGTGAAAATAACCTCTGCATTTGAATACTATGAAAGCCAAGACATCACAAAAGTATATTGGAGATGATATTTCATTCAGGGTTTTATTTTGCCCCGTATTCATTTTTATGTGAGGTAGTGCATTTCCTCTTTTGCAGAGGGAGCATCAGTCTAAACACTGAACATCCTGGCTTTCATGGTCTATAAAAAGAAGTAAATGTGATCAAAACATTATTTTTATCTTTTTTTTTTGCCTCGGAGATACAGCAGTAGCTTTGATTTCCTTAATTACACCCATCACTCTGGAAAGGTCATAGTCTAATTCTGGTTACTATTCTGGGAGCAGAAGGAATAATTTTGAGTTTTTTCACCTGCTTTCACAATATGGTGAGGCTTCCTTCTTTCTTTTACAGGAACAGCTACATCCTCCAGAGATTTCACCGGCATGAGACTAGTCAGTCAACAGGAAATTATTTACAGTTTGATTTTTAATTACTTGTGATAACACAAATGCCTGAGAAACTGTAATCCAAGGACAAACCTCCCCCTCACTGAGAAAACTCGGTTCATTTACACTGTGTTGCCACGTGCTTCTTATTTACAAATAATCCAGCCAGACCAGGTTAAACTTCTCTGGTTTTCTTTTGTTTGCTTTCCCACTCTGTGTGTATAGGAAACCCTGAGCATGGCTCAATACAAAACCACAGCAGACGACATCTTGCAGATGACCTCCCCGCATCTCAGGGACCACCAGTGACTGTCGTCCGCGCAGTATATAGCAATACCGTCCTTGGTATCCAAAGAGCTGCAGGCTGCAAGGTGCTAACCCCTTTGGCCTTAATCCAGCAACACATTTAAGCATGTGCTTACCATTAAACACCTGAGCTGCCCTGTGGGCTTTGGCTGGATTACCCGTGTCAGAGCGCTCTGCTGGATGACAGCCAGAGCACTCAGCACCGTGCTCTGGTTTCAAGGGGGAAGAGAACGGAGAAAGTTCATCTGCTTGCTGGTGACTAACAAATGCCGAAGATGCTACAGCTCTTTTTCTTAATTGCTGGCCTGATTTATTGCCTCCTGCAGTCAACGGAAAGATCCCTTTGGCATTAATGTGATTAAACAAGGCTCCACATGATTAGCTAGCTAAACCTGTGACTTTTCTGACTTTTCCGGTGAAGTGACATTGCTAGCTGATGTAAATCTGGATCATTCCACCATTTCACTAGTTTACCCCATCCCCCTGCTTTCCAATGGATAATGGATGGTACCAACGGATGCCCTCTTTATGGGCTTATCAAAGGCATTATTATAGTAAAACCCACTCATCAACGTAATTGCTTTTCTTGTTTTGGTTTCCTCAGTTCCTTTGAAACAATGCATCCAGCTTTGAACAGCAGTGTGTTTGTAAATATCAGAGTGCTGTATGAGTAGTTTATAGTTCAGTAGAATACTTCTTGCATCCGGTTCTTCTTCTCAGGATATGACCACTAATGCGATTCACTTGACACTGATTATGTCATTGTGTCAGCCAGCTGGTAATTAGGGTTGGAAACTTTGGTGATTCTTCCAGCTCTGCCAGCTCTGCCTTGGCTGATAATTTTGGTGATGGGAACGGAATATCTTCAGGAGTTTTTCTGGTGTGGATGCATGTTGTCTTCCACTCATCTTTTGCCTGGAGGATTGAATTATCACCTTTCTTCTTTCACACCAAAGGGTAAGGGGTCAGTTGCCTCTCTGTGGTTTCAAAGCAAAGGTGTGAATTTCTCCCCAGATGCTCATATCTGCAATGTACACCTGCAGGCCCCCAGAAGACACTTGCTGGCCCCCAGCTGCTGCCGCTGGCTGCCAGGTGGGTTGGCAGCCCATCTGGCAGCATTCATCACTCCCTAAAAATAAGTTTTGTTCCCTTGGCCTCTCCCCTGCAAAATGCATACGCCTGGTGTTTGCTATGGGCAGCATCACAGGCATTGCAAAGAGCAATGTCCTCATCAAAGGCTCCGCTGGCAGCTAAGCTGAGGAAGCCTCTCTGCTTGTTAAATCCTGTACCATCAGTGGGAACTTCATGGCCCTGTGCAACCTCCCCTGGAGGGGTCTTCACCCCTGGGGGGAGGAGGCTGATGAGGAGTCTGCAGCCTCACCTCGCCCAGGAAATCCCTGCAATCCCCTGCTTCTGGGAGCAAAGATGGCTCTACTTCAGCACGTGCCAGGCTGCTGGGTTTCTTGCTTCCCTGCTCCTGCATGCTGGTGCCCAGAGATGTGCAGCCTCACTAGCCCAGCCTCCTCCTGCCCTGTGTCCCTGTGCCCATGGCAGTGCCTAGGGGAGGGTCTACTGATGGAGCACCCACAGCAGCTCCTCCAGATTGTACTGGGACAATCTCCCAGTGACAGTGCTTTGGGTGTTGGGCATCATTCCCATGAAAGACATCCCAGAAATGTGGGGCAAGGTTAGACGCTTAAGCACATGACTGTAATTCCCAGCACAAAAAGGGAACTCACAAATACAAATACAAAGGAGCTGTGCAAATACACTTTTTCCCCAGAGCAGTCATTGGGCTTCACGCTCATTTGAGTTCTTACTATGGTTTCTCTTTTTCCTTTTAGCAACCTGAAAAAGAAAGATCTCAAGCCTGTCTCCCAAACTGTGTTCAATCTAATGAAATGCATGTTTTGTTACAATTAATTGTAATCCTGACTTCCTTAAGAGGTCAGGATTTTAGCTCGTGTTGGTGTTCCTGGAAAAAAAATTAATTTCATTCAGGAAAGTTGACATGAGTGGTTCTGGTACTGCACTGTTCTTCTCTTTAAGTATTTTCTTTGGTAACAACACTATTTTCTGAATTCAGGCTAAATCACTCACAGCAATTTTAGTCCTCTGAAAGGTATTTTTGGCAAGTGTAATGGTTTCTCAAACGTCTTTACCTGCCTCTGTTCACTTCAGAAGACAATGCCCCTAATTTGTTATATGAATACAAAAGACCGGGTCAGAACAATAGCACAGGTGACCCCGTGCTCTGTCTCCAGTACAGTGAAGCCTGTACCTTGGCCCGGTACTAGGAGTTCCCTAACATTCCCAGAAATGCTTAGGAAAGGGAGTAGAAACACGGGTCATTCTCGGGTGATCCTTCCCCTCTCCTGGTGCAGCGTCTGGCTGCCAGTGCCTCGGGGACTTGCTGAGCTGAGGCAGGCTGCGAGGTCCAATAGCCATCCCTGGCGTAGCCCTCGTATAACCCTGCTCGGATCCAGTTGGGCTTTGGCCTTGGTAGCATCCTGTAACAATAAGTTCCACCGTTTAATTTCCACTGTGTGAAAGAGGACTTCCTCTATTTGTTTTAAGCTTACGGCCTGCTAATTTTCAAAGGGTGCCCTTAGTTCTGTGCTGAGGAGGGGGGGCAGCTATTTCCTACCCACCTTCTACAGATTATTTAGGATTTATACAGCTCAGTCATCCCTGCCTTGACTCTTTTCCATCCGCAGCAATCCCAGCCTGTTTAGTCTTTTCTAGTACCATCGCCTTCCCATATACCTAATTGCACATGCTCTCTGCACCTTTTGTAGTTCTGTGCTCAGCCACATCCTGCTGCAGGAGAAGGAAAAATCCAGTTTTGCTTGTTGCAATATCGTTCCACCCTGTCCCCACCCGGCAGGCAGTAATCCACGGGACACGCACCCAGGAGGTTTCCCAGGGACAGCAGAGGGCTGTCGGAGGGACCAACGGGTCTCCCAGGGGAACTGGGCCCTGCTCCTTAAATAGCACAGTCTGCAAGGGCCTCTCCAAGCAAAACCCCTGGGAGATTTTATCCCTTCCTATGCCAATGGTTTCTCAGCAGGAGAGTCTCAGTCCCCAAAGCTTCCTCCCACCAGAATAAGCATCCCAGCCAAGGAGGACATATGAGGGCTGCTGGGAGCTGCTCAGCATCCATGGCAGATCCCTGGTGCCCCGGCTTCAGCCCAGTGCCTGGGCCAGGAACTATTTTTATTAAAAGCAAAGAACTGGTGTGTGACCTCAAGCAATTTCCTTCGTGAGTTGGGTCTTGCCAGGCAGACGATCGCCCACAAAAATCCTGTCTGTTGTCCTCGGGGGTACTCAGCTGTCTCAGACGTACAGAGGAATTTGAAGCTGAGGCACCAAACGCAGCAGCCCCAAATGCCAGGCCTAGAGTCTTCTTAAGTCGTTTGATAATATCAGGCCTCCTTCCCTGCTCATTCACATTGGGTTTACTCCATGGATTTCAGCCGAGTCAAACCTTTCGGGGGCTGGCAGAGAAGGCGAGGGAGGGAGCGGGCCCTTTGTGCACGGTGGGCAGGCAGCCAGCTATTGAAGGGAGCTGAGGACCTGGTCAAAAGATGGCAGTGACATTTACCACGGCGGAAAAACTGGCTGCTGGCAGTCCCGCTTCCTTCGCTGAAGGGACAGGATGGCTGGGCAGGCAGCTTTTGCGGGGGAGATGTGGCAGGAGGAGAATAAATCGCTTGTTTCTCCTCGAGTTTCCATTTTCCTCATCTGAATAGTGATCTTCTGCATTTTCCCAGGAGGGGTACTGCTTTCTTCGAGATGTTATTGCCAAATACCTATCTTAAATGTCACACACACGCAGAGAATAAAATGCGTTTAAACGGAGCACTAGACATGAAGGGGTGGCGAGGACCAGAAGCTAGCTGATAGCGAAATGACCCTCCTGGGGTGTCATGCAAGCACTGGTGTTGAGTGGAGCCATCTTCTTCTGCCGAGATATCTGAATGAGCATCTGTTGCTGCTGACTAAATAACAGTATAGATTGAATTAATCCTTGTGACAGGCGAGCTTTCTGCCAGAAACAATAGCATTAGCTAGGAGAGTTAATTCTTGGGTTTGTGTTATTAGTCACTCCAACCAACGCACATTCAAGGCAAGCAGCGCGACAGGATGCTGTCCGGTATATAATTCCTCGACCATTCCATTCTTCTTGCTGTTCCCTCCTTTAATTAGGCGCCATTAATCAGTCACTGGTTAATGAGGAACCCATATCAAAACATTCGGTGGTATAATATAGGTGGAGCAAGATCCGTTCTGGTTACTTGACCGTTGCGTGCCAGCCCGTATGGAGCTGCATTGCAATTGCAGCTGTTGATTAGGCAGCTGTGAGCCCATCCAAGCCACATTCCCTTAAATAAGTGGCATTTCTTTCGCTCCCTCTTCTGTTTCCACCACAACAATGAAGGACTGTGAGCAGAGGACTGAGGTCTCATTCTGCTGTTTGCTGTACAAATGGGAATAGGCATGGCTGAAACTTTCTGAGACATTTTTAAGCTCAAAGTTAAGACAGAAGCCAACTGGGATTTTCTAAGGCTTTTGAAAACCAAATTCTCTGGAAGTTGGAGGGTGTGACAGAGGGAAGACAGAGAGTTCCTAAGATAGTTCCGCAGGTTATTTCCATGGAAGTTAGGCAGCTAAGCTGCTTTACTGATTGGATTCAGTTGTGGTCTTTTTTAAATATCAGTGGGTACCTATTTTTATAATTTAAAAATTTCTCTATGTTTCTTACCTGAAAGCAAGGAAAATCTTCCAATTTTGCACTGAGACATGCTTGGGCAGATCATTGACTGTGGTTGGTTTTGTAAGTCAGAAATATTTTAATCAGAATGTTAATCACTGGTTGCTCAGGAAGGCACGATGATCTCCATGCATAGAGCTCAACGAAGGACCCAAGCCTCAGCAGTAAGCACGAGACAACCCCTGGGAGAAAGAAGAACATATAAAATATGGAAATCTAGTTATTGCAAAATTGTATTTATTTAAAATAGCACACAAAATTATGATAAATTATCCGCTTCTTCCAACGATTTTTTAGTCAACTTTTCCAAGTGCATGTCTCTCCATCCATAAAATATTGACTAATTCAAAAAACACAGTGTCAATGAAGGACCGTTAAAGACAGAGGGATGCTATGCCATGTGATCAGGCTATTCCTGGCTACAGTTTGCTCAATGTTTGCAGCAATGACTATGGCACAAGCACTTCAGAGACAGAGAGAGAGTATCTTTTCTGTTCCAGTTATCTACTTTCTCTTGTATGTGTTTGCTGTACAGTATCAATCCTAACTTAGAATATAGCCTTTTGTCACTTGAAATTATTCCACAGCCTTTTATAAAACAAACTGAAAAACTGATAGAAATTCTCATAAAAGATCATAAAAATTTTTGGACTTGATTGCCTTACTTCTGGTTTCCTCCATCTCCTCATACATATACAATTGATAGCAACTGCATTATGGAACAAGATATGAGTTCTGGCTTTGAAAATAAAATAGGGTTTTCTATCACAGTCACTTGTTATAGTTATTGTTCTTTGTTTTCTGCAAATTGTCTTTGTGAAAATGGTCTTTGACTTGCAATCATTTTCCAGGCTTTCTAGCTACAGTGAACACTCCCCAGGAGACAAAGTGGTAATGGTCCTGAGGAGGGGAAAATGAAAATTTCATTGAGTAGCTGTGGAGTCCTATGTAGTATTTTTCGGTTTGGAACTTTAGTTAGTATTTCTGCAGCAGTTTCCTGCCAATGAACTCTGACACTCTGGATATTGCTTTGAATAGTAACCCACCATATTTTTGGATGCCTAGCATCCCTGGCATCTCATGCACAATGAGACCAATTTATCCCAGGCATATGGGACTCACTGTGTAAGAGACGTTGAGCCTGTCTGTGCTCATCATGTCCGGTGCACCTGGAACACGTTGCAACTGTTGCACATACCCAAGTGGGCACATTGAGCCCATTGCACCTGAGTGACACCAGAGTGACCACTGATGTGATGCAGAACTCATCTGCACACAAACAGAAAACTTGAGGTAGTTGGACCCAATGTACTTGGGCTGATCTGCTCACATGAATGGTAGGACTCTTAGATTTGTTGGACTTCTATCACCCTCTAAACACATTTTGACAAATATTCATTTTCATCCCCTTTCCCTCTTGTTTCTTATGGTCCACTTCTTGAGACAATTCTCTCAATTTGATAATCCTGCCCTTCAAGCCATTTCACCAGTAGACTCCTAGGATACCATAGAACATGGTCTCTATTCACTGGAAAGTAAAATACTTTGGAATTTCCCAATTCCAAACCAAGTGTCAAAGAAAGATAGGGAGATTTTTCCCTAGTAAAGATCGCTTTTCATTAGAATGCGTCTCTGATTATCTTTTGGTAAAATGCTGTTCTCTTCTAAGCAGTGTAACAGCCTTACTAGTTTGACATTGAAATGTTCTTTAAGCCAGCCATGATGGCAGCATAAGTAGTTTGATTCTTTACTGTAACAGATCACTTAGACTGGAGCCCAATTACAAATTGTCCAGCCAGAGGGGCCAAGGTCAGAGAGACTGACTGCAATCTGAAGAGGATCTCAGAGCTGGCATATGTAATGGCATCTGCCTAATGATCCAGTTTTGCCCCAACTACAGGCAAAGAAAGAAAAAGTCTTTCAAATATTTGTTTGAATTTGTAAAGGTATTTTCAACAGCTAGGCTTGCATATTTTACAGACAGAGTAAATATGGTAACATTCAAATTTGCCTTCATAAATATTCACAGATGCTGGATTTGAAGCTTACCCATGTGGATATTTGCTCTGTAAGAGTTAGTACTTTCATCCAGACGGTGCAGAGAAATTGTATTACTAGACTTCTGTGACCAATTACAAGTAAATGGTTACATAGACATTAACGAAGCACATCTGAAAAAACAAATTTTTTCAGGATGCAAGTTTTCTCTAAACACTGTGTTGAAAGCAAACAAGTTAAATGTGTTTTAAAGTTTTCCTTTCATTCTTAATTATTCCCAAAGCACTAATCACAGCAATATTTTAAATGTGCTTAAAGAGAGCTCTTTAACATGGCTGCTTGTTCTATGTTGACTTTCTGAATCTTAGTGGCTAAAGTAGATGCAGAAACGGAGATGAAGGATAACCTTATTAATTGATTACATTTATCACTTCAAGCATTTGTACAACTGTTTAAAAAGCATTTCCTTATATATACTAGCTAGACTGTAATAACTATGCTCTATACTAGCTAGACTTCAATGTGAAACGATAAGGAGCGTTGCAATAAACAGGCATTTCCTTGTATCAATAATTTGGTCTCTGAATATGCTTGAGCAAAGACTACTGAAATGTATCTGAATGCTTTGACTGTCAGTGCTTATCTGATGCTCAAAACCTATTTATGACATTCATTTCTATAAGTAGCACAGAGCTTCTAGGATGCCAGTGAAACGCATTTTTGTGTGACACGGATAATCTTTCATCTCTCTGTGGACTATAGAATTCCCACATAATGCCATAGTAAAAACATCTGCATCTCAGTGCAAAGAAAATGATCACAGTTTTTAGAACCTATGCATTTAGAGTTGCTGCCTCTTTCTTTTTAAGATTAAATTCCTTCATATGCCCACAAATAAAAAGTAATGCATATTTGGTTCTAAGTTATGGTTTTTTTTTCTGAATGCAGCTCTGTGCTCATTTCTCTCTTTTTCTCTCTCTTACTGTTTCTGAAAAGAGAAAGCACGAATCTGAAAATCCACCAGGTTTGCAGGCGGCTGTGGTTCTGGTGGCCTTCACTAAAGAAAAAAAATAATCCTCTTCTACATGCCCCACTTTTAAAACCATCCTTTATTTTAAGCTTTTCAAGGTGCTCATGTTCCTGTCAGTATGAGATGAAATTCCTACAACATAAATAATATTTTGTGGACTGAATTTGAAGCAGAACAACGCAAAACAACAAATGCTTTGTTATTGAGAAAGCACACCTTTCTGAAGAATACCACCTTTATTTTCATTTCCCTCAAAAAAGACAATGTGCAATACTAGTGGAGGTGGTTTACTATTTTCTATAACACTCAAAATTGAGTTATCACTGACTCCTGTGTTGTAGAAACAGCCAGACAGCCTCTGAATACTCTGAACACACTTGTGCTAAAAATTACATGGACAGTATTCCTTAGTGTTGGTTATGGTCAGTATTGACATGAACTCCTTGTTGAGCTACTTCAGGGCACGCACGTGGTACTTCTTTCAGTCTGAGTATCCACAATCTCCAGTCATTGCAGCATCTGATGTCTCTGTTAGACTTTTCTTCTAAGAATATTTAACTACTAGAGCTAATATTTGGGGTGGGGTAAGGTGGAGAAGTCCTTTCTGACAAATCCTGGGCCTTTGATTCACCTGAACCCATCACCTACCTATATGCATTTTAGATCTATCTCACAGGTTGGTGCTGGGGTTACAGTAAAATAAATACTCAGTCCCAGATTCACAAGTGTGAATGGCTTCTTTTAGGCTGCTGTTCACATCTCTGGCTGCCATCATTATAAAATCATATCCAAGCAGGTCAGCCCTGGAAGATAAATCATGTCAGCACAAAGCTGGTTTGTGAGCTCTGATTTATTGGCTGTGTTAGGCCTGCAGGGTTTGTGAATCTCCACACATTGTAGTCTGCACTTTGAGACCAGCCTGCTCTGAAGGCTTGGATATTTTTCCCTAATTAGAGCACAAGCAAGCTGTTACAAAAACATTTGTGACAACATGAGATGAGTAATAAAATACAAGAGGTCTGTCTCCCAGGAACAGTGCTACAATGAAGCTGCAATGTCATTACATGAGTTGATTTGAGCTCAGGTAACAAAAGTTTCTATTGAGGTCAGATGGGATGCACCTCTTGGGTTGCTGGAGTACCTTTGCTGCTGGGGTTTTGTAAATTTATTGCACTTCTGGTTTCAAAGCCCTGGAATTGCACTTTAGTGAATTCACACAGCATTCTTCCCTTTGGTGGTGATTCTGCAGTTTGCAGTGAAGTGCTACAACCAGGAGCAAGCCACCGCTCGGCTACTGGCGGGTGCCAGCACATTGAAAGCCCTGTTAGAAGATGTAAACCTGGATACCGAAGTCCTTCACCTGCCATGTAGCACATACTCCTTCCCTGCCAGGTGACCTGATTTAATCCCTCTCCCAGAGGTCTGTCAGGTAAAGAAGTTGGGAGAGAGGTAGACGCGTTGGTGAGCTGCACTTCGCATGTTTAGGAGCAGCAGTATGGAGACACCCTGCTTCAGAGAGTAACTCCCTTTCACCGGAGGGACTACAAGGGTCTCTGCTTTCACAATGCCATTTCATTGCGGCAGGGAACTGATGGATCACTCCCAGTGGAGCCCTGGGTGTGAGTCTGCACCCCCAAAGTCGAAGGGAGGTGTGCCACTGACTCCCCTGGCCGCAGGAGTCTCCTCTGGGCTCACACACACCATCTGCCAGGTATTCTTCGCTGTATGCTGTATGATGGCGTCCAAACCTTGTTGCAGTTGATTGAACTCTTTCTGTTGCCCAGAGGGGTGATTGAAGCCAGGCCATAGCGGACACTGAATGTGTTTTGAGAACAGGAGTAGGAAAAGGTCATACAAGTGAGGAAAAAGTTAGTTCACTGGATTCCGATAGATACAACAAACATCAATACGAATACAAAAAGGCACTGGGTATAATAGTGCACCACTGTGAATTGTGAAGCTGTGTTTATTCCTTTGAATTCAAGCAGGAAGGAAAGGATTTTTGCGGCTCTGGTGCTGGGCCAGGCGGTTTGCCTTTCCCTAGCTCCCAGCTTTTGGAAATGGGAACTGACCCGTGCCGGCAGTTCTCCCCACCTCTGCCCCTGCCTGCCCACAGGCAGGCTTGAGCTGCCCCATTCCCAACTTCCATTTCCTCCCCCAGCAGCGCACTCGGGAGTTTTCTTCACTCATCCTTTGTTGTCACACAGGGCAATTTTCAGATATACATCTCTGTCGCTGCTTGCACTGTAATGTATGTCCTCACAAGCCGTGAACATTTTAAATCATCTGTGGAGTACAGCAAAAGTGGTCTCTTCTGGGTTCCCCGAGTAAACAGAGCATGCATTTTTCCATAGAAATACTTTAAAAACTTTGGGCCCCGCATAGGCAATCATCCAAGGTCATTTACTGGGCTGCAAAATCTCTTCTATTTTTAACTCCTCACTAGAAACTGAGAGTTTATTCTTGCATTTTTAAAAATGTCTAGGCCTTGTGGTAGCCCTTTGCAGAAGGGTAAATTTTGATTTCTGATAATTGCTGGAAAGTGACATTGCCATTAATCCTCACTAGTACAATTCAACGATTTAGAAACTGCTTTTAGACACAAGCACAGCTCTGCAAATCCCCTAAGATGGAGCTATGGGTAATGGGAATATAGAGGTCACTTGAGTCATGAATTGCGAACTCTGCATCCTGTCAGATGGTATTATGGAGGGAGGAGAAAGGGAAAAAATGTTTTTTCATTCAATTGAAAAAACACTGCGAGAATGGGGAAACTATACTGTTCCCTGCAAGAAGCAAGATTTTTTTCCCAGTTCAGCCAGATGACTGCATTAAACTGGCAACTGTGTTGTGGTCGGATATGCTAAGAAATCCAAGCACAGATCATTTGGGAATAAACTGGGTTAATTCCTGAATGCAAAAAATCTGTCACTTAACAAGAAAAAATGGTAATGGTGTTATGAGAGCCGCCAGCAGGCTGGGCCTGACTTCTAGCCGCTCCCCTGTTCACACAAGGGTTTTGAGTCCAGATCCTCTGGTATCAAAAATGTTGGCGTTCTCTCCGTGTAGCCCTCCTTGTTACTCGCACTAGTAGGTCTACTTAAGGTGAGGCGCAACCCTCCAAATTGTCCTGAAAAAGGTTGGTGCAGACAAAGATGCCACCAGGTCACTGAAGCCAAATGGTACTGCTTTGAGGAAGAGAAGAGGAAGGCCAATTTTTCGACTGAACAATTCTCCTGACAGGGTTTATTGCTCCCCGATGAGATCAGGCGTTGTGCAGTGTTGCCAAATGGGATAAAACTTCAGCATGGTGACATCTTGGGTGGTTGGTGGTGGGGGTCTGCTGGGACAAGGGGGTGAAAGGTGGCTGTGAGAGGTGACCACCAGGAAGAGGAGGCAATTGCATACACTGTCATCTCGGGCAGGTCAGTGGAGACGAGGGGAAACAAAGCAAGAGCAACAGCTAAAGTGTGACATAACTAGCAACAGCTCTGCCTCAGAAGTACGGCTGGCCCAGCTTATAATGGCAAGGCCACTGATACACATTTCCTTGTCCCCAGGCACGGGCAGCCATGGATGCCCCATGCGTACCTCCCACCCCAGCTCCAGCAGCTGTGTGGTGAGCAGAGAAAGCAAGGGCTGTGCTACGGAACAGCACATGAGTATATTTTGTTTGTTTGTCTTCTTTTCCCTATGGGGAGGCCTTGGTTACTGCTTCACGCTCTCAGCTGGAGCAGCTTGAAGCCTGTAGTGGGGGAAACCATGAAGGGTGGTCATAAAAGAGGAGCGGGAACGTCTTAAAGAAGAAGTGCCACTGAAACAGTCCAGGAAAGCAGCCCTCTGCTACATAAACAGGTATGCTGTGCCCCTGTAAATCTTCATTTCAAATCATCTTGAACAATAGTATCAAGCTCTCTTTTGAGCTTTTTCGTCCTTACGCCTCACAGGGAAGGATGATATCATCTCAGTTTTACGGAGGGGGAACCTGCAGCAAAGAGAAGAACATCCAAGAGGCACAAGGTCACCATCAAGTCAATGGTGCAGCCAAGAACAGATTCAAACATATTTCAGTGCATGCATCATAGAAATATCAGTTTATTCTGCTGCTTGTACAGACTGAACAAGAATTTCAATGTGCAGGTCACTGAGCAAGCAAAGTTTATTGTCTCCAATGTAGTCAGGGACTCTAGCTGTTGTTTCTGTGGAAACAAAGAATGAAAATGAATGGATTTTAATTCTTTTTCTGTTCCATCTTTGTGAACACTTTGGGTCTTGGCTATAATGCCTAGGATTTTCCTAAGTCCTTTATTAAAATTTTCTCTGTTCAGTAAGGTATAAAAGGGTTAATTTTTGCTTCCTTCAAAACCAGTAACTTCTGCAGCTTTGTCCAGCTAAACAGTTAACACTTCAAATTTTCTACTGGTCAGAGCTAACTGATAACAACCTGAATATGCTGGTGCTTGGCTAGTTTATTATTCAAATTAAATATTTCAAAGGAATTCAGATCGGGACATCATGCCTTTGAAGCTATGGAAAGACCCCAGCTTAGTGTTACCATTTCAAAGAGATTTTTACAACAACTTTTAGATGCAGCAATGTCAGCGGTGGCCAGAGAATTGGTTTGCAAACTGGCTAGACTGAATAAACTAGGACTGGCTTAGCTGAAACAATGCATAAGGTGTTCTGCGAACCACACTGTAAGACACCCTTAGAAAGGTGCTTTTAACTGGAAGGATGAGGCAGGATATCACTGAATTTTCAGGTTGTGCATTTGCTTTGGTTATTTTGAAGCTGGTCTGAGACCACCTGAGAAAAAGAGATGTGTCAGGAAAACTTTTACAACAATGAAAACCCAAAAAAAGCAGAATTGGTTATTTCTGTCTGGGAGCGATCAGAACTTACAGTTAGGTGTAGCTCTTCTCTCAACCCCCTTCAGTCACGTTGTCAACATCGGCTTGATCATTGCAAAGCAGGGTTGCTAACCCTAAGCATTCAGACTTCATAAATCAGACATCCAAAGTATGAGAAATAAATTTTAAGACCTCAAGATTTAAGAATATTACTGCATTGGCTTTTAGTTTTTATTTATTTACAAACTTGAACCTTTAATGTTCACTTTTTAAAACTTTCCTCATACAGGCTAGCAGTTTTTTCAATTGTATCATAGCAGCAGCAATCATAGACTAGGGTACCTTTTTGATGGGTGCTATATTAACACAAAGCAAAATAAAGGTCTCATTTCCAAAGGCTCTTAAAGCCACAAATCATAAAAAAATTGCATGGTCTGAGTGATTTTGACAACTGAGTCACATTTACATCATTTCTTAGGCATTTCATCTCCTATATCCCATTGAAAGCTACTTATTGTTGCAAAGCTAAATGGAAAACAATAGCCTTAAAAATCTGAGCCTTGCCATCTGAGGTCACCTGACATCAACACTGACATCTTAAGAAAAAAAAACGCCTTAATAAGGCAGGGTTGGCTAATAAATTATAAAGAATAAAACATAGCAACTGTCTCTATGGACATCCCAACAACCTCTTTCACTACTCACCAACGCTGTCCAAGTGAACCTGTAGGGAGAATTTAAGACAGATAGCACAAAACATTAAATTTAACTTGCATCACCGGGTCTATCCCTTTGCTCCATAAGCCCTTTGACCCTATATGTTCAGTTCAGTTGTTCCATTCTTAGGGTGACAGGAGTAAGCTTTTAAGGACATATTTTCTAATGATATTCCTACTCTATTTTCTGCTAGAGAGATGAAATAAACTTGCCTTCCCTGTCCATAGGCTTCCGTTTAAGTATTTTATGACTGCATTTTAACATACTGTCAAATAATTTCATACATGAGACTGATCTTTAGCCTACTGAGTTGAATTTTGTCAATTCATTTGATCATTTGATGTAAGATAGACTGCATTATTACAGTTGCAGGCTTGGTCAGTTATTTGTCCAACTCCAGACATGGGGAAGAGGGCTGGACTGGTGTAATTCCCATGATTCAGGCCCTATTGAATGACAGCCCCATGGGAATGACTTACACACACAAGGGATTTGGCCGTAGTGTTATTAAATGCAGACTTACTCTCCTCATCAGGTCATGAGGATGCAGATCAAAGAAGGAAATAGATGTTTTTTCTGGCTTGACAGTGTGGCATGCTTCAGTCAAAGATCAAAGGAGATGCACAGGAGACTACCGTAAGTTGGAGGCTGCAGCAGGCACCCTCTTACAGATGCCAGTGAAATTATACTGACATGTAGCTTCATCAGTCAGAATGAAAATCCAAGCACAGAGAAAAATGAAAGGTCAGCAGGTAACCTCCCTAGCACTAATTGAACCCTCTGGGCAATGACTGACAGAGGCACAACCAGTGCAATGCTTTCTGGGTGCACTACTTGTAATGAAATAAATCATTTGATGGATGAAGCTCGTTTTCTGCCCACGATGCAAAGCTGCCCGTGATGAAGACCTCAGTTCAAATGTATTTCAGAAGAGTCGGACTGCCTTCTGAGGAAGGTGAACCAGTGTAAACTGAGCAGGTTACTTCTAAAGATATGAACGGCTCCAAAAGGCCACATCAATCAACCCTTCTTTGACTTAATGGAGAGTTTCGTGGTTTGGAGTTTTGGGTTTTTCTTTTTGCTTAATTTTAAATAGAACAATAGAAAATAATAGAAAATAAGCCAGTCTTTGACTGGGGTCTAAACCTTTTCTCATGGATTAGTACTGAAATAGAAAGCTGAGACACAAGCACAACATGTCACCTACATAAGCTTTTAGCTGTGGCTATAAACTGGCATAAATGAGGTCCTGGGGGAATGCTGGTTTTTATGAGAGGACTCGTCTTACAGTGATACAACTCTAAGCACAGCTGCACATGCAGTGATTGCTATCGCATCCTGGAAGCAGCTTCATTGATGACCCCAGGACTTGGTACTTGGCCTACAAATTGTCTCTGATAGGCAGCAGCCCTTGGGCTGGTCCAGCCTGACCACCAGTCCCAGCTGCTTCAGAGACCGGCGAGCCCAGAGGGGCTGTAGCTATCTATCCTGCCTGCTGCCATCATTGCAAGGCCAGCCAGGCTAATGGGAGGCTCTACAAAACATTAAGACTTGCCAGCGCTGCAGATGGGTAAATGCACTTCCAGGAATGCTCTAAACCCCAGGGATACAATAATTTTTCACTGGAAATACCAGGGCTTATGTGGTACTGGCCTGAAGGGTGCTGCTACAGACAGGCAAAGTGGTATTTCTTGACTTTGGTTGACTTTGAGGCTGTACAGGAAACAAAATCCAATCACACATCAGTTTTAAGTTGCCTAACCTGTATAGATTAATGCATTTTTCCATAGGTGAACGAACTATATCAGTATAACCAGATAACCCTATCCCCAGTATGGGGGTTGCACCATATAAAATCTCCTAGTAAAATTAGAGCAGCACACACTTTTGTCTATTGTCAAAGCCCAAGAAGTCCTTTCAACAGGTCGTAGCAGTTGGAGCTGTTTAGTTTTTGGAATTCTTTTAAGCAAGGAAATTTCAATCAGTGGTTATTTCCCATAAACTGTTCACTGTGACTAATCATTCTAACACTTGCTGTTTGTTATTCATGGTAGGGGAGTGTCAGGCTCTCTACTCCAGGGACTTATTTTTCCCAAAGAGTTCATCTACATTGGCTTCCCTGGAAGTTAAAGCCAATGTAACAGCAGGGGAAATCTGTTCTCAGATTGTGTGACTAGAATTTCTATAAATAGGAGTGACTGATGTAGAGCTATGAAAATAATTGATTTTTCAGTGTAGCGGCTGAACCAAAAAATTGAGGGGAAAAAATAATTTAGTCCATCTCATCTGAATTTGTTGGGCTTTTTCTTTCTTTTTTTTTTTTTTTCTCTGTGGGCTGGGTAAAATATTTCATTCAACTTCAGACAAAGCTGTTCATTTCCCAACCAGGTAGTTTCTGATGAAAAGCTGGGTGTTGGAACAGACAGGCCAGATTTAATCATCACCAGAGCAGACGAGGAAATGCACAGGTACCTGGTACAAAAGGGCCTGCCAGGCAGGGCACTCCTCTGGGACACCAGGATGTAGAGCCCTCCTCTGCCCACAGGGACCCACCTCTGCAGCAAAAGGTTCCTCATCCACCCTATGCTGAAGAAGCAAGCCATGGAACCTCCAGAGAGGATCCACAGGGGTGTAACATCTGCCCCGAGTCATCTTCAAACCTAAATGGCGAAAGAAACTGCCTTGCCTGGTAGCAAGCACTTTTTCCAGGGTGGCAGATGGCTCTTCTTTCAGGGACCAGCTCTGGAGTTAAAACTAGGCTTCCCAGGAGCATGCCTTGGCATTTGATTTCATAGAATCATAGAATTGTAGAATGGTTTAGGTTGGAAAGGACCTTGAAGATCATTGAGTTCCAACCCCCCTGCCATGGGCAGGGACACCTCCCACTAGACCAGGTTGCCCAAGGCCACATCCAGCCTGGTCTTGAACACCTGCAGAGATGGGGCCTCAACAACCTCTCTGGGCAACCTGTTCCAGTGCCTTACAACCCTCAAAGTGAAAAATTTCTTCCTAATGTTTAATCTAAACCTGCCCTCTTCCAGTTTAAAGCCATTCCCCCTTGAATTATTCCCTAAATTTTATTAGAACAATTTTGAGAAAGACAAAATGATATTTTTCACAAAGAGACCATCAACTCCATAAAAGGTCACCTCCTAGCTGGTTCTTGTACATGAATATATTTACGATAGCCCTTTGCTAGGACAGATACTTTTCCATGGGCGTTAACGTGAACAACCTTGTATACATTTCTGTAGATAAATCGATGAGAAGGGACAGAGGTAGCATCAGATCAGTGCTTATAAACAATTTCTCACAGGTTCTGAGTGTTTGGGTTTTTTTCTCCCGATAAAATTGAGAACTGTCTTAGTTATCGCTGTTTAATTAGATTGAAAACTGAGACTGCTATGACATACGTAGCTGAGCCAATTTAAGAGCTGATTGTTACCAGAGGAGGGGGAAGTCTCACTTCCCCTCCTTCACACCCCCATCTTCTTCGTCCGCACAATCTAGCCATCTCTCAGGCTGATCAAGGTATGTGAGCTGACAAGTGAGCTTAGGTGAGCTGATTTAACTTGTTCACCTGCAGAAAATGGCCACCTTTGCTGTTGAGACAATTTTGAGCTGGGTTAAAGAGTGAAACAGCTCCTGGAGCGGCTCGGACAAACACCTCTCCCAGTGCCCGGTTGGCAGGAGAAGGGCTGGGGCTGCTCCATGCTGTTGCTGCTGTGGCAGGATTCCGGTTTGCTTTTTCAGACTCAGTCACTGGTTGTATTTTGCTATGTTGCATTAGTGCTTATCTTCTTGGTAACTGATTCCGGCTCTTAAACCATTGCTAAAGTTGGTGAGGTTCTTTCCAGGCACTTCTGTGGAACTGGATAAGCCTCCGAAAGGGCAGTTTTCCATATTGCTCTGCCTGTGAGTCATGCTGTGCTTAATGTGCAGTCATGCTCGTTTTGACAAAACAGGAGATAATTCACTGCTAGATAGGTCTTCAAAATGAATGTGAGTAGTCTTGTGATACTCTATATTATATATGATTATAGACATGGCTGTACTTGTTCAGGAAAGGAATTTGTCCTGAAAGAGACAGATGCATAGGAAAATCTCTTTCTATTTTCCTGCCCTGCATTTTATTTAATAATAAGGGATGAATAGAGTTTAATAGAGGGAATGGAAGCAGCTGTGTTGCAATTAGAAGGCGTAATTAGTATTTGCCCAGAAGTTTGAACATACAACTGTGCTGGGTATAGGGATGGCTTAAATGATCAAAAATGACTGGTTGTCTGGTTGGTGCTTCAGAAATCTGGTTCCTCCTGTGCAGCTAATGTTAAGCTAGTACAGCACAGTGAAAATATAATCCCTTGCAAATCACTTTCTGGATCTGAAAGTAATCAATTATCTGTGACTGATTATTGTCTTTGGGCCAGAAAAGTACCAGACACCTGCTATTTCCATTCAAGCCACTGAGAATAGTTGGTGCCCTTCTTACTGTTAGATCATTCATGCTCTCAGCATATTCAAATTTGGTATTGTAGTGTATTGTTAGTTAAAATGAGGACAAGCACTGACTTCCCAGCAACAACTCTCCTTAATGATGTCCTTATTCTAGGTTTGAGATAAGAGCAGTTCAAATACCCTTCTGTTTGACTGCCAGTTTTACACAATTTCCTAATTTAGCATGAGACCAAGGGCAGTACAGTTTTATTTAGTATTGTGCTTTCAAATTGTATCTCCAAAAGCTTTACTGATTTAATTAGTATTTTTGAGAGTGTGCAAAGAAAGGATGAGAAGATTAAGATGGTGACTGGCTAACTGCGGCGCAAAGAGGTTTTCAGATCAGATCTGAAAAGAGATGGAGAAATTTGAGCGGGCTGCTGCTGATGCAAGAGACCTCAAAGAAGAGCAGTCAACAGGGGCGAGACTCTGCTCCGGGACTGCTAACAATGCCCTGCTCTCACCCTTCACAGAAATGCGTTTGCTTCCTGCTCCCGATAATCTCATGTGACTTCTGTTACTAAGCAGGGAGAGTGTCAACATGCTAACTGTCAGCTGGGAAAATCAAGTAACTTCTTTGTAATCTGGTTAGTAAGGAAATACTTTAAGAGTAGGCTAATCAGACGGTAAGGTAGAATTCTTAAATAAAAGCCCCACTACTGGTTTCTGGATATACTAAATAATTACCATAGCTATTAACAGTGCAGTAACTGGAGAGTCTCAGAATGGGGAAAATCTGGTCCACAGATGGATTTTCTTCACGGCTCTGCCAAGCCTGAAAAAGCTGGCAGGATGGGATGTGGATGCAGACATGAATTCATTTCATTTAAGGACATGAGGACATGGCATGTCTGAACAGAAGTCAAAACATGGGAAGGGCAGGCTGGTTAATGTACAGATATGGAAAGGGATTGGAGAACTCTGATGTTCAAAGTGGTGTGGGTGCTCCTTGCTGCGAAACCTCACTGCGTCTGTCTTATGTCAACAACATGCAATAAAAGAGTTTCATGGCCTAACCTTAATTTCAAAATAAAATGGTGGAGCTTTCTTTCTGTAGCTCTGACACCATTGTGAATGTGGGTGAACATCTGTGGGAAGTCTCTACAGAAAGATTAAATGTGAGAGAAACCTGTTGTGAAGGTAAGGTCCCTGCTGTAAATCCAGGCAATAGCAGTACAGCATCCCTCACTTGTCCAGAACTCCTCCTAGACCTTCAACAGTTCCCCAAACCCAGAAGAGTACAGCTTCATATAAGTTATTTGCTACCATAAAAAAAAATTAAAAAGGTTTTCTATTCTGTAACCATTTCATAGGGTATAAGTAAGCACATTCATATGCATGACTCTTCCTTTTGGATGGTTCTCTCATTTGTACTTTATCTTGAGCTAGTTGTTTCCTTTCTAGGAAAAGTGAGTGAAATGTCTTCTTTTGCCAAAACTTGAGTAAGACTAGGGAAAATTGTTTCCTTCTCTTAGACCATTCAGCAAACTACTTAGATGAGACACTCCTCAGAACAGTTCAACTGGAAAGTCTTAACAGTGCTTCTGTTTCATGTGTCTTCATGTCCTTGTCAAGTTTTCCCATTGCCTTCAACCTCAAAGGGATGAGAACAGATATTTCCTTCCTCCCTTTCACAAAATACTCTTGCTGCAACGGAATAATGACCAAAAGGCTCCATCAACACAAGACAGATACCATCATTTCCTTGGAGACCTGTTCATCCCCAAATGGTCAGCCAAGAGCTTTGAACCTTTTTCTTTCCTACAGCTGTCAAGTGCTGAATACACTTTGTTCCCCTGACTATTATCACATGCATGGTAGGTATGAGCAGGCATCTGACTTGCCTCTGATACAAACTATTGTAACTGCACTGAAGTTTCCCACTAATTGGACCTAAGAAGATGATTTGGAGGGTGGGAAATATTCATCTAATTCTCTTTGCCCTCTGTACCAAGCATGGTCCTGGCACTGCCCTCAAGAACAGACTGTCCTGCGTGTAAGTAGCATATTTAAAACCTGTCTGCTGGCATGACCAGTGCATGTGGCCTGGGACACCTGGGGCTTTATGCAGACTAGCACAGCCCAGGCGGACCTCCACAGGCTATCCACAAAGTGCTTCTACAGAGAAGTGATGCTGCTGGAAGGTGGCACCTCCTGGGCTTTCAGCACAGAGGTCCCTGCACCTCTCATACCCCCTCTATTGGGTACATACACAGCCACAGCATCGGCTAAACAGAGAGGGGAACACTGATTAAAGGATCCACACCTACAAGTATGGTCATTTACAAAACACTCTTTCAGGCTGGTTACTGAATGACCACAATGCGTTTATCAGTATTTTAGGAGTCAGATGATGGATGTCCACTAGGTCCCCTACAGCAATGATAGGCACTTGCAGTAGAGCAGCTATGTTGCTGCTACAGTTTATGTGCTGCTGTGACAGTGGTGGAAGATGTAAAGAACATGCCATACCTCTCCAAAAAGGGTTATAAATTGGATGCTGCCTTTTGAACTGGGAAGAGGTGATTAGAAAGTAAGTGTGGAGTCAGGACGAATGCTCCCAATTCCGTTACTGACATACTTGGCAACCTCACTTATCTCAGCTCTAAAATGAATATAACATCTGTCCCCAATGGTATATTGTGTACTTTGTCTTTTAGTTCAGAGTTTCAGGGAGAAAAAATACTGTCTTTCTGGCACAGGGCAGTGTTGTGCATGAGTTACCCAGGTGGGTAAAGCTGTATTTGTTCTGTAGTAAGAACAGATACACACCTGCAGGAATATTGACTGGATTTTTTTAAAAGGGTATGATCTCTCAATGTTTCAGTTTTATGGTATTTCACCTTAAGTTTTTAAAGTTTCATGAAATTCGGACTATGGGGAATTGCATATTCTTAAAATCAAGATCTTTTAAAAATGGAAGCACCAGAAATTACCAGACACTTGAAAGTCTTCCATGAGCTCATACCACCAGCTTCCTGCTGTCTTGAATTAATTGTCTTCTTCCACACCAGTGGTCTGTTCAGGAATTTCTGGTGAGAATGGCATTCTATGATTTCTAACCTGGCATTTGACACTTTTTCCTGCAATCCCCATTAATTAAAAAAAGATGCACGATGACTCTGCCATTACAGCAATACTGCTGATGGGGCTTTGATGGCCTAAAGACCTAGAAGCAAGCCCTGTGAGGAAATCTTAAAGCTTTTTTTTAGGCCAGCTGATATAGCTGGGACAGGGGGACCATAAAAGGTTTGTGCAAGCAGGTCAGAAATAGATGTAGCTATTCAGCCTGACTTCCTTTCCCTTCAAATTGCACAGTGTCCTTTCCAAATACTGAGAGCTTCCACACTGTAATAGTGGTGCCATGTGTGTGGGTGGGCTGAGGACCCCACCAGAGCACTGTGGGGTGGCTGCACTGTCTGCACCTCCTCCACTCCCCAGCTCAGAAGCAGTGGGGTGTGCACCCCGTGACATGGGGGCAGACAGCCTTATAAGATCTGTGTCACGCTGTATAACCTTCAATTTGCTGGAGGCCACATTTCCTACACAGTGATTGGCAAGATTCTTGTCGGACATGGTTTTTATTAATTCACCGCTAGCATCTGTTTTTAACTGCACATCTAGTGTCTGTGTCTTACTGCGCTGGAGGTCATACTGCGTATAATTTCATCATTGGCTGAATATAGACATACACTGCACTGATGAGGGATTTACTTATTGCCTCCCCATGTCTAACTGAGTTCCTGGATAACCATATTTTTCAGGTTACAAAGATAATGATGACATCAAAACACCCTTGCAACCATTTCTGGTGAATCAGCAAGTAGGAGGCAGGACAATTTAATAAAATGAATGTTGAATGCTATTTCCTTTTCCTGTCTTCTTCATCCAAGTATAACCTGCTTGTCAGATATCCAGTCTACTCTATGCAATCTCCTTACTTGTTGATGCACAAAACTGCAGTATGTAGAGTGAGAATAAGACCGTGACCTTCACTGTGGCCATCATTCTGCAATACTCTTGTGGCTGACTGCATTTTGGAGTGCAACTGAGTTTATCAAGGCACAGAATTTTTCTCTCTCCCATTACAGGCAAATGAATTCTACCAAAAAAAAAAAAACCCAACCAAAAAAACCCACAGAACAACAAACCGAAGCAAACCAAACAAAACAAAAAGCCAGTGATGAAAAGCTGAGCCATCACACAGGGAGACATTTTACTCCATCAGAAAACATGTGGCAAGCTCTGCTAACAGCTGCTTTTTTGTAATCTCCATAGAGCTGAAGAAATATAGATGCTGAAACTTACACAAAAGGTATTCTAAATAAGCTGAAATAAAGCAGTATTTATGGAGACAGGACTGCATCTTACTGTCTCTTTAATTCCTGGGAGGAGGAAAACTGCCCAGGATGATGTTATTTACAAGCAACATTTATTCTCAGTGGCTACTGATTACATCTCCTATTCTTGTAGAGCTCCTCAAAGCATTAGGATTTCCACTCAAACACAAAACCAAATCTAGTTGTACCGAATCGGCATTTTTCAGGAATGAAAAAAAAAGCCCAATGCGTTGACTTCTTTGACTCTTATAAACACCAGCAGATAAAAACATCTTACATCAAACTCATTTAGAGATTAAAGTTGGAAGGATGTATGTGAAATCAAGGGAGAAGTTTTGTCAGAAGGAAGCACTTCAAAACCAGAAGAGCTAGAATAAAATTGTTGGTAGAATGGAAACAAATAATCAAACAAGATCAAAAGTGTCAAAACCCAACAAGCTGCATGCTGAGAAAAAGCTGTTAGGAAATATCGTATATTTTCCAATGCAGCTTATTGCAAGATGGCTTAAAAGTCTTGTTCTTGAAGAGAAATCCTTGCAGGGGTGCCTGAGGAGCATGATCTTGTTGGCTGCTGTAGCCACTCTTTCATAACCGGCCATGTTGGTCTTGCAGCACTCCCATCCCTCAAGCCCTAGGGAGGCTTTACAGCAATGAGAAAGGACGAGCTTGCAGAGGGGACAGGAGAGGGTGTCTGAAGCTGGGACACAGCATTGGTAAAGGAGTTGCTGTGGGAGGACGAATCAGGGCTTTCTTCTGCCCCCGTCACCCTCCCTTGCAGTATTAGTACAGCGGTTCTGGGGCAGGAGTTGCTATATTCCAGTGTGCGGTGCATGATGGAGCACTACTGATCTACCCTGATGGGGTATCTTGACATTGCTATGAATAAGCACAATCAGAAATGCTCCCCCAAAGAAGGAGCAGTGGGCATTGGTGGTGCTGGGCTTGTCAATGCCTTGCACAGTGCAGTAACTGTAGCAAAGGATGCCCCAAGCAGAAGTTTTCCAGCTTCATGGTCTTGAGTTTATGGAAAAGTGTATTTCTCTCATCAGTCAAAGCTTTTCGACCTGTCGATTCCCTCATGTCATCTGTTCCAGCTTTTGATACTACTTTTTTCTTCCTCTGAGTATTTCTTCATTTTTCTTTTGCTGAGTGAATTAACTGACGAAGAGATGCCTCTACCTGCAATCATTACTGCTCCGGAGCCATAGCTGTCCCCACGGTACCACCTCCACACACGCTTTTCCTTGCAAGAGTTGTGTAGGGAGTGTTGTTTGACTTCCTTCATCTTCTCTGCTTGTGAGAAAAAGATCCTGCACTGGGGGTGTGGTCACATCCAAAAGATTTAGCAGCATTGTTACAGCTGTGATGGCCTAAGGGTATGCGCAGTGAAAGTTATGTCAGGAATGGCAATGTGTTTTCTTGAGCCAACCAATGTAAATGGCAGAAATGAGAAGACTTTAGGTGCAGAGGGCCTTTCCCTGAGGGATTATTTACGGGGGACAGTCATTAGTTACACAGGGGACATCTCTCCCTTGCTACCAGCTGTGCTGTGTTACCTGATATGTTAGTGATCACCATGCTAGCTTTGCACTTTCTTGTCACCTTTTGTTATTGGTTCCCAGGGACATTCATGTGCCACCAGAGCATCACAACAAGTCTGTGTAGGTAAGGATCAGACATTTCACCCCATCAATAAATGCAGCCTTCTCTATAGGGGGACACAAAAATAGCAGGATGGAAGTAGCAGAGACTTAGTAGTATTCAGACCAGGCTGAACAGAAGCAGCAAATTATGGGACCATAAACAAAATACAAGAAAGTGACACCTCAGCAGCATTAGGGTAGGTAAGAGATATCTGAGTTCCCCTGCATCTGAGGCCTGCTTCCTAGCAGAGGTTCATTTCAGATGACCTTAGATGTCTGTAAAGCAGCAGAGCTAATTGCCCTGGGCTCCCCCTGCAACCAGGGAGAGAAGTACATCTCAAGGGTGTGATTAATCTCACCTATAATAGGTCACTGTAATAGTAGGTCAGATGAATCCTTCCCCGGAAACATTTGTTCCTCTCCGTTTGCTATAAAGAGGAGTCAGTGTCACTAATGCAGATACCAGTGCCCGCTTTGTAAAAGTCTGCAGTGAGGTAGAGGAATCCTGCCCTCCCTGGCCAGCTTGGCCTATAGCCAAAATATGCTTAAATTGCTGCCTAAGTTTAAAAGTGTATTTGAGGTTACTCCTGAATTTGTATTGTGGGTAAAGCATTGTCACCAATGCCGGGAGGCAGAAAGGGGGAAAGTGGTGTGGGTCTGTTTTTTTCCCCTGTCCATAGGCAGAGTAAATAAATGCTTGAGAAGCAGAGAGTCAAAAAATAAGCACCAACATTGCCTGGACCAGGACAGATGGTATGGGCTTGGGAAAGCAAAACTGGGAGCACTTGTTATGGCCGAGGGCTGGTTGGAGGAGGTCTGAAACTATCTTCTGTGTAAATAGGTGCGATTGCATCAGAGGACGCCCGACTTGTCCAACAATTCTTCTTCCTCACAGAAGCAACCTGGTGGGGACCACCTGGACCAGTCGGCACAAGCAGCTGGCACACATCTGTCTGTAGTGCACGACTTCAACCCGCAGAACTTCCTACAAACCCTCCCATCTATCCCCAACCAGGCCAGGATTCACCAGTTTTAATTACACTGGTGGATTTTATTTCAGTGACTCTCCAGATTAAAAATCTCTCCAAGTTTCAGTCTTCTTTCTCCTCCACGCCAAAATAACAAAATTTGGTTTTGCCATGTGGTAGCTGCCTCTGGCAATCCTGCTGTCAAAGCCCAGTGGTGCCAGGGCACTGTAATATGGCTGCAAGGTAAGAAAGGCAAAAGGAGCCACAGGCAGGGCTTATGGTTCTGATTAACACGACGAACCTTGTGTGAGGTGGCCACTGGTACCGCTTGGGAGCTCTCAACAGAAGAGCCGACTTGTGCTTGGTTTCACTACACAAGCAAAAGCACCTTAGCTACAGAGAAGAATGAATCTTGGTGTAATGCCATGCTGGGCTGTGGATGGATGACCCTGTCTGCATTTGGGACAAGGCTATTTCCCCCAGGTGCTCAACCCCATGCTGCCGAGAATCACCAGCACCTCAGGGCTGTCCAGAGGGAGTGCTCCTCTGGGGAGCCTCGAAGATCTGGTGGCAGGCAGGATCTGTCCCCTGGGCTACAGGCCTCTGCCTTTACGGTCCACAGGAGGGGATGTTGGCAGTGATGAGTGGGCTGGGCAGGCTCTACAGGGAGAAGGTGTCTTTGCCACCCTGGTGCCACGTAGGTGGCAGCAGCAATAGCAGGAGTTTTTTTCCGTGGCAGCGGAGCACTTGGTTTAGCTGTATGCTGCACAGCTGTAATTCTCCTTTTGGACGTGAGTTTTGGAAAGAAAACCTCCTTCATTCTTCTGTTTCTCCAAATCTATTTCTGACTGCGAGGCACTGCCACCTTCCCTTAGAGGATTAAAGAAGAGAACAGCGTGCACCCTTGGAACATGAGATAAACTGGTAAAAGCCACCCATCCTTGCTGAACATGCTTGCTCTGCATCAAAACCGTGGGTGATTTGACAGAGAGAAAAAAGTGAATGAACTGATGAAGTTGTGGCAATTCTGCAGCCAACAGTTTCAGGAGCAACAGCAGATAAAGCACTGCCCCCATCACGATGACACTTTGGTAGAGATTATGAAAGCTGTGCTCTCAGTTTGCCTTGTTTTGAGCAAATCTCCAGGTTGGGTTTCAGCCTTATCTGTTGGTAAGTGCAGTTTCATTGATGGGCCAGTCCCAACCGCCTCAGAAGGGCGGGTGTGTTTTGCCACCTGGGAGCAGATTGCTGTTCTTCAGGTTCAGTTTTTCACATGAGCAAATCTGTCTTTCAAATACCGCTTTTGTAGCAAAGAGAATAGAAAAAAAGAAAAATAAAGCCCAAGGAAACACATAGATCAACTGAGCACTGTGAGTTATTTGTATCGGGCTTGTCGTGTAAAGCCATTGCTAATTTTCTGTAATTTCCCCGCAGGGTTAAATGAATGCTATCCAAAAGCATCCATGTGAGAACAGATGCCAGGATTAAGAGGCATGATGTGTATTAAGTCCACATAAATCTATATACTGTTTGAGTCTGAGTCAGAGTATCACAAAAGAGCTGAAATGTGGCTTCACAAGAAGGTTGTAAAGGTATTTTACCCTGCTCTACTCACAAGGAAAGTAGGAACAGGCACCCTCCCATTTATTTGAGGTGTTAGGAATGATTTGCTTAGTAAAAACACCCATTCACTTTGTTTATACTTGGAGCAAATGGAAAGGGAGAGAGGTGGCATCTAACCAGAAATCAGAGCAGGAAAAAAGGTAGAAAAGAAAACAGCAGACACTGATGATGAACTGCCTGGTAGCCTGTTCCCGCCAACACCCAGATTTTTAGAATGAATGCTTGCAAATAGATAGTTTTTGGGAAAGGACAAGGCATTGTCTGTTTTCCTGCAGCACTGGGAGAGAAAGGTGCAGAATCGTCTGTTCCTTCCTGATATAGAGTAGGAAGTTATTTTCACAAGACAGCAGTGGAATTAGACTAAATTGCATGATATCTGCATAGAAATATTTTTACATATTGAATCAAACTCTGGTGGGCCAATATTCTTCCTTTCAGCTGGAGAGACGCGTCTTTCTTCAGGGATCTGTGCCTATTACTTGCTACATTTCAGTACTCCGGCAGCTTTATTGATGTAGTATGTGAGGTACTGGAAAGAATAAATGCTTTAAGAAAAATTATCAGCCTGGGGACAAATGGCATTATCACTAATTACACTTTACTAATTCTGCCTACTCACAAGGAAAGGAGGTAATCTGGAACAAAGTATGTGGTTACTGCAGGATGAAGAAATTCTGCTTGGAATTGCAGCTCGCAGCGAGTGACTCATGTTGCACAAACAGGCGAGGTGTGGGTAGCACTAGCAGACAATTGCCTGTAATGACTACCGCGTGCAACATAATGAATGAAGCACTGAATAAAAAGCGCTCTGCGAGTTGCAGCTCTGTGAAAGGCAAGCCTTTCATTTTAAGCCAGAGCCCTGTATCACAAATATTAGGTTCGATCAACCCGTTTTTGAGATGTTTAAGTATACCCATGAATGGGGTAGAGAACTGAGACAGCAGATACAGCGTCTGATTCCTAGAATTTCAGTCTGGCTGTAGCATTTTGAGAGACTTAAAATGCACTTCTATAAAGGCAATCAACCATTTCTGAAAGGCACATGCCATTTGGGGTGTGATGTCATGCATAGAAAGGATGTGGCTATTATTTTTATACTGGTCCAAGCTCATCTTTTCAGATATTCTGTGTATATCCTGCTGTGTGTAAGTGTTCTTCCACTACCCACTTGCAGTAGCACTGCACAGATTGTGAGCAAAAAGGGGTATGTTCCTCTGGCACAAGTCAAATGTGCTATGTAGGGGCACTAAGGACCTTTGTGGCTGACATCAGGCTAGCATCTATGGTTGCCAAACTATATCTGGCCTGTCCTCCGTCTGGGGTTGCCTGGCTAGCAGCTAGTGTGCAGTCAGAAGAAAGGAATAGGTGGATGCTTCATTCTCGTGTCATTAGAGGCCTTAGCAGTTGTGATGATGTTTGGGAAATGAGCTGAACGTCTGCGAGGTGCAAGGGCCATGCTTCACCAAGGCTGGACTCTGAAATAGCCCAAGGAATACTGATTTGTGACTTATTCCTATTCTCATGTTCGAAGAAGTATTTTAAATACAGTAATGATTGCATCTTAATAATCAGATATATTTGTAAAGGCTTATCATGGGAACCTGTACTGCTAAGGACGATAACAGGCTATATAATCAATGAAGCACTGAATAAGTAAGGACTTCTCTGCAATACATCTTTTCTGTGAATGGGAAGTCTGTGATTTGAAGCTAAAGCTTTACCTTTGATCTTGATCCGAAAGCATCCTGAGTGTTGCAAGACGCTTCTTGCAGTGCAGCCCATCCCTTTGTGTCACCACTTTGGCTTAGCAGTTAACATAGGTCAGATACTGAAACTGCATTTACTGATATCAGGGTGAGTCCTACTGTCAAAGCAGCCTCCTATAAAACCAAAACAACAACAAACCCAAAATTATTAGCTTACAGGAACAGTGTGTTACTCAGCACCAGTTTTATTTAACTGATTTCAATCTATTTTCCGGATTTTGAATATGACCGCCTTTAGTTTCCAAGATTTTGATCACGTTGAGCTTTAGCTGGATCTGAGTTGTTGCTCTTCTGCTATGCCCCAATCTCAGTGTCTGATCTCTGTGTCTATGCTACCTAATACTTCCTAGGCACAGGTGTCCTGGCCAAATACCAGCTAATGAATGTAGTTGATCACCTTCTTCCCACTTACCTAGTTGTGGTATAAAACTCTCAATACTGTGGAAACAAGACAGGTCATAGACACTGCCACTTTTGCTATATACTCAAAGGAAAATCACTATACCCAAGGGGAAAAAAATCCATTTCTGACATAGTTCTAATCAGGGAATCAAAAATGGAAGAACTTGAACAAATCTAGGACACATTCACAGCACAGGGTTAACGTTAAGATCAGTACTGAGAAACATGCAGTCTTTGGACCTTGGGGAAACAATAGTCAATGCAGAAGTTTATATCATTTATAAAAAGGAAGGTGATCTCATGTGCTACAGAATTACGGAAGTGAGAAATGGAAAAAATGTACTTGATCATCTTGACCTCAGCCTAGGCTTGTTCTGTGCAATACATTTTCTGGTGCCTTCTCCAGATTTCTTTTAAAGGGATTTACTGTTTGTTGCAATCTTTGTTCATTTCTAGAGAATGGTTTGCACTCAGAGCTGAGTGGGGAACCTGAATTTTCTTTGTCTTAATTTCAGGCCATATCTCCCATTTCTTCCAGATAAAGACTGCTTGGCTCCTGGCATTAATTGCACTGGAAGAATGAACAGCTTATCCCTGACCAATGACAGTACTACTCAATACAGAAATCACCACTATCAAGAAATAAAAATCCCAAGGCATATTTCTTGAATTAAAAATATGAGAGTCAAATACTGATGGTTACAGCCTGGTCATTGACAGGACGACTTGCACAGAAGAGTTGGGAGTGGACAGCAGGCTGTGCTGGTGTTTAGCCATGACTGTTCTTATAGCTTGATTAAAACAGGGCAGAATGGGGAAGAAAAGTGAGCCTATAAAGGTGCCACTTGTTGAAAAGGTCTAAATTAGAAAGGTTAAGGGTCTAAAGGTAAAAAGCTGAATGGCTAAAGGAATGGATCGTTTCGCTTATTTTTGTGTCCAATTTGAAATATATTGGAGAACTTCACAGAGGTTTACTTGCATAGCTATTAGACTTCTTCCAAATCACACTCACTCCATGAATCTGAAGTCCACTTTCTCCATGTCAGGCCATTGGCCTCTCTAGAGACTGAAAGCACTCAAACTTCAAGCATCTAATAGGGTACAGGTCTAGATCTCTTCTGTGTTTCAGATTCAAATTGCTTTTTCTTTTTTTCCTTCATTTTGAAGACCGTTTTCTTGACATAAGATCTAATTTGACTCACTGCAGTACCAATGACAGAAGAATAAAATGAAAGAGAGGCAGAAATATTTTTAGTGAAAAGCTAGCCCTACACTTCATTTGAAAATTTCATGACTGAGAGAACGTCAAATGGATTGGGTCCTCTGTGGCTCCTCAGTGACCCCCACAGATGCTTCCTGCCTTGATTTCAGTGTGTTTGTAGCCTTTTGTAGGTTACTTGCATCCCACGCAGACATCCCTTTACCAACATCCTGCGAACCTCTAGCTGTGTTTCCTTGTGAGCACTCAGCTTCCTTCAGCAGAAGGACGGGTTTGTGTGAGACTGCTTCGCCGCAGCCGAGCGCGCAGGGAGCTCAGCTCGCCTGTACCATGATGCGAACCGTGGTAAATGGACGGTCTCTGTTTGACCAAGGCAAGCATATTGCCTGTAAATACGGTAACATTTCTGTTTGATTTTTAGTGTTGGCTCAGACTTTGTGTTTAAGTAGAGATAGTGAAGGCAAGTGGCTCAGGAGTGTAAAACCACAGCAAGGCTCGGTCTCTGCTGGCACTGTTCCACGCATAGTTTATGCAGACTTATTCCAGCCTCTATCCTGCAAGTGCGTGACTTGTCCCTGACAGTAGTATTGATAGTGATTCACTGCTCAAACCTGTGATCAGCCACCAGTCACCTGTTTTTGGAACAGCACAATCCCAAGCCAAATTGAAGCTTTCCAGCTAGTAATGACACGCTAGTACACCTGGTGCACTACCTTGCAAATAGCTCCCTGTAAATGTATGATATGAATCTCAATATAAACTTTACAGGAAGTTTTCAGCCAAATGTAACTGCGAGTCTGAATTTCCCTCTCTCCTCTCCTCTCCAAATGTTCTTTAACTCCTCTGCTGGGAACAATCCTTGGCCATTAAACCATAATGTTCAACTATTGAGTTGGAAATAGGCTTGGCACAAAGGGTTACCTAAAGCTTACACAAACCAGTTTTTCCAGGTTGTGTGTGAGGAGTGTGGTTTAAAAGAGTGGAAAGTTACCAGAAGCAGCACAAAGCCAGGTGCTAGCCGATAATCAGAAGGAAGGATCGCAGAAACACAACTGGGAAGCCTTAGCCAGGAGGATGGGAGAGACAAGCTTGCATTTAGAGGGGGGAGTTATGACAGGGTCCCTGAACTCAGAGAATGCAGAACGCGAGTTGTAAAGGCAAATCTGAGCTCACTGTAAATCACTTTGCCCTGCCTGAGTGTTGTGAAGAAACTGAGGCAGAGAAATGTGCACAGCATATATTATTTGTACTGAGAGCTATTTAATTTTCATGCCACTACGTAAGCCTTAGGTCTTGGTTTTCTGTGTGGGGCATGTGTATGCAATGATATATGCGCAGCGTGTGCATTGCATGTGCACGTACATCATCTCATGCATGTCATCTGCCACTGAAGAGTTAAGTAGTGAAAAGGAAGGCTTTGCTTTCTGCGGTAAGGGAGGTGCTCAAAGCATGGGGGAGCAGGAGGCCAGCATCCAGTCTTGTGGGTAGGGTAGACAGATCACCATCTCGCAGACAGCCCGCTAGATAAGGAATTTGCACCACAACAATATAGACAAAAATTCACGAAGAGATTACCCACTCTAATTTGGGTAACGTACAGTCTCCCTGACTTCTTGCTTATGTCAAACAGGCTCTTTTAGCCACTTCTTTTCTTTACCTTTGCACCATCATTGCACCCCAAGAGCAGAGGTGGAGGCAGGGAACGCATGCAGTGCCTGGTGGCTTCCAGAAGTCATGAGGACATGAGGACAGGAGGTGCAACACAGTGGTCTCCTGAGCAGCCAAAGGAGTTTGACCAAACCTGTCATTCTGAAATAAGCCTTTCCCCCTGCTTTCTGCTCCAGGGCAGTCCCAGGGCAGCATGGGGCAAAGCCTTTCCCTGTGGGCACCTTACCTTCTCCTGACCTTGCCCAGCAAGACTGCACCAGGGCTGCTTTGAGCAGGGCTGCCTGTGACTGCAGGGGATGTTCAGCAGATGTAATTTTTTTCCAGCGCCTTGTGAGTCGTTGGGGGATGAGGTGAATCCCACTGTATAGCTGGTACCCAGTGCTCCAGTGCTCCACTGACAGCATTAACTGGTTTTCTGCTGGCTGTGACCTAGCTCAGGCTTAGATGTCTGCACTGCAGTTGGCCATGTTCAGTGAGGTGATCCCTTGCCTTTGGAAGCTATTTTGTGATCTTTGCATAGAGGAGGTTCCAGAAGTGCAAGGTGTAGTGATGCATTTCTACAGAAAAAAAAAGAATCAGAATTTAGTCTATCAATGAATCGGCATTATTAACCACAATTCTTGCTGGATTTTGTTGCATTGCCTCCTTCCTGGTTGCTTCCCATCATGTATTTTAGCCACAATGGAAGTATTTCAGAATACTGAACCAGGTTTATGACTGTTTTTTAATCTCTTTCTTCTGCTGAGACCTTTCAGGCAAAGGAAGACAGGAGTTCAATAAAAATTTGGAGTTTTTCTCCTGCCAAACCCCGTGTTGCCTGTGAAACCGCACCCCAGCCAACCTGTTGAGAAGAGACCACGCAGCACCTGGCCAGAGGCGCAGGCTGTTCCCGCACCACCTCTCCACAGCCAGACACCTCGCACCTGAGCAGGAGACATCCCTGGAGAAGGGATGCCCTGCGCCCAAACCCCCTGTGCTCAGAGGAGCTGAAAACGCAGGTGATGAGAGCAGCAGCTGCGGGTGCTGCCCGTATGGGGGGCCACCATCCCTGCCGCCAGCGGGGCACCGCGGTCCGTCCCTGAGGAGGCAGCAGCTGTGGTGGCTCAGCAGGGAGGCAGCCACCCTTTGCCTTCACGCCGGCATCACCCTGTCCCCTGCCCCCGGGGTGCTGCGGGGCAGAGGGAGGGCGGCTGGCAGGGCGCAGGCAGCCGCGCAGGAAGGGGAGGGCAGGCTGGACCGGCAGGGGAACAAAAGGAAATTCATTGATGGAAAGCAGAGGGGGGTTATGGTCTTGTTTTTATTTTTAACAACGGGCAGCTGTGAATTTTTACGCAGGATTATTTTAGGTCTCAGGCCAGGCTGTTTCATGCTTCATTGGGCGCCCGAGTTTCCCCTCCGGCTATCTGAATCCAAGTGATATTATTTGCAATTACTCTGAGAAAGCAGAAGCTCAGAGGGAGTGTCCTTGGTGAATGGCTGTAATTTCTGTGCTGTGGCTGCCCAGAAGCTATTACGGCTCTGCTATCTCTGGCTGCCTGCCAGCAGGAAGGATTCCTTCCAGAATTAATTGCATTTCCCCCCTTATAGGTATTCCAGGGAGCGGGGAGCGGGCTCGCAACGGGTGTATCGCCTCGCAAGTAAATAGCAACATGTCTTCTCGTGTGTGCTGTAGTAGAGCAGCACAAGCAAGAAGGCAGACATGCCATTGATTTTCAGGTCTCTGCCCGTAGCTGAAAATTAGTAAAGAGAGGTGGGAAAGAGAAAATAGCTCCAATGTTAGACTCATTCTTGATTGCGGTATGGAGGAGGTGGGGGATGCTTCTACAGAGCCTTATTCACAATGACATGCAGAAGCTGTCACCTCTTTGCTTTGCTGCCTGAAAGGAGGACATGTAAGAAAACTGCAAGTTCAGGGTCTTTGGCTTTGTTTTATTTAAATGTTATTTATATAGTGATACCTTGACTGCATCTGTATTGTAGGGGGAGTAGGTGCACAGATTTGCACTTGCCCCTCATCTACACGACATAGCCACGTTTGGGTGCAGCCTTTGAACAAGGTTTGAGATGTGGTGGCCGAGCCCAGACTGCCTCTAGCAGAGGCACCTTGCTTGCAGCATGGGGCAGGAGAACCCTGCTATTCCCTCCCTGGTCCTCTCCCACATACCACGTGCGCTTCTGTCACACCAGCCACTGGTAGGAGGGACATCCAAGGCAGGGTGCCAGGCCACACGTCACAAGGGCAGATGGGAACTTTTAGGCAGTTGTAGCAACGTCCTGCCCACACAACATGGCAGATGCACTACACGGAGCTTGTGGCCTCCTCCGGTGATCAGTGTGGCCCTGGGGCAAGGAGCACAGCGAGCCCCAGCCCCTGGCCCGGCGCCAAAGGGCCCTGCCAGGATTTGGCAGATCTGTCAGGTCTGTTTATGAAAAACAGCCCGTAAAGCTCAATGGCACGATGGCTGCCCCATTCCTTATCACGGTCAGGAGGCAGGGAGCCACGCCAGCCACCCCCCGGCATGGGCTGCATCCATGCGGCTGTGCCAGCTCCGTGCCCAGCAGCCGCTCCTTCCCCTGCCCCCTTCGCAGCAAGAGAAGGAGCCATTGCCTGAGAAAGTTCCCTTCCTCCCTCCCTCCCTCCCATATAATGAGCTTACAGGGTGGATTGCAATCTGGCCCTATAGATTTCTGCTTGGGAACTTCAGTATTTTTACGAGAAGGCATGTTGAGACATTATGTATTAGTAACATTTTCATCAGATGCATTCAACAGACCTGAAGTGGTGGCCAGATAGCAGGAACCGGGTAAAGAGGAAGAAAATAGAGAGGAAAAAGGAAAAGAGAAAAAAACCCCACACAATAAAATCCCTTTTCTTTTTCTCTCTCTTTTAACACCAAAGTGCCAAAGAGCCTAGTACTAAGACCTTTTATAAACTGCCACGAAAATGTTCATGTTAAAAAAGGCACCAATTTATTAAAGCACTGGGGTCATTTTGTCTGCTGTCTTTTGATCTCTTCCTCTACAAGGGAACAAACAAAATTAGAAAATAAACTAACTGTTCATGTAACCTAAATGGAAGCAGAAAATGCTGCTGCTGCATGGCTCTACGTAGCCAGCTGCTGCCTTTCTGTGGTTCAGCTCTATTCACTTTTGTTCTATTGCACCAAGACTGATGTAGCATAATGTTATTGATAATATTTGTATATGACAGGTTAGATAAATAAGATTAGTGATATTTGAGAAGGGGCTACATTTGTCTTTCTTCACCTGTCAAGCAAAACCTAATTCATTCAACACCTCTAATGAGCTAGCGTGGCTACTCTTGGTGTAGGGCCCATGCTGAAAACATACACTGGAGTCAGCATTTGAGCAGTGTTATGAGTCATGGGCCAGATCCCCAGGGGGATTCAGATGTCTGATGGATGTCTTACATCTCCTCATTGCTGCTTGGCTGCACATAACCGCGGAAGCAAGTCAGTTCTCTCAGGGTCCGTGTTTCCGTCTGTGAAATCACTATGGTACCTACGCTGCCGCCTCTACACGTGCACATACCCATCCTTGCCAACAGCTTGCACTTGAGCACAGGTGGGAATCACAAATCTCGGCTGCTTCGCTTCTGAGCCCCAGTGCAGAAACTTACGGTAGGATAAAAGGAATGAGATGCCACCTTAAACCCAGCAACGGATGGGAAACCCATACATGGAGCGTGACAACCCTTCCCATACCTTCCCTACACAGAAGTAGGGACCGGACCGTATAGACTTTCCACCCTGAGGGGCGCATGGGAACTTGTGAGCTGTAGAGTGCTGGTAGACAGCCACGCTATTGCAGTCTCTCCTAGCTAAACTGTTCTGCTTGGCATAAATTATTAAAGGCTATCGGGTCACACAAGAAGAAAGTTAAATTAGCTTGGGAAGGGACTCGCTTGGGAGACAGAATAGTTAGACTGAAAACCCCGTTTGGGCATTTAATTATTTATACCAAATGGAACATTTTTGCCAGAAGAGATTGAGAGACACCCACCTAATTTAGTAGTCTGCTTATCATTAAGTTTAGCAACGATCGGGCAGAACATTAAAACGATGACTAGTATATATCTGCTTAAACAGAATCTGGTCTTTTGTTTACCATTCCTAAGTTGACAAAAAATGCACAATGCTTGCTTTGTGCACAGCTCTAACATCAGTAATGCAATCAGCATTGTTATAACAGAGCATTAGTATTTCCCTAGTAAGAAATCATCTGACTTTCCAGTCATAGGCACTGAATTAGTAAAAATTATACAGATACCTAGAAATGATTGAGTGCTGTTGCAGAAAGATGAAATTTTAAATTAATGTTGCCTCATGTGGGATGCAGTGAAAGAGGCAGCTTACAATATGAGATAGGTCCTCCATACCAGAAATTTGCTTATTTGTTAGAGATGCTTTAAATGTGAACTGCATAAACAAAAGGATCCCATTCATGTGATAGAAAATGTTTATTTAGAATTCAGAATTTGCTTTCTTAAGCTAGTGTCAACGAAATGACCTTGGTGTTAAAATATTAGTGGAAAATTTGATTTAGCTGGTGAGGGCTGCAAGTGGAAATAACTATTGTTGGCTGTTTGCATGAAAACGGAGAGCTGATGTGACAGCTGATTTGGTTGAACATGACATAGCTGTATTAACCCACAGTAGCCAAGTGTGGTGAAGTCTGGGCTGTGGTCACTGAAAAAGCGTTGAGAACACAAAAAGCCTGGGATCCCATACATGGTCAGACAGCTTGAGCTGCTCACTAAACCAAGAGGTATGCATCAGTAATTTTTGAGAATATTTCTGGAACAGTACAGCCCACTCAAACCAATGTTTAGCAGTAAGCTTGGAGTATAAGATTCACACTTATTTATCACTGTGCACACTCCCGTTGAGGTTACTGGGCAGCCAAGGGGCATGGTCGGCCAGAGAGCATCCCGAGACAGGAGGGTACAGCTGTGTCCTTCACATCTGCCCTGCTCCATTTCCCTACAGTTGCATAGCCCCACTGCACCCCACAGCTGATCTCATACACCAGCTGCCTGAAGCCAGCACATTGCCATTGCCGGCGCCGTTAGGACCATGCAGACTCCAGGCTCTCGAGACCTTCATTTCCCTCCAGGGTTAAGAAGACTGCTTGCATCTTCAGGTGTGACTAGAGCTTCAGAGGGACTGTGATGCAGAATTGCACATAGTGGCTGCTCTTTTATGTTATGAACTGCACTGAAATGTTGCTAAAATACAAAGGACTAGTGTTGGTGTTGTTAAGCAGAAGGTACACTGCTGATGTCAGGGAAGCCGTTTATGTCAAGGTTTTCAAACCCCCAGATAATCTGGAAACTACTTAAAACAGACACTTACTCTGCTCATGTAATTTATTTTGCCTACTAGGTTCTCTCCCATTTCACTCCTTCAGTGATATTAGCACTTCTCATCAACTATTTCCTTGTTAGAGCATCAGTTGGAGAGCTTTTATGTGCTTGTTATTGCTAAGAAAACTTCTTTGCATATCCATCACATGATTTGCCTTATCTGTGTTTTTCAGACTACATCTTGGCAGGAATACACCACAGGGCAGTATTAGTGTTCCATGTTTTCTGATTAAGTCACTAGCCTCATCAGTGTGCAAACCTACACCGTGCCATATTTTATGCTCACATCAGACAAACAGGCCGTCCAGGGTTGTTTCCAAAAGGAGAAAATGGCAAAGCTGGGGACGAGGGTCACTGTCCCAGTTTGGACCTCGTGCACTGTATAAAAGGGTCAGAAGGTTGTAAAGGGACACGAGAACTCACCAATTTTAATAGCAGAAAGCAGAAACATGAAAACCTTTTGAGCACTGGTCTTCACAAACAGGACTCACCATGAGCAAAAATGGCTCTGGGCACCAAAAACCCTTCAAATTCTGGTCTGCATCTCCTAAAGGTGGGGTGCAGGATCACATGCAGAGTAATTAGGTTTCCTTACATCTGCCACTGGTCTTTAGAGCTACTTAGGCCTTTTTGCACCTGCAAACTGGGGCTGAAGGAAGGTGGAAATGGAGGTCAAAGCAGAGGGAAATTTTCCTTCTAGGAGCTTCTGTGCTTTGCTGTAATTGCCTCTTCTGCTCCCTCCTCAACATGCAGGTTATATAAAGTTCTCTCAGCTTCATGGCAGTCTGAAAAAGGGATTTAGCTTTTTAGAGTGAAAATGGGGCTGATGTGATGCTCAGAAATGAGAGGACAATTGCAGTGTAAAATTGGCTTGCATGTGCGCGACAGACTGGATGGTGATGTGAAAGGAAGATTGTAAGGGCTGATTTGATTAAAAGGCTGTGAAAGCAGTGGCTGAATGGGTATGTCTGGAATGAAAGGGCGTCTGGGGGGACCGTTTTCTTGCAGGGTGGGGCTTTTGGTGTTTGGCTCTGTAGATGCTGCCTACAGAAATGCGAGGATTTGAGAGCACACACTTGGCTTTAAGTGGACAGACAGGCCATATTTTCAAGGGTGTGCATGGATACATCGATAATTTCAATTATTTTAATCTTATTTTCTGAATGCAAGGGAAATTTTGTTTTTCTTTTCAGAGGTAGACTGAAACTTTAGGAGTTCTGTACAAGATCTTTTCAGTATTATATAGCATCTGCCTACAACAGGCTGTCTTTTCTCTATAACATTATCATTTAATAAAAGATTTTCTATATAATAAAGACAGTTCATAACAGGGAAAATTCACAAAGCTTACAGAATTGTGTGAATGTGTTTCATATTCAGGCATCACGATGGGTTCCAACCCAAAAATGGGACTTTCAGATGTGGTCAAAGTACAAACTATCACGCATACTATTAATGACAAAAGAAGCTTCAGGTTGACAGCTAGACAATAAACAAGAAAATTTTGCTTTTCTGTAACAGCTACATAGTAAAACTACATCTGCCAGTCACACATAGCAGACTATTTAAATACATAAGATGTGCTCCAAAACCCTGCAGAAACAATCTGCTGACAGCAGTACTGTGCATTGGCAACATGCCACTGGCAGGTGACTGTGGTTAAAGACATGACCCAAATTTTACATATTGCTACAGATACTTAAAGAAAGGAAACTGAAGTGCATGTTGATTCGTAAAATGTACTGGCCTTTCCTTTTTCTTTTCTTAGTAATATGTTACCAAGTTGAAATTGTCTTTCTAATGAGTTATTTGCTACCACAAACCCCAATGCTTTATTCATGAACATTGTTGAGGTGCCTGGGCAAAACCAGTCATAAATCATTACTCACATAGCTGAAATTTTTGTCAACATCTTTCATTTCCAATTTGTATCAGGACAGGGCTTGCACTCACTTGAGCGCGCAGAGTGACAGGTTGAAACCCGAGCTGGGCTTAAAGTGATTTCCACGCACAGGAGAGCTCCTCTCCTTTGGTGGGAAGTACATGGGGAGACTCTTACTGCGTATGATACTCAGCAAGTATTCACAATATTTATTGAGCATTAAGTTGCCTCCATTAGATGAATTTGTATCAGCAGAGTTATTATTCATATGTGAGAGACATAAATAATAGAGCTGAAGACCCCAGCGTGCTGCAGTCTCAAAGCCACATGATATATAGGGATTTGAGCATTATTATTATGCAAGTGATTTGTTAATGAAAACGTGTAGTTCAAGGAACACTCGTTTCTAAGGATGGAGAAAAGGGTCTTTAAGTAGGAATCTTCTATCAAGAGGAAGTGGTGTAGACTGACTTTAAGGGTCTCTGATTTATATTTAATAAGAAAGCAGGAGTGCAAAGCCAAGCCTATCAAAAGCTAGAAAAAGCAAGCCTGTCCCTCACCCAAGCCCCAGGAAACAGGGTCAGGCTCCAGGGGAAAGAAAAGGAATTTATGTAAATACACAAACTCCAGCCGGAGGTTTAGTTGAAATATTTGGTCCTTTAAAATCTGAAACAAAAACCTTCCGCAGAGCTGGCTGCCTAGGTTCTGGGGTTTGGTAGAGTAATATGTTCCCTTGTGTTTTTATTCACGTCACCATAATGAAAGCTGACTTGCTTTTTGAATAATATATACTTTATCTACATAGTGAGAGGAACTGAAATGAACATCATTTACTGCAGGTTTATTTAAAGGGCGCCTCATACTAAACAGAGTGCCCATTATAGCTGTAAGGGCTTTTCAACACAAGGAGTGGAAAAACTAACAGAAAGTACATTTTCATTGTAAGCAAAATACTTTTGAAAAGCTCATGTCTCCTGCCTTGTAAATGGATGAAGGAGACATTGCACTGGCAAAGTACGTGCTAGCTTTGGGATGTCACATGGCCAAAGACCAGGACCTGGAAACCTTGAGTCTTTTTATGACAAGATGTATCTGTGAACACAGAGCAACACAGACTTTGCTTTGGCGTTTCCCTCAGCAATGTCTGGATGTAAAAGGAACAAGATTTGGGGCTTGCCTTGTCACACCACCCCGGCCATACAAATGCTGGAGGAGCTGTTAGCCCATTTGACACCTCGTTCAGCAGCTTGTGCAAGGGACAGCCATCAGTTGCTGCTGGCATGCAGCAGCCAGCTTATCCCCATAACATACGATTGCAGACCGCAGCTGGATCTGGCAAATAACTGGGGAGCAATACAGGAGTGGAGGGAGTCAAATTGTAGAAAAGTCCCTGGTAAAACGTGACTTGTCATATAAACTCTTGGGGATGGCTTTTCCTCCATCATCTTGTTCTAAGACTGATTCAAATGATCCCAGCAACCATTGCTGCTGACTACTTTTACATCTTGTGTAACGAAACACCCCACGCTGTGTCAGCCACCAGCTGATCAGGACAGGCAATGTTTGCCCTGGATATTCAAGCAGATTCTGTCCCTGCAGTTCTGCTAAAACATCGGGAAGCCACAAAGCATTTAGATACACACCTTCCTCTCTGCTTGCTCGTCCTAGTCAATATAGCCCCTTTGCAGTATGCATAGAAGATATTGCAATAGAAAGCAAATGATTTAGGATTTAGCTGCCCTTCCACACACCCCTCTTCCACAGACCACTTGGATGCAGGACTTTACCTAGCAAAGCTAGGAGGCAAGGGACACCGCAAGAAGTAGCAGTGCATTTTTCATGCCTCAACTATTGTAACTCCCTCTGCTATGGGCTGCTCATGTCCCAGCCCTACAGATGAGCACAAGTGCAGAATTCTGCTGTCTGATTTACTTCACCGGTGCAAGGAAGCCTTAACCATGTCTACACCATTACCAACTGGTCACATCATTGCCTTTCCATCCCTGTCTGGGTCCAACGCAAGAATACAGTCCTCCACCTATTTTTTGTTTCCTGTTATTAATGTTATTTTGGTGAATGAAAAAAAAAAAGGCAAAATGACAGAGCATATAACCTCTAATAGCAAACCTTCCCAACAGTTTTTGCAGTAGAAATGGGTCCTGGACATGAGGAGGAGTTCTGTGAAGCTTGGAATTCTAAAGGATGAAATCCGTATGCCCTCATCCCATCCTGGTGGTGAAGCAGAATCAAGCTTTTCTTTAGGCACCTGCATTTCCCCGACTGGTGGGAAATGCAGCCTTCAAAAGTGGACAGTTCTATGAAATGGATAAGGAAAGGTGGGCCCACTTTGATGTACTATTGTTATACTAGAACAAAACTCATTCCAGAAAAAGAATGCCAGCAGCCATATGAGCATGCAGCTGGACAAAACATCTGTGTTTCAAGAACACAGTGGGAAGTGACCATATGCGCAAGGAATCCTAATTCCTTTGTTCAAAGTTAAGCATGAAACTATAACAGGAAGCTTTCCTGGTGATTAAAACCAGAGCCTCCCTGGAGTACCTGATAGTCAAACAGGTATGAGCTATTTAGACATGGCTAAACCTTGTATTGATGGAAGATCATTACATCTAAATTGGTTTTCTTGGAAGTTGAACTGGTTTCATTTTCAAGAGTGTCTGTGCACAAGTCAGCACGAAGTCATATCCAGTCGAGAGACAAACCAAGGATAGAGTTGTTCAGTGCACGAGAATCAGGTGTAAGACTGGGGACAGTAGGCATCCTCATGGTTTTATGGGACTCTATGGGTATGAGGAACCTCTGCCAACAGCTAAGCTGTGATTTCAGTTGCAGATCTTTACAGCCCAGAGCATTAACATTTGGGGTTTGGGTTTTGTTTTGGTTTTGGTTCTGTTTGTTTGTTTGTTTGGTTGTTTTTTTTTTAATTGAGGAACATGAGCTGGGGCCTAGTAGTAATTAGCTGGAGCTCCAATAGCAGAACTGCACAGTGATGTTCAAACATGGACTTGCTTCTGCTAGCAAAAAACCCTTGTGCCAATGCTTGCAAATAAAACAGAGCAGGGAGCTTTTTCCTGGGTCTGTAATGTTCTCTGCCAAGAAGGTTCTGACTCTCCCAAGAACTGTAAATAGTCCCAGTACCTTCTAAGTTAATTAACTGTGCAATGGGCCAGGTGTTACTCCATGACTAGTTTGTGCACAGGATTTTTAACTAGCACAGTGAACAGAGACAGAGCCCCATTAGGATGCAGAGCTCCCTCCGCTCCCACTTGTGTGCCTGTAAGGAGTCTGGGCAGAATCCAGACCTCAGCCCTAACTGCAATAAGACATGTAGCTTCAAGGGGAAGGATTCATTCTACCTAATTGAAGTCATTTGGCAGGTAGGCACACGGCCTAAGATAGTTGTGCAGGTTCTTTCTGTAGTTAATGGAGAGATATAGGCATTTCCATGAACAATTTGTCTCACTCATCTCACGTGGCAGCCGATCTGACGTAGGATTTCTGCAGCTCTCTTCCCATACTTGGTTGCACATCCAAACCCTTGCACTCTCTCTTAGGTCCTTGACTAAATGCATGCTCAAGGGAGCTGGTTCACAAAAAAATGTGTTCCCTTCCCTTCCCTTCCCTTCCCCTTTTGGCTTTTGGCTGGATTAGTTCTCATAAGTGTTTCATAGTACAATTTTAGGATGGGAGTCTAAAGCATCATACATGACATAGACTAAATGCAACATTTTGAGAAGATGCAAGTTGAGATTAACACCATGTTATTTGTCAAGGTCATGGCTGGGGGAGGAACAAAGAAGAGGAAGGGGAAACCATTTAATTTCACACAGTTTTTGCAGGAAGCGTTAATCCTGAGAAGCAAGTGGTCTTTGAGGTAGTCTGCCCGCCCCTTCTTCTGCCTGGTGACCTCTATCTCCCCTCTTTACCTCAAGGTTGTTCCCTGTAGTAACATGACTTTAATAAAGTGAAGTGAGTAATGCACACACTCACGACACTGAAGAGGCTAAGAGGGAAACAGGAGTGGGGAAGAGCTGAAAAGTAAGCTGTGTGAGAAGGCACCATTGCAAAACTGTACAGGGAGGTCACACAAAATTTGCTTGAAGTACTGAGTGTACCTCTTGTCTGACTGGTGCCCCCGTGTCTCAACAATAACTCAAGAAAAGCAATGTTCCTGCCTCGAAAAGCAAATAATTGCTATGAAGGAATTTCCTTTGTTTTGGAGCTATTTGTTAGTTTTTATCTTCATGTCTTAAAACTATTTATGTTTCACTATGATTAGCTGTCGCAGCCCTTAATTCAGGCACTTAACTGATTAATCTAGTCCTAAAACCAGATAGATTTTAGAGATAACTAAATTTTGACCCTGTAATCAGAAAAAACACAAACCCAGAAAGAAAACCCTGATGTTCCACCCACTCCATGGGCAAAAGCAGCGTTTTGACTGAGACAATTCTGCCTCTTGATTTCCTGCTGCCAGACTTTGGCCACCATTAATCATTTTAGTTGGTATCTCCCTCCATTTCAGTGGGACTAACCGTGGGTGAAGGTATGCCTCAGCAAGGATAAGTAAGAAAGCACCTGAGCCTTCAGTGGCTACAGGTAGAGGGAAGATGAAAGAAACAACTCATTTGGTAATTCAGCTCAGATTTTTCTCTCATTAGTTTATTACCACTTGAGCCCCACAACAGTGTTACTAAGCCTAATCCGCTTACTAAACAGGATCCTGTTCCTATACATGTGGGTGCAACCCCACAGTAGTTCCACTGGAGCTCCCGCTGCTCCTTTATTCACTTGACCAGGCAATTTTTATTCACATGAGCACATCTAGAATGTGTTACTCGCATGAATAGCTCCAGATTTTTCTTCTAGGCTGGCAGGCTCGGCACCAGGTTCAGCCACCTGCATTCACTTGCCTACGGTGTAGGTGCTGTGAGCCTGGTGTACAAGCTCCTGCCATAGGCAGTGGAGAGCTAGGGCTTGATTAGTTGCCATCCTGTCACCGTCTGGCAGGGCCAAAGACATCTTTGATTACCCTTGATTACCTAATGGCACTGCACACTTAAATTCAGGCAACAGACTTGAGCCCTGATCAGTTCAGCCAGTGGAGCCTAAAGAGGGATTCAGGGCACAAGCACAGGTGCTCACCTGAGGGTGAAGCTCAAGGGGTTCAGCTGAACCTCCAAGACTATAGCAGGAGTGTGGGCATGTAGCATGCTTGTAGGCACCTGAGCCTCTCCCAGGCCATCTAAGGGTAGGTCTGTGCTCGTGTTTGCACTGCGCGTACAGCTGGGTAGGCAGGTGAGTGAGATGCTCAGCCCATAACAATACACACACCGACCCCCTGCGGGTTGTGTTAGCTTAGGCTTGACACTGTCATAACCATAGCTACAGGGCTGCTGGCTCTGCTGAGCAGAACCAGCTCAGGAATGCCTGCAAATGCCCGGCAGACATACCCCAGGAATTAGGTATTTTTCCCCCTCTTTCCCTTTTAGAAGTTTGACCAGATGATTATTATTTAAATAAGTTGAATTTTCCATGTTATCAAATGCAAATATGAACCATTTATTTTCCTTAGTGTTCTGGGATTATGATAGGTCCCACCTCTTTCACAGCAGTTTGTAGAGCAGTGTTCATTACCATCATTTGTTTTTCTAGCACATTCTTTCTGTCTGTGAGGTTTGACACTTTGGAGCCTTATTTGATCTGCAGGGTTATCTCTTAAATCTATCCCTGGCTATATACTGTGTTTTTATTTTTCAAACTGCATCAGAAGAATCCTTGAAGAACACAGACTGACACCCCAAAAATATTTGCCACCTAATGCTCCCCTGAGCAACTAAGTTTCTCGAGAGCAATCGGACTTCATTCCTAAATTCTTATCCCAGTGAATACAAGTGTTGAATTTGCTATTTTCTATCTTTAAGAAGAACAAAAAAATGACCACAAGAAGAAATATTCAGAAGCATTTAAATTCCAAAATATCCATGTATTTCATTTTGGTCTGTTTAATTGGCATAGGCTCCATTTCAGGTCACCTGAGGGTTGAGCTGGATTTCTCTGTTGTGGTCAGCTGCCTTGTGATGTGGTTTTGGAGCCTGATGCTCTTGTTTTTCACTGGAAAACAGTTTGACCACACAGCTTCCCCTAATTATAAGGCCTTCTCATAGGTGTTATTTAGAAAGTGTCGGCCTTCAGGAATTCCAGCCCAAAGCAAAATACAAATGCTCGTTCCTGTGTATCTAAGTGACACGATAAGAAAGGTTAAAATTGATCAGACTTGAAATTAAACATATTGAGCACAGTCTCCTGAATTAAGCTGAACTTTTCTGAAAACAAAGTTGAAAAATGAAAAAATTAAATAAAGCTTCCTGCTGACCATCTCTTATTACTTACTGGTGTAAGTAACTATTGTCAGCTGTGGCACAACATGTGATTCTAGAAGATGTAAGTCATGCATCAACTAGAAAGCCCAATTTAGTGCTGAGGAAACAGAGACTGATTTCCAGTGCTTTATAAATGTCATATGTCAACTATTTATATGCACTAGCAAGCAAAGTCAAACTACATTTTAATAAAAACATAAATGTATCCTTGATAGCAGTATGATATGTAGCATGATACTTGTAAACTTAAAGTCATCTATTAAAGTTTATTAAACTGATTTTAGATTATTTTTTTCCTGCTTTTTCTGTGAATATTTCTTAAGACAATACTTTCATTAGGTGACCAGATGAAGCGGGTCAGAAGTATAAAGTTTCTGGAGTATTGAAAATGTCAGATAACTGATAAATATGAGTGCATAAAGAAATATTAATGCCTGCCCAGACACAATGGCACCCACATTTGCCACCCACAGGTTTTTCCTCTGAGCAACTAACATCCAATTTAGCTATCCCAAAGCCCTGAGTAGACACATTCATGGTAATTATCACTTTGTAAATTGTCACTCATGGATGTCTCTTTAAAGGATGGCATAATTACAGAATCATATTACAGATAATGTTATTTATTGGATAGTCCTTCCTAGACACCTGTCGGTAAATAGCTCTTCTTTAGGCTTTTTCTCTGTGGATACATCTCATAAATACATATTCAGAAAGTGCTGTACATCAGATCTTTCGATTTTCCACCTCCAGGTATTAGTGGGTCTTCTAGCTCTAAGCTCTTGAAGACACCATATGATGGGGAGGATGGCTAGAAATAAAGGTGAGTTTCAGGAAACCTTTGCCAAAGAAAGAAGGTTAAACAAAAAAAAAACCACGAAAGTTTAGTTTGTTTTTTTTTTTTTTTAAATCTGACACTTTACTGACTAGACTGGCATTTTATTCTAGATTTTCTCTTGACCTTAGAAAGCTGCTCAGTCTAGTTAAAGTGGCACAGAATTGTATACAGTAGTCTAAGATACTCCTATATGAGAAGGGAATAAGCTTTGCTTCTGTGGTGCTCATGTTTTGTGCTTCCAAATTCTCATTTGTATTACATTAAATTAAATCTAAAAATTATCCTCCTAACTAGTATAGTGATTTGGGCATGAAAGCTATCCAGACACAGCTACATAGACACTAATTTGTCAAGGAGCAGGGAAAAGACATGATATTACTATTATTTAGCATCATTCTCTCTAACACCAAACTCGATTCTGTTGTCTCAGGGACTCTACAGGTCCTTGGCAGTACAATGCCAGCAGGTTTGTTGTGTTTTTTGGATTTGATGTGGAGGCATGGGCTGGATGCCTCATTGATTCCTCGGGAGTCTTGTGGACCTCTGTCCAGGGCAGATTGGCTCCACAGAAGACAAATATCCACAGGAAAAATGTCCTTGGCACTAATAGAAACACAGAATTCTCCTTTCCTCTTCTGCGCTCCCCTCTTTATATTCTCCAACAAATTTGCCAACCAAAGTGGCCATGCCACTTAGCACAGTGGATATTTTATCTACTGAAAGCACAGCATTGACCTGAGAAACGGTACCTCTCACTAAGAGCAATGCAGATTTAAACATGAGTCTTCTGAGATAACTGCATGTGTGTTACATGAAAATGTGCTGAAAATTGATATGTATAGGTTTCCTGTTTGACAAGGAAAGTCTCTTGAAAATCACAGAGCAGCCTAATGGCAGCTCATATAGGACTGTATTATCTCTCGCTACAAAAATCCCTGAAGGTGGGCAGGAGGAAGATGCCATAAGGCATGCATCCAGATTGTCCAAGTCATTTTACTGGGTTGGGCTATTGCTGTGGCAAGTGAATGCTACTCCCAGAAACACCCATTTCAAGTTGATTTTTTTTTTCCTTTTCAACCAAATGCACCTCTGGCAGGGACTTCCCTGCTCCACTCCTACTGTCCTGGCATGGAGAGCAGGCCCTGCTGTTTCTGGAGGATGAGGAGGGCTTAGTACCTGGCAGACAACTGGAATCATCCACACCCGGCTGAGGATCTGAGGATTTTTGGAGACTTCCCCTTAATAAGGCATCAAGTGCCTTTCCTAGACAGGTGCTAGGGCTAGAATGGCTCACAATCACTATGCTTTGGGTGAAGTTACTGCCCATACCTGGACAAAGAAGTCCCAAACAACCTTAAGCAAACCGCACAGTGCCATCCAGAGGGGCCTGGACAAGCTTGAGAGGTGGGCCTGTGCAAACCTCATCAAAGTTCAACAAGGCCAAGTGCAAGGTCCTGCACGTGGGAGGGGAGTGGGAGTCCAAGAGCACATAGGCTGGGGCAATCCCATGCACAGGAGAATGGATTGAGAGCAGCCCTGAGGAGAAGGACTTGGGGGTGTTGGTTGATGAGAAACTCAACATGAGCCGGCAATGTGCACTCTCAGACCAGAAGGCCAACCGTATCCTGGGCTGCATCAAAAGAAGCATGTCCAGCATGTCGAGAGAGGTGAATCTGCCCCTCTATTCTGCTCTGGTGAGACCACACCTGGAATATCCAGCTCTGGAGCCCCAGAAGGACATGGACCTGTTGGAGTGGGTTCAGAGGAGGGCCATGAAGATGATCAGAGGGCTAGAGCACCTCTCCTATGAAGACAAGCTGAGAGAGTTGGGGTTGTTCATCCTGGAGAAGAGAAGACTCCAGGGAGACCTTATAGCAGCCTTCCAGTATCTGAAGGGCACCTACAAGAAAGCTGGAGAGGGACTTTTTACAAGGGCATGTAGTGATAGGATGAGGGCTAATGGCTTTAAACTGGAAGAAAGTAGATTTAGATTAGATATTAGGAAGAAATATTTCACCTATAGTGATAGGATGAGGGGTAATGGCTTCAAAATGGAAGAGGGTAGATTTAGAATAGATATCAGGAAGAAATTTTTCACTATGAGGGTGGTGAGGCACTGGAACAGGTTGCCCAGAGAAGTTGTGGATGCCCCATCCCTGGAGGTGTTCAAGGCCAGGTTGGATGGGGCTTTAAGCAACCTGGTCTAGTGGGAGGTGTCCCTGCCCATGGCAGGGGGGTTGGAACTAGATGATCTTTAAGGTCTCTCCCAACCTAAACCATTCTATGATGATTCTATGATTCTATGATTTATTGATTATACAGGCTAATAAGTGTGTTTGAAAACTCTTACCTGAGGCCCTGAAGATTGGGTTTGTTTTCCAATCTAGTTCTGTTTCCTAGGACACTAAGACACATCTTTATCAGCTTTCCATGAACAATTTGTCTTCGTCATTCCAGTTATTTTATCTGTGGGTTGCTATGGCATAGTTATATTGTGCTGTTGTTCCTGTATACAGGTGTTGTGGCAGGGAGAGGTGGCGTACATACTCCTGTGCTCCTGGGGGGGACACAGGTTGGCTTTTTGGTTCCTGGAGAGCTGGGATGTCTCCAGAACAAGAGAAATGCAGAGAGGTTTTGGGAGAGCCAACCAGCTACCTGCAGGGCTGCAGTACTTGTCCCACAGAGAAAGGAGCACGGCATACCCTTTGGGTTTGAAATAAAGCTGGGTTTGATTCACAGGCCTCGCATAGCTTTCTGTGCCACTCCAGGCAGGACAGGTAGTGGGGTACCTGACTTGGTCCCTGAGCTGGCCAGCTAGGAGCCACCTCTGGGCTGGAAGCCATGCAGCTACGTTAGTGCACTGAGGTGTCTGAACTAACAAACGCTGCTTCCAGCACGCTCCTTTGCTCGTGGCTTGAGTCGGACATGGTTTTGGGGCTAGTAGGTGTCTCATACCTTAGGAGTATGAAGACTGGGCTGAGTGAGCTTGTGTCTGCAGCTCCTTGCATAGGCAGAAGCATCTGTCCCTTGCTTCATAGCCCTCTAACAGGAGTTTTCTGCCCCCAGAATGACCAAGGAAATGGGTCTATTGCACACTGTGAGGACATCAGATACTACAGCTGTAGGTGTTGTATCAGAGAGGCAGATTAGAGGGAGCTAAAAGGATGCTGGAGCCCCTTCCCCATAGCCGCATGCACTGTGGTGATGCACAGTTGCTTGTGATGGGGCTGCACAGCTTCATCACTTGGCTTCTGCAGTCCTGCAGCTCTGAGATGGATACCTACACCAAGATAAAGAGACATATAATATATACAGAGCAGGTACAGAGGAGCTACAGAGGAGGAAGTCACAGAAGCTGAATCTTCTCTGGCTTTCCTTGTATAACAGGCCACTGTAATAGTCCCAGTTTCCGCTGCTTTGGGCCTCAGAGCACTTCTGGCCAGAGTGTATCTTTTCTAGGTTGAAGACCAGAGGGAGAATCCACCGTTCTCCTTTTTCATTTGTTCCACTGGCTAATCTCCTTCTCTAGTAAAAACCTCTTTTCCTACAGCGGAATAACCCCTGCCTTAAAAAATAAAAGAGGTATTAATTGGAGACAGTTAAATCTGACCTAAGCAAAATTCAAGAGTGAGTGAACTGTCCCCATTCCAAGATCATGTTATTGCCCACAACTTATCAAGTATTATTGCTTCTGGCAGTGTCTGTCCCTGAAATAAAAGGACCTCAATTTAAAGAACCACTTAGTTTCTCATATAAACAATGATGAGATATTAAAACATATATGGGAACTGAAGGCTCCATCTGTCTTGTAAAAGTAAGTCCCACGTAGCCACATGTTACTGCACAGGCTTCCTGGTGGGAAAGCCCTTGTTCAGCTGGGCAGGATCACTTGTCATCACTAGAGAGGGGAAAGCGACAGTCTGTCCTGCCGCCTCTCCCAGTCTGGCTGGTTCGCTGAGCAGAACAGCTTTATGGTGATGGGGGTCACCGCTATCAAAATTTATGGAGGACTCGAGATTTTTTCATTGCACTGCTGACCTTGCAGAAGAGCACAACACCGTGCCTAAACCTACAATCCTTTTGGCTGTCTGAAGCACAGGTGATGCCATCGAGAAAACTGGGCACTGTGATTTCCAGTGAGGAACCTGTGCTCTGCCAGTAACCTTCCCTTATGCGTGTGTGTTTTTTCCTTTCCCCTCTCCTATAGCCATCACGTAACCTCTTTGGAGAAGGCCTGGCCACACTATACCAATAGTTACACACTGTGAAATACAGACATTGGCTCCTGTCACACCATCGCCCACCAAGAAAAACTACGTCAAGGTTTTGAAACTGCGATACAGTATCAGAGGGACTAAACAGTTAAATTCTTACAAGAATTAGACATTTTGCTCCAACGCTTCCCCTTCCTTTTGTTTTTAACCTTGCTTTCCTGTCATATGTCATCCTGTCTCCCGCCCCATCCCTCACTGCTGGCTGCGTGTGCCTGGAAGCACGGCGGCTTGCCTCCAGGAGCAGCACTGCTCTCCACAGCCAGGCTTGGCCATGCTCAGGCTTTTCAATGGCGCTCATGCTCTCTTCCTGGAAAGGAGGGTAGTTTGCAGGCTCGACATCCTTGGCCTGGAACCCAAATATCTATCCCTGCACCTCCCACTGCCGTGGCCTGGCCGAGCTCCTCCACAATGGCAGGAAGGAGCTGGCTGCAGCCCTCCCCTGCTCCTGCAGCCGGTATCCCTGCAGGCGCGTGTTTCCAGCCCGTGTGCCTGCAGACAGCCTGTTAGGAGAAACATCAGGAATACATCCAGCCAGCATTTAGTGAACTGAGAGAGTTCAATAAATGAGAGTTCTCAACACAGAGAGCAAACGAGCAAACAAATGAGAGTTGTCAACAAGGAGAGCAAATTGCTGTTAGCAGGCAGGTGTTCTCACCACACAGATCTAATGCCGAAGCAAAAGGGGGAACGCAGAGCAAATGTGGGACATGCAGGAACGATAGCAGACGTTGGCGGAGGCAGCAGTGAGACCAGAGCCCGAGCTGGCAGGATGCGTTTTATGGAATGGGTGGTGGTGTGGGGCTGGTGGACTTGCTGCTGGCCTGGGAGCAGGAGAGGGGGGGACTTGAGCAAGGGGGTAGGAACTGTAAGAACCATTTTGGAAAGGAAATAAGAACTGAAGAAAAGCAGGCTCCCTGTTTGGGAAGCCAAGTAATAAGGCACTGAGGTAGCTGAAACAATAAAAGGGTATTGCTCATTAGTTTCCTGTTCGTTGTTTGCTGGCTGAAAACAAATGGAGGTTGTGGGAAATGGAGAGGATTTTTTTTGAAAGTTCTGGGATCAGGAGGACATGGAAAGGAGGATGGGGCTGGTGAAAGGGGAAAAGGGAAAGGTTCACAGCAGTGGCTTCCCTGAAAACGTCAGGTGCAGGCATGTGGCAGTCTCCTGGCAGGTAGGCTCCATCACTGAAGGGCAAATGACTTGTGTGAGACCAGAGGAGGGGAGCAGGGGCGTCAGACCCCACTGTTTGGGTGCAGAAAACCACCCAAAACTGTATGGCATGCCACAGTGTCTTGCTACTCAGGCTGACATCAGGAGGTGGTGAAGGAAAAAGCTGCCTAAGTCCTATGGTATTTGACCCATGCCATCAATTCCTCCTGGGAAAATGAGAGTTGTCTTTTGTAGCAGATCTGTTCAGAAAGCTGTCCAGGAGAATTCAGCATCACAACAAAACTTTGAGCCCAGTAATAGGTGCTAACATATTGTCTTCAAGATCTTTCTTTGCTCCTGTGACCAGACTCAGGGCACATTACGAATTTCAAGCTTGTCTTGAAATAGCAAGGGTGTATTTAATATAATATTTCCAACCAGTTAAATCAGACTGGGGAAAAAGTCTGCCCATATTTGGCAGCAGAGTCAATTCATTCCCCAAGCTTAGTAGCAACCTGACTAATCAACTTGCATATTCTTGATTACAGGCTCTCACTTGCTTTTAAAGACAGACTTATCTCTGGAAATTGGGTGATTCTTTGAAGTTCTGTATCTCGAAAGAAGAAAAAGAGCAAGACAGGATTTATTCCCAGCTTTGTTTACTTACTAGATATCAGAACTGAATAATCATTTGTCTGTCTTTCTTTCTGGCAGCTTCTTCCTTTCTTTGGAATAATTTACATTAAAATGTAGACGTATCTGTGTAAATATAGACAGATAGCTTGCAGGACAATGGCTTAACAATGCTGATAAAGATAAACAGTAAAACCAGAGCCATGGTTTTATGGGTTTCCTATCAATTCTCTTGGACAATTTATACACAGGCACTTACTTGCCATTTACCTTGCCCATTTTCACAGCTGGGATTTATTTTAATGCAATGAGTACAATTTCCACTGAGCAGAAACGCAGGAATTGCTTTTCACATCTCGTATGAAAGTTGTTTGTTTAGGAAGACGAGTTAGGTGAAGGAATGAATCAGACAAAAAGCTGAAATTCCCAGCTGGCTCTCCCTTTCTCTTTTCAAGCATGGGAGTCAGCAAAGATGATGCTATTTCCTTTAATGAAAAAAAGAGAGTTAATGTTCAGATGAAAACTATGCCTGTGATTAGTCAATGTGATTTAAGGGTTCTGGAATGAAGCAAGTTTGATGCCAAATATGGGGAGTTCCTTCCTAAATTGCATCATAGTTGCTCAGAGAGGTTATTTGCAGTTAGAATAAAAGGGTTAGATGGTAACGCCAGAGCATCTTAAATTACGAAGGCTGAGCTCTGTCAGCTTTAGGCAGGGAGGTTTGATCTTTTGCTGCCTTTGAGTTGAAGTCTGGTAGCCCAAGAATGAAGGTGTGTAGCACTGCCTATGAACCGAGTGATGCATAGATTCCCTTGCTGATTCTGGTGCATGGAGCAGCGTGGGTGACACATGGGACACATTCACTCGCTCACTTTGTGTGATTATTTAGGTTATATTTTTCCATTTTTCTCTTGGGACCCAGCTTCCTGGTAATTGTGCAGATGAAAAAGTGACATCTGAGGTACATAACCGAAGGGTTCAATGGTACTGGTGGAGAAATGTCGCTTATAACCAGAACTCGGAGAAGATGAGTAAGGCTTGAATGTGCTGGTGCAATATGAATGAACGTGTCAAAGACACGTCAGTTGACATCATGTTCTTGCATGCATTTAAAAGCAGGCTTTGGCAATATTTTCTCATTTAGGCGTTTGTCCCTCTACCTTCCTGCTGCTGGAGATTAACCCGGATGGAATTAGGTCTTGCAGCAGTGGGGAAGCAATTCCCTGAGAGCGAGGGAGGAGACACCTGCCTAGGGGAACACTACCAGGCAGAGGATTGGTTTCTGCTTGGGTATAACAACGAAGCAGGTTTTCCTACCAAACAGAAAAATTTGTTTTAAACCAATATATGCTTCAGCGATTAGGACATGTGAGGATAGGGCAGGGCTGGGGAAGAAGAGGCTCCTCAGGCTTTTGTCATTTTGTTCCTACCTTCCCATAGTTTTCCTCAGAAGCCAGGCAACCTCATGCAGCTGAAGGCTTTTGTTACCCATATTTATTTGGCTTTATGAAGATGTGCAGAGCATTGCGTATGTGGGGGGAGCTGTGCCAAACAAATAACAGGATTCCATCCTTGCAGTAAAGATGAATGCAAAGGCATACAAACCCAGAGAGCCTGATGGGCCTGTGATTTGAAAGCAAAAGCAGCAGTTATTTGGCAACTTTTTACAGGAGTAGTCTGACATCCATCTGCACCCTGTCCTATCATCCCCGTGCTTGTACCTACGTGAATGGGAGTTCTATGGGCGTGACTGAAGGACACTGATGTCAGAGGGAATTCTTTCCATTGACTTTAATGGGCTTTAAATCAGGCACCATTATAGCCAGGATTTGCCAAAGTGATTAGTGACTTTGGATTACCCTTAGCATTTGGGAAATCTCTTCATGTCAAAGCTCATGTCAGGCACAGTTAAGTTTGAAATATATGTAAATAAAACACACATGCACAAAGTGCGCCTATCAGTGGTAAGAAGCCAATTTATATGCGCTACAGAGCTGAATCCACTCTTAGTGAAGAAAATTGTGGTGTGGTGCAAAATAAATTTCAACTCCTAAAATGGCATTTGAAAAAACCCCACAACCTGGAATTGTCTGCAGAGAGCAGAACAGTGCAACTAGGAAACAGGGTACATCTGCTTTCTTCCGTATCTCTGTATTTGACCGGGTTTAGCAGGGGCATCCCAGAAGGCAAGCCACCCCAGCTAAAGTCTGTTGATAGAACCTCTATTTTGCCCCACATTTCCTTCCAGACACACTATTATTCTGTCTTCTCCACTTAAGGTGCAGCCCTAGGGTTTAGGCCTGTGCAGCACTGTGGGGGTACAGGGACCCCAGCCCTGGTTATACCTCCAGCTCTTGTGTACCTACCCTGTCAGAGATGTGCCAGGCACATGCTTTTGCGTCTGTTTAAAAAACTCCAAGCTGATCATTCACATCTGCAGAGCATCACATAGTGATTAGTACATGGAAGTAAGTGTACATCAACCGCTCCGTCTCTCTGAAAATCCGCACTCTGCCTACTGACAAACATCTCCTGCTGCAGTGACTTGAGCGCCCTGAGACATCAGCTGAACCAAGACCTCTTGAAAGGAGCTCACATGGGAAGCTGAAGATTATGATAGGAGATTACTGAGCAAACAGCTGTGGGCATTTAAAATGTGCCTGCCCTGCTGGCACAGCTGACTTTCCCAAGCAGGGTTGGCAGAAGGACCAGTGCACCTGAGCCTCAGCTGCTCCATTCCCTTACCTGGGCCCCCAAGGATGCGGTTTTACATTACACCTCAGCTAGCAGGAGACCTTCCCAAATGGTTCTGCTTCTTGGCCTTTCCCTCTGCCTTGAACTGGACCTGGTAATTGTCTGGCTAGAGGATGAAAGGATGTAGCAGCTGAGCTAATGAAAACTGTGCTTTTCTTTCCCCCTGTCCCCTGTTTTGCTGGGCTGTTTTTTGCCAGCTCAGCCAGCTGAACTGACTCACCCTGCCACTGTTGGAGCCCACACCAGAACTGGCAGGAGGGACCAGGGAGGAGCAGGACAGCTGCTTTCCACAGTAGCTCTCTCTCCTAGCACACTAGGTGTAACCTGAAACCAAAAAACTTCAAAGCCACTTTTATCACCCATCTTAACTACCACATTCGGAGGTGAACTGTTTTTTGTTGTTTGTTTTTTTTAAAAATAACATCCAGCTCATCTTGAGTCAGGCTCGATCTGCCAAGATCCCCCTTTCACCTGTCCTGCTGACAGCTGCTCTCTTTGCCAGGGGGTTCTCAAAAGTGATCATGGAGCAAGACATGAGTCAGGTGAAGTAGGGTCAGTCCTGCCGCCTGCTCTCTGTGGTCACTCCCTGGGCTGCATCCCTTGGCCCAGCAGCAGGATGTGATAGGAACCCATCCCATGACCGGTATGCAGGTATCCTCCGTTTACTTGATGGTGGCATGTCCTTTCACATGGTGGGAGTGCTGCTGTGCCTTGGTGACAGGTTTAGCAGAGGTGACCTGCTGTGCTGGCACAGCCACCCATGTCCTGTGACAGGAGCTATCTGTGTGCCGGCTTCAGGAGACACATTACAGTGAGTCAAAAGGACCAGACTGCATGAGTTGCCCGAGAAGCTGCTACTTTCACACCAAACGTTAAGCCTTGCGAGCAAATTAGTGTGGTGATGCCCCACCCCCCATGTATTCTAAATAACTAAAGATTTGGCTATTTGTGTTGTATTGTGTTGTGTTGTATAAGGTAGATTCAGCTGAGTTCCTCCACTTTCTCTCTGTGGCCACGTCCTCCGCATTTCAGTCTCTGTAAGTGATCTTGCTTTATCAGCAGGAGTGAAGAAGAGTAGTCCCATCCTGAATAACCTGGAGTCTGGAAAATGTCAGTGGAAATTCCCTCAGGCTAAGGAGCAAACTGGATATGAGAAAAGGCTGCCATGGATGTCTCAGGCACAGATCAGAGTGAGGCTGCAGCTTATCAAATCATGGACATCCTCTGGCAGTCCTTCATGAAAGGCCAAACTTACCTTGCAGGTGCAAAGGTACTTGGGGCAGATGTAGCCTTTCACCAAGAATAAAGAAATTCAGTATAAAACCAGAAATCCCTCAAAATCTGCCAGGGTGAGGAGAAAGGGAAACGTCTGGAAAAAGCAGGAAGAAGTTAGCCCTGAGCACAGGGACAGCACATGAAATTATTGCAAAAGGAACCTGCAGCTGCTGCATAAGTGTTTTAAATGAATGAAGCATTTGAATTCTGTGAGGATCCTGCTGGTGAGCATAAGGCATGTCCGAGGCAAACCTGCCTGGCCTGGCTTTCTCAACGGAGAAAAGAGGAGGAACACTTCGGGTTTGACTCTAAAATGGGCTTAGGGATCAGGCAGGTGCCCTGTTGCTCAGTCTGATCAGGACTAGGATACTTCTGGACAGAAGTGGAGCTACGACTTGAAGCACTTAGAGAATTTCATAGTGATAAGGCAAGGTGTCTGTGAAATTTAACAGCCTCTGAACTAGGGGGCAGTTCAGCAAGAGTTTCTGGAGTTTTTTTTAAAAATATTTAAACATGTAAAAGAAAGACACAGTGAAATGTATGCATGCTTTCACTACCCCATGAAGGATGCTGCAGTTGAAATTTAGCGGCAAAAGCCCAAAGCAAACCCTAGGTTTTACCTGAGGATTTTATGCCATAGAGGTTAAAACAACCAGCAGACCTACTACATACCACTACTGCTCAGTGGTGTCTTAGTGAATGTGGTTGCCCTCTACCCAAGCAGAGGTGAACATTTCATGCTTCTATGAGTAATGCTGGCTTCCTTTGGTAACGGGTCTGAGTGACACTTCCTCTCTCAGGTTTGGGGGCTCCAGGATCAGGGTTAGAAAAATTGGGTAAGTGCTGTTCTCCTGTTAGCTGAGGTAGGGAATGCTTCACACAGGGGCTCACTCTAACTTCCCTTACCCCAGCAGTTCAAGGTATGTTCAAATATCAGCCTCTGGAAACTGATATTTTTTTGCCCAGTACAGTACTGCCTTTCTGTCTCATGGTGGAAAATAGGAGAGAAGCTTGCGGTGACACAAGTTTTGAGTGATCCAGTCCCAGCCTTGTTTGTTGCTTTCTGCTTGGGAAAGGTGCCAGGGGTGCTGTAGCCTCAGCAAGTGACAGCTGTCTCCTTCAGCTCCTCAGAACAGCACTTCGAAGCAGTGCCAGCTCCTGCCTGCCTTTTTTGAAGGGTGCCTGGTCTGTCAGTTGAAGGGAGATACTGAAATGGTAGGTGCCGGTACAGGTTCCTTGCATTTCTCTGTGCACCGACAAGTACAAACCTCAAAGCCACGGTAGCAGCATCCCCAGTGGGTCTTCATACAAGGGAGACGAGGTGATTCTTATCTCCAGGTCGATTTACATCGGTGCAACTTCCTTGACTTCAGCTCTGGGTACGAGCTGACGTCGGTGAACACCACAGCTAGCTGCGATGCCCGTCCCCGTCCAGGTGAGCGTGTGTGTGCAGGTCCCTGCCTGTGCAGGCCACGTCTCAGCTCTCCCAGCCCACACCGTTCCCACGCTGCCACAGCTGCTCCCCACGGCAGGGTGCTCGGCAGCTGCCCCGGTGCCTCCACGCACACAGCAGGCAGGGCGGCCACCGTGGTGGCCACAGCGGTGCTGGCACACACTGACTCACGCCTCCTTCTCCCTCACACCCCTGAGGCACCTCTTGTTTCCAGGGGGAACAAGCTAAAGAGAAGTCATTAGAGGAGGATAGTGCAGGGGGTGCAATCCACAGCAGTGCAGAGATGCTGCAATGTTATTCTCTTTTCCCCCAGATCCCCCTTTTTTTTNTCCGATCTGAAGGGTGGCCACGTTCATCATTTCACTGATGCTGCAAACCAACCTGTGTTGGTTTATGAGCCCCACTAACAGATACCCTTATCTTGTGCTTTTTTTTTTTTGCCTTTTTTTTAGGAGGTGGGACGATGCTTTGTATCAAAACCTCCCACAGACGGGTGCATTTCAGTTTCTGGTGGCACGGCTGTTTGTGCCAAATGACTCTAACTGTTCTGAGAAGTTATAAGCAGCTTGAAATTGAGTTAATTGTAGATCCTTCACTCTAGCCGTGCTAGAAAACAACTGCTATAAAGAACTGAGCTCATGCTGTGTGCAACCTTTATCTTGAACCATAAGAAACAGGAAACCTGTGTGGGTTTTCTTGCAACAACCCAACATTTATAGTTGCTTTCAGAGCAACAGCTAGGGAGATTATGCAGCCACGCACCACAGCTCTCAAAGGGGAAAATTTATCAGAGAGGCTCCTGTCCAGCTTTGGTATGCATTTGAAAGAGAGCCATTTCAATTTGCAAATGGTCCTTTGTTTACCTGCTTTTCTTCCCAGTGGTTTGTCTGTTTTCATCTCCACCGGGGTGCTAGGCAAACCGGGATCAACCCTGCAGTCTCGAAATTCGGAGTCAGGTCCAGGGAGCAGCGGGAAACCTCTTTAGGTGTGCCAGGGACCTGCACCTCCCAGGCCACACATTCATGACTTGCCAGTTCCTTCCTCACTGTTGGCCGATGGGATCCCAAAGAAACAAAATCCACCTTTCCTCCCACTCTGCGCAGGCCAAAGAAAGGACTGAGGATTATGAATACTCCCTCTTGCCTCTTGCCCTCCGCTGCCAACCAATAGTCCGTATCATAATTGCCGTAATCCCTCTAAGCTGGGGAAGCGCTGGCTGGGGACTGGCGCTTTCAAAAGGGCCTTTCTTAATGCATTACATTCTAATTGTCATGCTTGGCTGCTTGCTGAGGGTTAAAAATGAGTCTTGATAGCGGAGATTACAGTGGCCATGCAGAGATGGTTTGGGGAGTCTACAGTTTTGCTTTCGTTCTTTTTTTTTTAAAGATGTGGGAATGGTATTTATCAGGGGAAGAAAAGTAATGAAACAGATTGGAACAGCATAAAATATTTTTTACCTGTTGCTATGTTTGCTTTTAGCAAAGACATGTATTTAGTGTTACCAAATTTTTGCTTGAAAAGCAATTGGGGTTCTTGTTGAAAAACAATTTGGGCTTTGGGTTTTTCTGACAAAAATAAGAAAGTTATGAAAAGCTGGTGTTCCTCCTGGAAAACAACATTTTAATGAAAAAGTGATATATTTTGTTGAAAAGGGACTTTCAAATGTTTTCCAAATTAGTATTTGAAACTCCTTCTCTGTTAGAGCTTTTTTCCTTACAGTGCCAAGTTCCATCACTGGGGGCAGATTTTCAAATAGGCTCATCTTCCATTACCACACCAGAAGCAAGTGTCCATGAATGTCATGTAGCTGAGGGCACTGAGGATTTGGTGCTTTTTCACATTGGGCTACTGTCGCTCCACTTGAAAGTGCAGATCACCTGAAAATTTGGCCTCCTGTCTCAAAGGCTTGTGGCTTTTGGAAAGTAGTTTTATGTCTAAGCTTCAGCTCCTTCAGCTTCTGAACAGCAAACCTAGGAGCTAAATAGCCAGTAAGCTGTATGCATGGGCTCACTTGTCTGCTGCTTGGTTGTATGGTCTGTAGAGTCACTAATTTTGTACTTCCCAACCAAACCTAGTCATTCATCAGTCTTCAGATATCGCAAAGACATCTTTGCTTCCACCATGACAGATACTGGAACTGAAGTTGAAAAATGATGGAGGAGGATGAGAAGGAGATGAGGATGAGATGAAGGAGGAAAGAGAAGTCTTTTTATGTTAATTGCACTGGTTTTTATTTTGTCTTGGAAGTACTGGAGGAAAAAAAAAGGCCTAGTACAAGAAGAGCTCCAGGTCTGTAACTGATGCTAAGACGCAACAAATCAGGTCTAGGTTTCCAGAAGGAACAGTTTGATCGTCTAAATGTCTAGTTGTTCAAACAGTGTAAAAATCTGTACAGGCAGAAGGGCCAGCAGGTGCCCCAAATGCGTTTATGTACTGAAGAACGGCAGAAGGGAGCGGGGGGAATTTGCAGCTGACCCCTCTTGGAGGCTGTGCTAGCTGAGCCCCTGTCACAGATCGGTGCTGGAGCTAAGGGGTGGCTAAGTGCCTTTCCAGTTTCAGATCTGCACAGGAAGCACATGATGCTCTTTTCTGATTTCTAAACGACTTGTGCAAGCTCTGGGTAACAGCCTGCGGCGTGCCGCTGAGGGGGACTTCCTGCCTGGTTGCAAGGATGATTTGGACACCGAAGCTCCTTCTCTTGTCTTAGGGTTTCTTTCCCTTTCTTTAGTTTTCGCCACAGTAAAGCCAAGCCACAGAGCCCACACCATAGAGGCAGTCAGGCAGCTTTTTTGTCAAATACGCAACACAATTTCAAGTACATTCACAGGAGGTAAGCAGTAGGTCTAAAAGCATAATTAATAGGAACTGGAGGCAAAAAAAAAAAAGAGACAGAAAGAATGGAAAAAGTATGGAAAAGCTGAGGAGCTAATAAAGGGTTGTCAACATAAACCAACTGAAAGTAACCATTGGAATAGAAAGGTGTAAGATGTTCCTCAAAGCCGGGATGAGGTGGAGATACCAGAGCACCGGGTGGAATGCATAATGGCTGATGTCTTTACTGCGGGGCTACATGGAAACCGCAGTGCCTGGCTGCACTTCCCAGGGTTGTCGTTGCATTCCAACTGCCTGCTGGGATGCACGGCCTTCTCTCTTTTTCTGCCAGTGCCCAGGGGAAGCCTGGGCAGTTGTGAACAGCAGTGCTCTTCAACAGGACCCCCCATCTGGCTGCTTGGGGAGTCGGGACTGCGCGGCCCAGCGCTGAGCACAAGTTCAGATATGGCCTGGGAGAACGCCCGCTTCCCCGGTCAGGGTATCACCACCCTTTTCTCAGCCAGCTTCGGCCTGGGTCACATCAACCTTCCCTAATGCTGAGGTTGCTTTCATATGCCTGCCAGTTCTTGGTCGCAGATAATAGCAACTAGGCTTTAAGTAGAGCACAACTGATGAATGTCAGAGCAGCTAAGATTTGGATGCATTGGTGCATCCAAAGAATAAACTGGTTCCTAATTCAGCCAAGTGGGAACTTAAAACTGTGAGCACACTTAATGTTACTTGCTGTATCAGGCTCTTCCTTGGCGTGCAGTTTGCAAGACCCTTCCAACATGCTGCCAGGCTTTTCATCTCTGGTTGGAGGGGAAAAAGTGAAATGGCTTTTCAGTCAGCAGTCTCTTGACAAGAGGGTGGCAACAGGACCCACAAGTGCCGATGGCAATATTTTCCCATGCTTTCTCAGCCTTGGCCTCCGTGTTCTCTAAAATATGTGAAGACTGTTGAATTTTATGTGTAGATGTTTGGACTGCCAAGACAGTTTACGTTATGAATAATAACTCATCGATGTTTCACCAGAAAGAAGGATTGTAATTAAAACAGACTCTAAAAATGATTTACATATTTCGCAAAACCACAGGAATGTGGTGGCTTATTATATCAGGTCTGTCAGGATAGGATCATTCCTGTACATGTCAAATCCCAGGTTCCTGCGCACTTACAGCAAATTAACCGCAAGAAGAAAAACAAATGTGTCTGCTGCTTAAAACTGAGTTAATTCTGCAGAAAAAGCTCATTTTACTGTTTCCCTGTGTGTACTTTTATTTTATCCATAGCTAGGCCTTATTCACTCTCAGGAAAGATTTCAAAAGTAGTAAAAGCTCTAACAACCTCGAAAACAGAAATGAAAACTGATCTTGTGACCAATCTCAGTTCCTCATGTATTCTGAGAGCTTGGTCCAAAACCAATCCCAAGGAGGCCCTGGTCCTGGGCAGGAGGCAAGATGGGGTGACCAGTTGAGGTGGACCTCCAGGAGGATTTGCTCCCAGTATTTCCAGTCCATCAGTGCAGTATTTAGGTGCACTGGAAGACTGTCTGGTGAGATTGCGTGGCTCACACTGAGGCAATGTGTGAGACTGGTTTTCTTTGTTTGTGTTACATTTTTAAAGGAGGGAAACCCTGAGAGCCTAAACCCTTTTTAAAAATTACCTCTTAACTCATGGAGGTGCTTTTAAAATGACCCCTTTGCCTTGATTATCCCAAAGAGAGCAAAAAGCCAAAGCAACCAAGCTAACAGAATCTTAACAAATGATTGACATGTTTATAAAGTTGATTTTGTTTGAGCTGCTAATACAAAGCTCAGTCTCAATGAAGCTCTCCATTACTCTCTTTCTACAGTAGGAATAACTAGCTTTGATTGTAAGAAATAAGCAATGTACACGTGGCAGAATAAGTAAAAAGAAGAACTGGAGGTCCAGTGTTGCCTTCAATTAAATTCATTGGGAAATTCCAGTTGAATTCACTGGAAGTGAAGTCTTCATGAGATACACTACACACTTTTGATCTGTTCTTTTTAAAATAAAAAAAAAACCCAAACATGTGTAATCTTCATATAATCAAATACACACATGTAGCATACCTGGAGTTTGTCAGTATTGGGTTTTTTTTTTTTAATTGCAAATGTTTTCCATCAGAAAATACCACTATGCTCACTCAGAAACTTACATCCACTCTGACAAGACTTTAAGTAGTTTGTCGGGCCCACCAATTCTTTGTCAAACAAGAAGGACTGGACCTACCTACATGAGATGGTCAACAGCGCATAGTCAAGATGCTGGAGACCCAGCACACCTCCAGAGCTTGCTCCTAATTGCAGTAAGATTTCAACTCCTAGGGCTGGAGACTTGTTTCCTCTTTCTTCATATCCAATTATTTACTCACAAGAGAACATGTCCAGAAGGAGAAACTGAGAAAGCTGCATGCACTCATTTCAGATAGAGAACTTTGGGATCTAGCAGATTTAGGTTCAGCCCCCTGTGTGAATCAAATGTGGTGCAGGGATTTGAACCTTGGTTATCTGCATCCTACAGCAGTGTCATATTAGCTCTAGTGTGCAACATACTCCCAACATCAGCTTGTGTTCAGCTTCAGAAATTCATTTCCCTGTGGATCCTCTGTGGATTTAGTTTCCGCGAGGTTCAGTTCACCAGCTGGATCCCAGTCTGCTGGTGGCTCTCAGGCTGCTGGTCTGTAGGACTTCTTCCAGAACCAATTTCCCCCCATTTTTTGCAGCCTACCCAAAGCAGGCAGGGGAGAAAAAAAAAAAAAGACAACTTGTGGAACTCAGGGCACACCAGGCTTTGACTTGTCCTTTTGTCACTGGGGAGTCACAGATGTCACTAACACTGCTTGTTCTTTGGGGGAAAGCTTGGCTGACAAACATGAAAGTCCTCAGGCCAGAACTCTCTGCTCCACAGGCTGGAGGGAATTGCAGAGTGCAATACACCGGTCACCCCTTAGTCGGTACCCAGTCTCCCACTGCAGCGACCACCAGCTGCCCCAACAAAGGTGTAAAATCTCTATAGCTGGCATTATCATGTCTGTGGAGCAGCTTTAACATTTTTTCCCTCCTCCAGTTTTTGTTGTTGATGACTTTTTTGTTTGGTTCCATTTCCAATTGCAGTCAAGCTCCTCAGATCTAAAGGAGACAGCAAATTATTAATACCCAATCTGTTAAAGAAAGGGAGTTAATAAGACAGAAAAAATTAAGGCAAGGCAGATAAACTCATGCCTGTCTGAGACATCTGCTGCAAAGAGTTCTTCTGAGGCTTGGGTTAGAATAAGTGGCAGCTTTCTATAGTTTTACCAACTGTTGTATGTCTACTGTGAAGGATTTCTGCAGTGCTAGGTAGAGTAGTCTGTACTGAAATGCTTCTTCTGATATTATATTACCAACAGCACTTCTATAACATCAGGCCTTAGAAGCCAAGATTTCCAGAGATCACTTTTGACACTAAATCAGTTATTGATGCCCAAACTAAGACCAGAGCTGTGCATTTTTGTTTGATGGCTGAATCACATCACATTTTTTCAAGTTTTCAAGTCGCATCACTTTTTTTTTTTTTAAAGTGAGATTTTTTTAAAAAGTTTTGCTTGGTAGAAACCAAATATTTTATTTGGTCTAAAAGGAAATGCTGAATTTTGTTTTCAGGAGTTAAACCCCTTTATTAACTATTGCTCCAAATGTTGTTTTGAAAAGCACTGAGGATAACATACTTTTTATTAATGTATATTTGCTACCTGAAGAAATCACTAAATCTGTTAAATTCCAGGAATAATTTCTGTCTTCCCATAAACCATAAATTTGATGAATAACACACCTTTCACCAGAATATCTGAATGTTACCTGGTTTACAGAAAGCGTCAAGTGCTTTTTGTCTGCAAAGCTGTTACTTCTTGGTTTAATCAAAAAGGCCACCCAAAAAATGGTAACTCTCTGGACATTATTCAAGACAGAAGCCTTACGGGCTAGCTATGGTCTTATGATGGGTACATAATTCTCTTGTTACTAAATACAGAATAATGGATAAAAATCATTCCATGGGGGACAAAGCAATAGCATTGAGTAGTGGATTTATGATTCAGAAAACATTCCATAGCATCAACCAAAAAACAGAAAAAGAAATGGAAAATATAAAGATACAGAATATCAACCAAATATAGCATCAAGGGCATGCAGCAATTGTTCAGCGCTGAATGGAGAAAAACAGTAAAATCACTTGGAAAGTTGATGTGTGTTGGGCTTTGCTGCACTCAGGAACATGGGGGGAGCAGTGTTCAGCAGGAGCTTTGGTGGCATTGACACACAGCCAGTGGTGGACGGTGGTGAGGGTGTCCTGCCTTGTCCATGCTCCCCTGCAGCCGTGATGGAGAAGGGCAGGCTGCAGAGCCCCACTCCAGATGGGATGCCCAGAGCAGCACCCTCCAAACAATGGAGAAAGGTTACTGCCTCCCTGGGACAAAGGACCCCCAGGAGAGGAGTGACACCAAGCTTTGCTGAGCGCACAGCTGGAGCTCTCCCTCATCCAGACATCTCGGGGAGAGTAGAAAGGAGGGCATGATGCAGCACGGCGGCCAGGCAGGGGTCATGGGCTCGCTCCTTCCCCTGCTGTGCTCAGCAGGCATTCCAGGCTACCAGGGATGGATTCACCCCTCCCTTGTTCCGCACTAAGCTGAGCTCCAGATCCCCCTCTGCAAGGACTATCCTTCTCCATCGACTCTACAGGGGGTCTCTGGTGATTCTCCTAATTGCAGCACTTCAGATAAAATTTTGCTGGGATGGCTCTGGACCCAAACATTAAATTAATAAGATCTGATAACTCAGCAACTCTATTACGTCTTCCATTTCTGTGTATAGTTTGTTTCAGCTGCACGTTCTTTATAGCAGCATCTGTCTTTCATTACATGATTGCATGGTATCTGGGACTGTGGAGCAGTTAGGCATACAAATATGAATGAGATGCATTTAATTTCTTTAACTTACACGTAACTTCGTTGTGCTAAATGATGGCAGGGAAGTATGACCTCCAAATAAATAGCCTGCTATTTATTCATGCTGATTTTTACTCATGTCTGGTGTACTGTGGTAGTTCATCTTTGAAGCCAAAACATATCATTGCCATGTGAAAATCCCAATGACCTAAAAAGCGGAATTTACCAATTGCTGTGTTCCTGTGCTGTGCAGTCTCTCCAAAAGCCTTGCAAGCACCTTTCCTTTTATCTGGGAGGGCATTTCATGTGTTTGCATGTGAGTCGCTGCTAAAAGAAAGATGCATTCTCACTTGCAGGCTGTGGAGCTGGCACACATTTTCTTTGGAAAATGTCAGGGCTATCTGAATAAAAACTTCAAAATTGCCTTGCTAGTGTGTTCAGATCCATAGGAAAATGAACAATGGATTTGTTACTAAAAGTGCCATAAATTATATTTTATTTTGCTTACCGCCTAGAGAGTAATTAAAAAGCCATTTAAATGGAAAATAAATTATGTGGAAAACATAAATTGAATTTTTGTGCAACAAGATGGTTCAATAATATAATCATACATAAAGTTCATGGTAGAGAGCTCTGCTTTGTTTCTTTATGGGACTTCTGAGGTAAATTGCCCCCCAAACTCTAATGAACTGCATATACATACACTTTCCCATAAAAAACTCCATTTAACGGTCTGTCAGATATGGCTACTCTTGTGTCTGGTTGCTCTGCTTATGTAAATGTCTTTCTGGTGCTGCTACTAAAAAAACTGAACACAGCTGCAGTCAAGATCTCCTCCGAAGGTAGCTGTATAAATGATGCCAGAGATTGCTCCTTCTCTTTCGGGTAGGAGGCACATTTCTCATTATTTTTAGGTTTTCAGCCCTCTGCTCAGCTACACAAAAACAGCGGTGGTTATTCACAGCAGGACCAGCAGGTCCCTCCCACACACAACAGGCTGAGGCAGGTTATACCAACTTCTGCAGAAAACGTAGACAGCATCATCACTAATGAGCCTGTTGGCCTCACTTAGTTGTTTGGCTAACAGAAAAAAATGTGGTGTGAGCTGAACAAACAGAAATTTGGATCGCAGCACCCTTTACCTGGAGGTTAACATAGCCCTGGGCTGAAGGCAAATCCCTCAATATCAGTTAATTGGGAGATTTTGCAGTGAATCAGAAACTTGTGGTTCATTCCTTTCCTAGATATACCTGTGGGGGAGGCAGCGCTGTGGGGTGAATGGAGGATTTGCATTTGGACCAGCCAAGTCCCTTTGCTTTTCCTCCATTTCCTCATCCGTAGTGGTGACTCTGACAGCTGTTGGGATCTGTTGGTGAAAAGCTCCATCAGGACTATGTAAGGCTGTGCCATGGACACTGGTGGAGTGCTGCACACCCACGAGCAGTTCATCCCTAGCCAGAGAGTGGGGAGAGATGCTCATGAACACCTGAAAGCAGGAGAGCTGAGCTGGTGAACTGGAGGCACTGGGACAGGACACCCAGTTGACACCAAGGGCTGCATCAAAACACCAAGCCCCCTGGAAGACGTTGCGTTTGCTCCTGGGCAGGCAGTGAGAGAATGCCGAGCAAGGGATGTTACCCTGCGGAGGATGGATGGTGTGCTTGCCCTGCAGGCAGAGAGCCCGAAACACCATGAGCAAAGGGATGTAAAGCAGAAAGGCCTGAGGATCCCCAAGTTGTAGCCCACCCAGAAAAGCTGAATACACTGTGGGAGACACCAGCCAAGCCCAGCACTTGGGGAAGAGCTGCAGAAAGTGAATTTGCTGATAAAGTTTTGCAAGTGTTTACCCACAAGTGTAAGTGTATCCCCACAGAGTACGTATGTTGTGGGACCAAGGATGGCGATGTCACCCCTGCTAAGGGGTTCTGCCTGGGACCGGTGGATTATATTGCAGCAGAAGATGCCTGGGTTATCAGTGTAAAAACAATTCAAATTCTTCCTCCTTTTGAGCTGGATGTTGGTCTACGATAATGTCATTCCCATGACAGTGACATCGAAGGAGAAGCCACAGACAGCAGGGTGTAAACAAGTGAAATTCGGGACAGACCGTGTTGCTTTCTGTCCTCGCTGAGGCGTTATGTGAGCTCAGCACTGCTGAAGCAGCGACAATACACGAGGGAGGAGGAAGAAACAGTTGCTGTATTTGGAATGTATTGGTCCGTTGATCTTTTTTAGGAGTTTACATTCATTTGATACACGTGGGGCCGAAACAGAAGGGGAAGCATTTGAAGTGTTTGAACTCAAGGACCGCAGTGTCAGAACATATACCCCTGAAGAAGGGGCCGAGAGAGAAGCTGGGCAGTCTCATTGCTTCGCCATCTGCAGCAGAAGAGCCGGGACTGGCCACCCCAGGAAGAAAAACAGGTCCTTTCACTAAATAGACCCCAGAGAATAAAGGAAGTAAAAAAACAAACGTCTTGAACCAGTCAAAATAGGAGCCATTTCTGCAGAGATGATGTGCTAAATATATCTCAGTGCTTGAGGCATCAGCTGGACTCTGGCAGGGGCTCTTGGATAAACATTGCACAGCGCTGGGGCTGTGCAGCTCTGCCCTGGGAACCCTTTCGGGTTCCTTTCATAACCAAAGGTTTTTCACAGGAAAATAAGAGTTTGGAGGGAGCTAAGCTCTACAGCAGAGCATGTCCCCGGGTCCCCAGCATCTTTGGAAATAGTGGCAGTTTGTGCATCACAGCTCTAGCAAAGCCTACGCATCGACCAGCAATGCCAGAGAGGGCAACTTCAGCCTTAGTGCCTCATGCACAAAGTGTTTTATCTTTGCTGATGAGCAGGCGCTGTTAAATGAACCTGGCCATAAATCATTTCTTGCTTCTGGTGAACCAAGAGGTGATTTTCAGTTTGAAAGTATGAATTTCTAATAAAAAAGAAGGCTCGTGGGAAAATGTTGTGCTTCCAGCACACTCCCTGGAGGTTTTGACGAAAGTGCTGGGGAGTAAAATGCAGAGTTGGAGATGGTTATGAAGCGCTGGGACTTAAAAAGAAAACCACAAACAAGCAAAATCTTGTCAAAGTCACAAACAAAACATAGATTGTTATTATCAGAGCAGAAAAAGATGCTGCATAAAATAATTGAGATTGTTAACATGGGGTGGCTGACACAGCGTGTTCCCCAGCTCTTTTCATAACTGAAGGGCATGCTTTTGGAGGTCTGCTGACAGACACCCGGCTGGCTAATTCCCAGATATTACCAAAAATATGCGATAAAAGTATGCATGGTTTAGGGATGGAAATATTTAAGAGACGGAGAAGGGGTGTTTTCCATTAGCTTCACAGGAACACTTATGTCAAAGAAGTTCATCTGGCAAAAATGCAAGACAGTCAAGTAAAGGAACTGGTTATGGTATTATTGGGAAAAATTGTATTTTTTTTAAAGGAAAAAGTAGGCATAAGTAGGTTTAACATCTCTGGGAAAAGAACATTAATCCCCAAGATAGAATTACTAACTTTTATAGTAGTCAGGGTACATCTGAAATAGTAATGCCTGTCTTCACAGTTTGGTTGGCAGGGATTTAATATGTGACATAATATTACTATGGATATATCAACACTCATCCTATCATTCCTCTGCGACTGTTAAGTGAAGAAGGTATCAAAATAATAATATGTCTCGTAAAAATAGCATGGAGTCTGTCTCCAATCTGTGTTTATCGCTGTTACTGAACAAAGCTTCTCTAGTAAAGCATGGATTATCACCTACTGATATTTGGTTCCCACAGATAAAGATACAGTTATGGTACCTTTTTTCTAAATGGTAGTTTTGCACAATGTCTCCACTAGCAAAACAGTACAGTATAAGCTGTACATGCTAACACAGCATGTATGCCATTATATATGGTGTCCACACATGATTAGCATTGAAAATACAGTGTACCAAGGTATCCACAGCTGCAGAGGCGCATTGAATTTGGTCCAAATTCTCCAAAAAGCCTGACTAAGCTCTGGGAGTCTGAAACGGGTGAATGTGCTTGCCATCTGTAAGTGAAACCAAAAAAGATGGTTCTCCTCCAGGCGAGTGAGGGCAAGAGTGGCTCCAAAGTGTAGCGCCTTCATCATGTGACATTGCCAGGTCTCAGGGAGGGTCATGTCCCAGCAGCTTGTGGCTGGAGGGTAGACTTGCCCTGCATGGAGGCTCCTGTAAGCACAAGGGAAGTGAAAGAATGTATGTGAGTACAGGAGGGAAAGAGAGAGCTCAAAATGTTGGAAGGCCCCCAAAAGAGAATTTAATTATTAATATTATCTATGTATCTACTTCTGTTTTGTTTGTAGGCCTCTGGTGAGTTGGATGTGTGAAACAATATTTGTTCCCATCATAGCCATTGGCTTTGAGTTGTTTGATTTTCCATTAGAACAGCATCATGCTAAATGCATTTTATTCAGATTGGACACAGAGGATTCAAATATCCAAAGAGTAAAAATAGGCAGGCCTGTAAAACACACTTTGAGACAATTTCTTCTTCTGTCTGGTTTCCAAAGGAAATAACACTTGTGCAACCGCATTGTCTGTGTGCATCTCTCTGTCTGCCTCTCTGCCCATCTGTTTAAGGTCTGAGCCCATTCACAGGCACCAACAATATCTGAGAGAGGGGCAAAGGCATCAACAAAATATGTTTCATGAAAGCCAGTGGCTAGGAGGAGAAGGTTCTACGTCAGTGGAGGAGAAAGGCTCGAACTGTGGTGTAACAGAGGGGAAGGCTGCAGTCTAAGCTAGCAAAGTCAGGCACTACCACCACACCAGAGTGAATACACAGGAGAGGAAGCTGTGAAAACCCCGCTCAAAGTCAACGCTTTAATCAGAGCTTGAACCTCACTAGATGTAAATCAGCCAGAGGACAAAAGTCTACAGGAAACAGATTTTCATGAAACTACCCAAATAACACAAGGCTGACATGTATTGGGTAACCAGGCATTGGCTACGGCTTGGCTTTTATTCGGTTCAAGATTTTATCCAAGCTGTTTGGTTGCACAGAGGTTAGACATTAGCATAACCTATGACAAGCTATGTTCATTTAGATTATGTAGGAACACGCGTGAGATCTTGGTTACAGCAGCTGTTTGTGCCTTTTCTCTTCTGTGTTTGTAACAGGAGGAACCAACTCTCTGGGGACCTAGGCTGACCTCACAAAACTGTTTTCAGTCTTGGATTTGAACCAAAATTCTGGTTTCCAGCACTAGAGGAACTTGGCAATATTCCCTGCTGGATTTTCTAATAAAGAGAGTAAAAATGACGTTTCCATATTGTTAGCAGGAAGCTGAAAGCACCTGAGGAGCTGGGGAAGAGCTGAAGGATCACTTCACTCTCATCCTTTCTTCAAGCAACAGTCAGTTTTCTGCATACAATGCATTCAGGATGGAGAAGGACATGGGATAGGATTGAAGTTTAGCACATGCATAGCTGATGAAAAAATCCATGAAGGAAATGCAGTAGTTGGAGTCAAGGGTTACCATCAGGTACGTTTGCCCTGGACTCCTCTACATTTTTGTCCAGTCAAAAGTTTGAATTCATTGCTAGAGGGGAAGCTAGAAATTGCTACATTCAGCTCCTGTTTCTGCTTTTATCCCTCTGATTAAGCCAGGAGAGGACACTGAGGATACCCTCAACGTACAACTGTGCAGATGCACAACTGAAATTGCACTTGTTGCCTTTCCTTAAATAAGGCTTGCTTTTCAGATGTTTAAACATATCTGGGCCAGGTTATGACTGAATAATCTGGGACTAAGTCAGTTAACTATGCTGTATTTAACATCTCTTTTTCTAAGACTTTTTTTTTTTTTGAGTTGTTGTCTCATATTGTGCTTTGTCTGTTCATTATACGATGCTTCAAATCACACACTGCTGCTCAGTGCTGGGTTGTAAGTTAAGCATTTTCCTCTTCTTCACCCCACTCCCAAATATTTTGCCAGCAGTCATTACAAAGTTAAGCTTTTTGACAATATCCAGTCATACCATGTTAATGAGAAAAAATTAACTTGGGCTCTAAAGTTCTACCACCCACAGACGTGTTGCTATAACCTTGTCTTCTTCCCTTTATTTTCCTTCCCCCTTTCTCTCAGTACACATTGAGAGCCCTCCGTGAGAGGGGCTCCCCACTAGCCCCTCTGCCCTGCAGTCCTGCCCCCTTGCTGGTCCCCACTGGGAGGTCTGCGGGAAAGCGTTGTGCCCTGCCCGGCCGCTTTCCGTGGGAAGCAAGATACACAGGGCATGAGTAGAACTGGAATCATATTTATCTGGGTCCCAACCTAAAATTCAGTTGGGACCTGCTAGGTATTTTCATCTCTACCTGGCAACTGGGAAGCACACCTGAGGTTTACTGCTTCCAGCCCAAAACATTGTCAAGAGTATATTTTAAGACACTGCAATAAACGTAATGTTGAATTGAAGCATTTAACAGTTGCCCTGCACTCACAATTCAAATAATGAATGGTATGGTAGGTGACGTATCCTGGCTCACAGCTTTAAATGCTTCCATGTGAAAAGTACCCAAACAGAACAGAGGAAATTCTGAAAGAAAACCCAAGAAGGGGAGTGAATGGCATGTGTAGAAAACTTGAGAGCACAAAATATGTGCTAATATAACAGCTGGTGAAACAATGACCAAGGCGAACCCGGGTAATTGTCCACAACAATCTGACAGTGTAAACAGGCAAGGGAGAGAGAGAGACAGAGGGAGAAATTATTTAGCCTGGCAGTCAACTGCGATTTGGGGTTGCGGTGCCACAAAAAAAAAAAAAGGAGTGCCAGAGCCCCCGCAGCGTGTACACGCTCAGTCACGCAGAAATCGCCTCTCTGGGTCAACCGCTCGGAGGGGAGATCTCCCGTCGCACAGGGACAGCTGCTGCGCCAGCGCAAGGGAGATGCGGGAGCCACAGCCACCGAGGCTCTGCACCGCGTTTTTGCCTCCCAGACGAGATTGGGAAAGTGGAGCCCATTGTTCCTGGGTCTTTAGACGTTTCTTTACTCGGTCGCCTCATTTCCATAATGCTCCCTGGCCTCCCAGTAGCCTAAATTGATTTGATGAATAGTTTTGTGTGTTTTAGGATTCATTATTCCCCACGTCCCACCCTCTCAGTTTTGTACTAGGTAATCTCGGTCCCTGTGCGGAAAGATCCTGCTGGAGCCTTAATTAAAAACTATGGGCACAAAATAAAAGCATTTTCCTTTGCTCCTCTGTGTGCCAGCCGCATACCGCTGCCTGCTCTTCTATTTCAGCTGAAAACGAGCAGGAGGGAAGAAGACGTCACAGCCTGTAGCTCTGGGATAGGTGATGGCATGACTTGGGAGAATAGGGGAGGAGGCTCCTTTGCATTTAGAAAACCTGGACCCACAAAAAAATATGAAATTCAGAGTGGCGAGAGTAAGAAAGAGTGAAGGAGTTCTTTCTCCACCCTCCCATCCCCAGGCATGTCTACATTTCTCTATTCACTTTTCAGAGGTAGACACACTGGAGGGGAGGGATGCCATCCAGAGGGACCTGGACAGGCTGAAGAGGTGGGCCTAAGCCAATCTAATGAATTTCAACAAGGCCAAGTGCAAGGTCCTACATCTGGGACGGGGCAATCCCAAGCACAAATACAGGCTGGGCGGGGAATGGCTGGAGAGCAGCCCTGAGGAGAAGGACCTGGGTGTGCTGATCGACGAGAAGCTCAACATGAGCCAGCAATGTGCGATCGCAGCCCAGAAGGCCAACCGCATCCTGGGCTGCATCAAAAGAAGTGTGGCCAGCAGGGCGAGGGAGGTGATTCTGCCCCTCTACTCCACTCTCGTGAGACCCCACCTGGAGTACTGCATCCAGCTCTGGAGTCCCCAGCATAAGAAGGACATGGACCTGCTGGAGCGTGTCCAGAGGAGGGCCACGAGGATGATCCGAGGGCTGGAGCACCTCTCCTATGAGGAGAGGCTGAAAGAGTTGGGGTTGTTCAGCCTGGAGAAGAGAAGGCTCCGCGGAGATCTTATTGTGGCCTTCCAGTACCTAAAGGGGGCCTACAGGAGAGCTGGGGAAGGACTTTTTACTAGGGCATGTAGTGATAGGATGAGGGGGAATGGCTTTAAACTGGAAGAGGGCAGGTTTAGATTGAACATTAGGAAGAACTTTTTCACTTTGAGGGTGGTAAGGCACTGGAACAGGTTGCCCAGAGAGGTTGTTGAGGCCCCATCCCTGGAGGTGTTGAAGGCCAGGCTGGACGTGACCTTGGGCAGCTTGGTCTAGTGGGAGGTATCCCTGCCTATGGCAGAGGGGTTGGAACTCGATGATCTTCAAGGTCCCTTCCAACCTAAACCATTCTATGATTCTATGATTCTCCATGTTATTGCAGCTGAAACTCATGACACAGAAGGGTTACCAAGCTTCTCTTCAGGACGTCCTTGGTGCATTTGCTGGGTGGTGACCTAGATGTTTTTCAGAGACTTGACTCAGCCTTCACTTTGCAGGCTCTTGGTAGTCCAGGGAAGAATGAGGAACCATGAGAGTAGCCACAAATAATGTATAGTCTTGTCTGGGAACTTTCGCTTCATGTTGAAGCTGAAGTACTGCATGCCTATAGCAGGTAACTTTGATTTTTGGATGTCAGAGCAAAGTTGTGGAATTATAAAAGTATTAAGTGTTAGAGGATATCACCCAATATTTGGTGGTATTCTCCATCTTCTTGCCAGCACAGGCCAGCTTATGCCAGCAGACCTCCTAGTTGTTTTATTTACCCCAAAGATGGGCATTCCTCTTCACCTGAGGACTCATCATAGATCGTGCCTTTAAGAATTTTTTCTCTGTCATTAAACTTCAGGATTTTTTTTATCTTCCTTACCATCTTATCCCCAAACTTGTACTGGGGTAATAATTCCTATATCTCTATTCAAGCCTGGCACTATTATCATCATTCTCATGTACCAATGTGGTGATTCAGAAGACAGCTTGTCAATCTCAGTGATGCCTTTTGGTGAGTACAACCTTTGTTCAAGACTACATCAGATTTAAAACCTCACAGTCTCCCATATAAATATTTGCAGGTGCTCCTTCACAGTCAGCAAGAATGATATATTTAGTTCCTTCTAATAAGTCACTTGCTATAGCTCATTAATCACTGCTATTACCCTCTCAATGTATTTGGTGAATGTAGCAATATGGCATTTGAGTACTTCTGGAAATAAGACACCTCATTAATTGAAGCAGTGTCTAAAACCACTTTTATTTTGCTATTCATTAACAACTCCACAAGTAGGTTTTAGTTCACAAGAATCTTTGCAGAATTCAGCAGCATTGTAAATATTTGCATACATAAATAATCATATTCAAAATAACATTCCGAATAGGAGGTCATATTTGTACAAAAGATTTGTCTGATCACTATGTGGTTTTGTGGCTATTTCATCTCTTCGAGGAATACATTAAATATTCTCCTCCTTGCTGTTTAAACAGAGGCTGTATGTAAGAACTATTTTTCCAAGCAAGTAAGGTAAAATTTGTGTATCCAAATTCTTTTTGCAATCATTTCAATTGATGCATAAACTCACAAAAATCATAATTAAAAAATGCAAACAAGATCACTAGTGCTTTAGATACAAAGGTCACATTACTAATTTTATTAACTTGTTTTTCAGTTCTGTGTAAAAGAGTCACTTGTCTTCTGGACAGACATAGAAAAAATCTGTCCCTTCCCTACTCAGGAATGTTTTATCTCAGTAGGTGAGACTAAATATGCATTCATAATTGTGTACTGCAACTCCCTACTAAAATGTATCCCCACTGTTCGATGTTTGACACTACTGTCTCCCTGGATTCCTCGTGTGACCTTGACCCTATTTGTGTGAAGCATCCTCCAGCAGACCATGATCATCACCTACAGCCTCACTTTTCCTTTCCTCCCATGGGTTACTTTCAATCCTGATGAATCAGAGGTGGATTTATTAGAAAGGGTGAGGGGGATCCTTGTCCCTCTTCCCATGTTGAAATGCCAACACACACTGTACTTTCGTGCAAAGCCACAATACTAGAGATGGGGAATAGGAGACAGCAAGGTACAGGGAAAGAGAGCCTCCTCTAACGCTTGCTTGTGGGCAGCCCCACTGCTTTCAGGCTTTCAACACTAGCCCTCACACCACACTCAACCTCAGGCCCTAGCAGTGCCCCACGCCATCTTTTGGGGGAACGACTCGGTGACCCATGTTCAAATAGCCCCACGCTGGTCCTGGCTGTACCAGGCAGCGTAGGTGTTTAATGGGGTCTCATGCTGCCAAACCTGAGCCCCCCACTTGTTGTTTTGTTTCTCTTCCCCTCACCCACATTGTGTCTGCGCTGCTCCTGATGTGCTGTGGGATAACGTTGACTGGTTGACAGATGCAAGATACCTTCAATGAACAAAGGTATTAGTTTGACTTCAGGATGGTAGGCTCAGATCTTTGTACTCTAGCGTAGCTTGTCTTTCATTCATCTGTACTCCCCCAGTCACTCTGCCATTGCTGCCTGGGAAATGTTTTGTGGCATAAATCTCTGTTCCTTAGTGTTCCTCACGTTGATATCAATGCATCAGCTCTGCTGCACAGGTAAAGCGACAATAGAAGAAAAGAGAAGAGAAATGAGATTATGGTTAATAAACTTCAGCAAACAACATGAAAGCTGCAAGCTTAATTTAGGCTCAAAGATCTCAAAGGAGTATTTCACAAGTGGCAGCATCTTATTTTGGGTGTTCTGTGCACTTCGTGTTCAGAGCTCTGCTGTCCTGTACATGAGTAGATGTACTCCTGTATCCCAGATTACATGGTGCTTAAAATGACTATGTGGAGGAGAAAAAAAACTGGCCTGCAAGAGAGGCTTTTCTCAGTCTGTGTTAGTGTGTGTACAGAGAAAGTGAATGCAGCGCTCTGTCCTCAGAAAGGGCACCGTTGGGTAGTAAAGACAAAATGCTACAAAACCCAAACACGTTTTTGAGAGACAGTCACTAAATCTGACTTCCTCCCTCTGCCCCACAGGAACCAGGCATCTGCAGTGGTGATGAGGAATTGCAAAAGAGCATTTCTGTGTAGGAGAGTATGTATGTATGTTAAACTGATGCTCGGATGGTGGCTCTCCTGCTCTGAGTGCCCCCTGAACCTCCTTTCTCCCTCTATGCTTCAGGAGACAAGAGGCAACACTACTGTGCTACACACCTGGCAGGAGCAGCTCACACAGCTCCGGTAACGTTGATTAATCTCAGGTTGTGATGCAGCCAACAACCTGTGTAGGGAGGAGAGCTGGCCGTATAGCCATATTCCCTGGCTCCTGGCCAGTTTTCCCCAGATTTCTCTACACCTATCAGCAGTGTGGTTGTTCTGTGGGAACATCCCACAGCGTCACCTGTCCCCTGTAGAACATACTGTGGCATTGAATTGGTTTGCTTTAATTCATCTGGATGTGCTAATGGCGGGTATCAAAGTAGAATAACGTTAAAATACCTTTAGCAGTAGAGACTACATGGGAAACAATGTCCTTTGTCAAGGAAAGGCAACATCTATGAAATTGGTCATGGAAAACTTCTTTTTTTGGCCTAAAATATTTTTTCTGATTGCATGTATGCTGAGTTGCTTCTTAAAAATTCAAGTGCTGATCATTTAAATCCACTGCTAACTGGCATTGGTATTCCATTCAAAAAGTTTCTATATAGGAGACGTTATTCCATGGTTACTATAGATATCTTATATGCTTCTTACAGGGAGGAAGTGTTCTCTTAGATACCGCTGTGGTAATTATTAGCAAATGTTCACTCGCAAAAGGTAATTAGCAAGTAATTATTAGGAAATAGAGGCAATCAGGCCCTGCAGAAATTCCTCCACTGGGATCACAGACTGGAGAGAGGAGATGCAGAAAACCATCTTTTTAGAAGCCTTAAAAAAAAAAGAAAAAAGAGATAATTCACATAGAAACATGCTTCAGCACAGCAAACTGAGGCTGCAAGTATCTTTGAGGGATGCTGCAGCCCCAACAGTAACCTCCTTTGCTCATAAGGACAGTGCATCCAGTGAAGGTTATGATTAACAGGTTTGCACTGTGTGCCATTAGAACAGCAATCAGCTGACAGGGAAGAAAGCAGGCAGGAGCATACATAAGTAACTGCTGCTGTTTCCATACAATTGTAAATGCAAAGCACTGAGGGATATCAGGGCTGGCAGGTACTACTCACTAGAGCTGGAGGGAGGGGACAAGAACGCAATCACAAAATTGATACCTCTTTTAAAAAGGCCATGGCAATTTTAACTCTTCATTGCTAAAAGGCTGGACTTTTAATGTGAAGATATCTCAGTAAGTATATATTCATTTATCCTCAGGGCACCATAAACAAGGAACTCCTGTTTCCGAAACAGCCCCCTGTCACACGCAGAGCAGCTGATGGAACAAAGAATCACATTTGTACATGCTCAGAGTGACACCCGTGAATAAGCACTGCTGCCGGAGCCTGCCGCTGCTGGAGAGGTATCACTCTGCCTCCACAGAAATAATCCTCTCATCACGCTCTGTGGTGCACCCCACCTCAACGTCAATATTTTGGTTCAGAAGAGTATACCGGGCAAAGATGTGAATGGAAAGGAAATATATTGCGTGTGAAGTTGACGGATTGCTTCATACTTTACTCAATGTTAAAAGGCTGATTGCTTTTTTTCAGCCATGAAAGCACAAGATCTCTTACTTTACTGCTTAGTATTCTGCTTTCACCCATGCCAGATACCATTTCGGATGCCCAATTGCCCCGTTCCCCCTTGGGATATCAGCAAGACTTGGGGCTGGTTTTCTCTTTACGAAACAGAGAAGTTGACTCCGCGTCGGGACAGCTGGGACATAGCTGTCAGTTCCTCTTCATTATCAGCAGCACCCAGCTGGATGTCTGGAATTCACAGACACTGGGGGGGGGGGGAATTGTGTTTGCTTGAATTTTAAAAACAGGTTGCTTGCTGGGAATGAATACCCTGCAACAGTTGCTCAACTTTGCCTCTCTGAAAGCAAAAGTAATCCCAGAGGCTAAAAGCAGAAGAGAAATCAAACTGCTCCTTGCTCATCGGTTCAGAATCTGGTTAGGGCTTGAGAGTTTTGCTTTTGCTGCAAAATAATCTGCACATGAAATATTTTTAAAAGACAAATAACTGCAACAAAATCAAACCAAATTTTCATTGGTAGAAAATCAGTACCTATTGCCACAAATTCCTTGTGAAATAAATAATTATGCAGCTCTAGCAGCTTCGGGATTTGCATAAACTTTGGATGAGAATCTATTGCTTGGCACTTTAAAGTTAAGATCATAAATGATGTTCTGTTTGCCATATGTCAAATGAGCAACCTTTCCTTAATTCACAGTCCAAAGGTTAGAATTCATGCAGCAGCACTGCTGTTTGGAACAAGAAAGTTTGCTGAATTTCTCCTAGCAGAGGGTTGCAGCTGGTGTCTATAACAAGAGTTTAAAGTATTTCCCTCCTTAATCCAAATTAGCAAATTACTTGGAGGAGTCTTTCACTTACTGGCCTCTCAAGTAAACTTCCCATTGCTAAACTAAGCTTGTCATCTGTGACAGATGAAGGCAGGTCCCTTCTGGGACTTCAGGCTACCCTTGGCACAGGGCTCCGGGTCTCATCATTTTGGCCTCACTTTGAAATGAGCCTGGTTTCCATATTGCCCACAAAGGAACAGCATGTCAGGAATCCCAGTGGATTCTTTTTTCCTTTCTTTTACTTGGCTTAGACCACCAAAAATAGCTCGGGCTGGCTAAGTGGTCATTTCACTCCCATTTCTTAGGAGTCTGAGCTATTTCCCACTTAGCTAAAGTTTTGACCATCCCTCAGTTGTTAAGTCTGAGCTACGCCTTACATGTAACACACTCTTTGTAATGACTGAGAAATCTCTCTGCTTGTTCTCTGCTTCATATGCAATGAGTTTTACTAATATGCTGAACTAACCATCACTCAAAAGTATAACCAAATTGTTAGCTTAAATAGCTAGCTCTAAATGCTTGAAAAACAAACCAGTCTCTTTTGTAAAAGACCATCTACGTATAAACCAAACTAACCAAGAAAACCACAAAACTACTTTTATGTGTAAAAGTAAATAAGAGCTCGTGATAAAAAGAATATGAAAAGGGGTGATGCAGTGAATGTTAACGGGCTGCCGTCCTTCTCACATCTCAGAGCTTGCATGGCAAACTGTAGACTCATTCCAGCTAAACTATGTTAAACATGATTTATACCAGTGGTGTGCAGTGTAACTGCTTTAAAATCCCAGCGTAAAAGTTTCTCCTGCTGCTCTTACGTTCTTCACGCTTGTGCTAGTTCAGCTGGGACAGAGTTACTTGGTCCTGCCCAATTCTAGTGAACCAGCATCCGGGTCACAACTAGACAGTAATTACAAATTTTGCTGGTGGTTTCAAAGTGTTAACCAATGGAAACACAGACTCAGTGAGTTGAGACACATGATCAGAAGTACCTTGCTATTATTACTGTTTAGGGTAGGAGAGAAGTGAATCGCAAAGTTTAAGACGTTTTTAGCCCCACCTTTCAGTGCACACTCTAGCCTTATGTTGGGTTTTTTCTGAAGTGTTTATATTACAGAGTCAAAACATCTCTCTTCAACTATATTAAATAAGACCATTAAGAAATATAATCTCACTTCACCTCCCTCAAGGCCTTCCAGGATCCTTTGTGAATCAAAACTGCTCTGTTCCCACCCCAAACTTCTTGAGTTCCAGGCGTGTATTTAGAGATGTGCTTGGCCTGCAGAAAGCCTTCTTTTCTTTTTCTAAACAAGGGTCTTGGTCTACTAAAAGTTCAGCCAGACTGATTTCTATATGAATGTCTTTTGGTGTCATTCTCTCTCCAGTGAGGCTTGGCCTCCTGGTGTGTGCATATGTCTCTGTTCATGGCCACAAGTTCAGGACAGGTTATTTTAGAATAATCTTGTGGCTTGAAAGTCCCAGCCCTCAGTGCATCTCCCCAGAACACAGCTATAGGGTATTGAAGTCCAGTGTCTAGACAGACGAGTGGCAGCAATGGGAGGACTGTCAGCTTTAGTTGAGCTCAGTGCTGAGCACAGCAGAAAATGCAGTGTACTGGTTCATACCTGAAAAACAAACGTGTTTTATAAGAATAAGCAGGCTGGCTACTTTGCTTTGAGGCCTTGACTAACTTTGGTAGGAAAAGTTGCAGCTCCCCTTTGACTCTTGAGCACAATCATGTGACGATCAATATCAGAAATATACACAAGCAATCAGGTGTGATTTGGACATAGCCTATGCAAAAAATGCCATTTCCGTTGAACAAGGCACAGTTCCCAGCAAGGTGTTTATCTCATTCTTCTGGTTTTATGTTCACACAATGTCAACTGTGAGAACAGAAATTCTCAGGGCAAAATTAGAGCACATGGACAAGCATACACCAGATGAGGCATAAAGATTTCTGGGACAAAGTTAACCCTCCAGAAATTTTCACAGACATTTGAATCACAGAATGGTTGAGGTTGGAGGGACTGTCTCAAAGTCATCCAGTCCTTCTGGAGGTCATCTTGTCCAAATCAACAGAATGCATTTCTACCAGATCAGTTCTCTGCATCATGGACCAGATGGATTTTTTACATGGTACTCAACAAAAGAGATGAGCTCCCTGCATGACTGAACTACGGTCTTACTGTTCAATTTAGATGTTCTGGATTAATCATTTCTTTTTCATTTCTTTTAAAGATGCTTAGTTTACAAGGGCATGGGAGAATCTGGCAAGATGGTCGAGATGCTGTGTCTTTACTACTGTATAAAAAGCATCCAGGGACTTATCTTCCACCGCCAAGCCAAGTCTCACGGTCCCCTCCAGAGCAGATTTCTCTTGTTGGAGTGGCCCAAACCAGGGCTAGGCAGTGAGCTAGCAATGGGGCAGGGCAGGTGATCAGGGTCTGGTCTTCTGTGTCTTCCTTCCTTCCCCTTTGCTTAGTAGTATGCTCACAAACAGTTGCTGAATTCTTTCATTCTTGTGGACTATGTTGGGATATAAACAGGCAAATGTTGCTTTAAACTGCCTTCATAGTTCCCACAGTCCTTAGGACATTTGGCCACACATCCATTCCCAGCATAGAACACAGCATCTTGAAACGATCTATTTCATAATCCCTGAACTGCTCCAATAGCTGCAGGTGCTCCAGCCATACTTTTTTCTTCCTTACTTTTCCCTGGTCTTCACTGCAGCAAGAGAAGCACTACTCCAAAGTGCTCCCAGTGTGGAAAGGAGCATTTCCAGACTGAACCCAGGCATTAAAAAAATGGTACAGGTTTGGCAAGTACTTCATGAATGACCCTTATCCAGTTCTCAAAATGTGGATCAGTGGTAACTCCACAGTCAGGAGATGAGCTACAGAGATATAAAACCAGAAGAAAGTGCAAACATCCTACAGTGGGCTTTGCAAAGTTTTAGCATGAAAATATGCAAGCCTGTATTTGGAATAGGTTCTAAATGCATAGAAGCTTCTCTGAGTTCTACCAGTTTGAAGGCATTTTTCAAAAAGCAAACAAACCTGAAAAAGACCTCTTTGGATTTGTCTTTATTTTTTCTTAAATGGTTTATCCATTCCCATACTTGTCTTCTGCTGAGCCCAGCAAGTGGTCTGCAGAGTGCACCTAGCTCCGACTGAACTTCAAACTTAACTTTTCTAAAGACAAACCAAGACTTCAAATTCACACAGTATTTTATAAATATCCCTGTTTCTAAACCACAAAATCTATGTAAATTACCTTCTTTGTATCAAATTACCTACTTACTTGTACAACAAATACCCTGAAAAAAAAAGATTCAAGGTGACTCCAAATTTATCTTCAGCTTTCAAGAACAGAGACGTGTAGGAGGTACCCAACAAAGAACTGTATGTACCACCTTCTATAACACAGTTGAAATCAAGAGGAAGGATCACGAAATCCTCTACAACACCTGGCATATAAAATCTTACCTCCCTCAAAATCCACAGAGATTTTCACAGAGGTTACCTGCAGAGCCTGAGAAATGATTAAACCGAGCAGGCTGACTCAGTGTTTTCTAGCTACCTGAATTCTCTGCCACTGCGTTGTTCTCCACAGCAGTGGTTCAAAACAAAAGCAAAGCTTGCTTTGTCAAGGAGCTAACGCATCCAGGCAGGATCCCTTTCGCATCTGAGCATTTTAGAGCCGGTGTTGCAATTTCTTTGCAATGAAATTCTGCATGCTTCTGCCACAATGTGTTTGTCCCATTAAATGCCACGTAATTTAGCTGCGGTACCTCAGCTCGTCTTATGGATTGGTTTCTGTGGTGCTATGGCCCTGTGAGGGTGTGTGCTCTCATGCAACTGGTGGGGGACACTTGATGGTGGTGGTGGTGCTTCGAGTGTTCAAGTCACCCTGAGCCTCACGGATATGAACAAGGGATGCTCTCCATATGGGGAAGCATTGACTGAAGAAACACTTCTACAGCGGCTGCTGAAGAACAAGTCCCATGGTGGATGCCTTCCTTTGAAACAAGATGATTTTATTAAAACTGTTTTTATCAATTACGAATAGTCATTCTGCTCCAGTCGGAACCAGGGCAGAGTGAATGAAAGTCAACTTTATTGCAGGTGTCCACTCAGTCCTATGACTACCCTTCAAATTCAAACGTGCAGTGCAGATTAATTCCCTGGTAAGGACAAGCCTGGGTTCTACATGACAGCCCAGCTGTGGGAAGGGTCCCATCTCTGGTGCTCCTTGGGGCACTGAAGCGAACCAGATGCTTGCCATGTGGAAAGCTCATAGAGAGGTGGAAGAGGAGCTGATGATGTGCCAGCTTGCTCTTGACCCTTCCAATCCGGAGTAAAGTACGATGGTTTCTGGGCTGGATAACCAGGAAAACACCCAGTGCATCGTCTCCTCCTGCCTCACTCCTCCCAGCACTGCAAAGGTGAGCCGTGGCAGCAAAAAGGTGATTCAGACTCTTCTGGTTGACTGACTCAAGGCAATTCACAGCAAAATAGGAACAAACGCAAAATCTGTCACCTGTATCGCAAAAGCACATGATGACATTGTTGAAAACAATAGAAGGGTATTTATTTCAGGACACAGAAAGCACATCGTGCCTTCGGTGAAGTGTCATTTAAGAAGAAAAAAATAAGTGAGACCTCACTCTCGGTCTGTAACATAAGCAGCAGCTCTGTGATGTGCAGCCTGCTTTCCCATATATTTAGAAATAAAAGAATATCTTCTTATGGTAAGTAGTACCAAATGCAGACTAAATTGTGTCTGCCTGAGGAGAGTTATTTTGGTCTGTCACAAAAGATTTATTACGTGGTGGCTTTTTTCCTGAAATTAACAGCTGTATTTTGTTTTAATCATTGTGTATATAAAGAAAATAAAGTCATAAGACATTGAGCACTTCTAGCTCTTAAGGGTACTCCGCGTTGCCAAGGAGAAAGCCTAAAGTTTGCATAACAGCAAAAAACAGAGCAGCCTTAATATTGCAAACGTGTAGTAATTTTGCTGTAGCTGAAAACTCTGAAAGGAAGCCTCCCCTCATTTCCAGCACAAATCACTTGTTTGTGTGACTTTTTGGCACACAAGTGCAGGGAGAACTAGTGAGGTACTTTTCAGCTAGCAGGCATCCATTTCCTTCTCCGAGGCAGCAATAATCGTTGTTGAAATCCATCTTTAAAAACAGGAAGCTTTATCATTACGATTTTCTAGCAACCTCGCCCTTTCTTGTGAACCCGACCCTGGCTATGGATCGTCTGCTTTGACTCAAGCGCGACTATTCTAAGACTGAAGTGCAGGTATTTCCTATTTTGCTTTAAAGCACATACGGCGTGAGCTTAGAAACAGCCCTGCCTGAGGTGACTCACCCAGCCCTCAGCAGAAGCACTCCTTGATAGAGCTTTCCACAGGAGACCCACGTGTTTATATCGTGCTTTTGTTTATGTTTTATTTCTGCGGAATAGAGGCAATGAGGCGAGATCTCTTGAGCTGGAAAAACATTACCTGAGAGGAAAGCAGCAGGAAAGTGCTGAGGATGAATTTGCAGGGACCACAGCACAGATGATGTTTTTTGATGTATAAGCAACAAGTAAACGCCTCTCCTAGCGGTACTTAGCAAAAGGGCCTCTCTACATAGAAGTGTAGCAGACTCACCACTGCAGTGATGTTTTCAGATACATTTAATCCCTTCTCGAATGGATCCCTGACAGCAGATACAGGGTTGGACACATATGTGTTTGGTGGTGCTGGCTGTTTGCCTCCCAGGAGAAGGGTTGCCAACCAAGAACACTGCTCACCCAGCATCACCCTGCAGTGTGGCAGGCGTGAGCTCGCTGGGGAGAGCCACCGAAACCCCCAGCCCCACTCTGTGTTTCTTCAGCAGAAGCATCCTCTGAGGTGCCCCAGGCACTGGGCCACCCTACAGGAGAAAACCCCTCCACTCCCCGCTCCATAGGCAAGCCGGTGCCCAGCCGCAGAGCCCCTGGGCCATGTTAGCCTGGGAGGCTACTGTCATCATTTTTGTCTTAGGCTTTTGGCTTTTGCTGGCTGTGAAATAATCCTGGGATGACGATGTTAGAGGAAGGGACATTGGCTTGGATGCAAAACACTGCTAAGACCTCTTTGTACCCAGGAGGGCTTGCTGAATGCCATTCTAAACTAATCCAGGGAGCAGGCTTTTAAATGGCTAACAAGAAGAGCCAACAAGAAATATGTTGGAAAGGACAGTAAACCAGGTCATTGTGGCTTTACAGTCATCTCCAGTTGCAGTGGACAGCAGTGTATCTGACACTACGTCTCACAGGGGTTTTACTGCTTTCCCCAGGCTGGCTGGAGACAGGTAATGGGAGGTGGTCTGGGAACTTAGTTTCCATGTTGCCTTGTATCATTTGGTACAACCCTAAACCTTTTGTTTATCCCATTGTCTCCAGGATCCCAGTTATCCCAGTGTTTTGTTTATCTGTGTCTCCCACCCCCGGCATAGTGGCCGTCCAGAGGAGCATCGTGCAGGGATACAAGGGTCCAAGCGCACGGGCTCCATGCAGGGTACATGCATTGACAGCTACATTGAGGCCAATGTCCCTAAAGACAAGGAGCCCTGGTTTCCCATTCCAGCGCTGGTGGCACCCTCTGTATGGCATTGTCTGCTCTGTGTCATTGTGTCTTTGTGGCATGTCTGCCTTGCACAGACATCAGCCAAATTAGCTGCAGTGCCAGAAGCCCAGGCTGTGCTGGAAGCAACTGGTCTACCTCGGGAAAAACTGCTATTAAAATCACAGCCAGTTTCTGAAATAACTGATAAGACATCCTCCAGCAAGCTCCACTCACTGGCATCACTGCTGCTGTCTCTTGGGGGCAGCTGCCTGCACTGCCTCCAGCGCTCAGCCCTTCCTTCCCCTCCTGCTGCCAGTGGCCCCGGGACCCCTGCCCTTCACCCATGGGGAAGCCCCCCCAGCATCTCCAGCAAAGGGGCACATGGGTGCCAACCGGCCAGGCTGTTCCTGGTGCCTTCCCGGCATGGCGTGGGCTCGCTCAGGTCCCCTGCGCCCCCCGGCATGCCCAGAAGTGTCTGGGGAGCTGCTGAGGAAGTGACAAGGGCTGGCCGCAAATACAGGTTGTGTCCCAGCTGTGAACTAGACAGTCAGCAACTGCGAAAGGCTTCCGTGGTCTAAAAGCAGCATTTTCAGTGCTTTTTATTCTCTGGGGTTTGTTTTGCTTTGGACACGCCGGAGATCACTGATAACAGATGAGAAAAGTGGAGGGGAGGATTTCTCATTTGCAAACACAACACTCCGCTTCCGGCAAAGGAGATTTTTGCGACTGCTCTGCGAGCAGGGCAGCAGAGGCTCACCAGGGAAAATGCTCCGGGCTTTGCACCCACAGTGCCCGCGTGATGATGCCCAGCTGGCTGACAGGAACGTGCTCTCTCGAGCTTTGTTTCTGCCTACTGTCACCGGGAGGTTTTGAACACGTCCATGTCACAGCCCAGGAAGACGGGTGTAACCATGACACAGGGCAGAGAGCGTTTCAGAGGGAAAGGGAAGAAAGTGACTCTACAGACTGGGAAGGAAATATGAGAACAAGCAAGCTGGGCCAGTAGTCTGAACTTTCCCCTGAATGCCTTCCCAATCTGTGACCTCTCATTATTTGATTATCACAAGAGAAATCTAAAGAGTGTACTCACCGATTCCTGAATAAATGCTAACCTGTAACATGGGCCGGACTTGCATACTTTACATTTTTACTGGGGCATATGGGGCCTGCTGCCATGTACTGAGACAACTGTGAAGAGCCAGAACAGCTGAGACACTGCTTGATCAATCAAGACATACCAACTCAGATGTTGCTTGATATTGGTTTTTATATTTCTGCTTATTATCAGTTTAATGGATATATTGTCCAGCAGCCTCATCTGTGGTTTCTGCTACACATGGCTCCAACCAGAGAGCTTATGAAAGGCTTTTCCTGGTCCCCTTAAGTAGCACCTGTGCAGAAGGTGGACATGGATGATCAAATAAGAGAGGAAATGAGGCAACGCTGATCAGCACGGCAAGCTGAAGGTATCATTTCCTTGTTGCAGTTCAGATTTTTGTAGGCAACACAGCCAAGGACGTTTTTAAGGGCGCATCCAAAGAGCTGCACAGTGGCCTGTTACCAGAGAGCAGTGGGCTCTGTCGTGAATGCACCCCAACTCCGAGAGGAGGCCTGGGGGGTCTGGGCAGGGGGGTGTCTAGGATAAACCAGACGGGGCTCTGGTAGCAAAGACATGCGGCACTTGCATGTCTAGTCACACCAGGGTGCAAGTGGTGGGACGTAGACAAAATGGTGTGCTAGGAAAAAGGCAACCCATGGTGAAATCTTATAAAGGGGGAGGAAGAAGGGGCTGCAAGGGCTGTGCCCCTAAAGCAGCAGGGCAGGGCAGCTGGTGACAGTTTGGGAGGGAGAAGCAATACGGGATAAACAGCCTTTTTCCTCCCCAGCCCTTGCGGTACACAGGGATGATTAAGATCTAAACTGATTTCTATTGACTGAAGCTTTGCTGTCTCACTTATCTCAGTTCTTCGCACTGTAACCCCCTTCTCGCACCCCAGCCATCACTCTGCTCTTATTGATCATGATTTTGCATAAGGAACAGGCTGACTTTCCTTCCCACCCACACACACTTGTCAGGCTTTTTGTGTACAATAGCAATTCTTAAAACCTTGGGCACTGAATTTCTTGCTCTGAAATCTTCCAAACCACTCTTGACAGTATTATTCTATCTTTCTAGCCTGAAAAGCACTCAGGAAAGTCATATGTAAGGCTAGCTTTATTGTAGCTAGTGCAGAAATTTGAGCTTTGCACATGGTATGAATCCTATAAATCAGCAAAGTTTTCCGTTTCTTCATGCAACAGCAATGTGCATGCACAAATCCTGGCTTTGCACATCAGTTGTTGTACATGTGTCAGTCAGGCACATGCAAAATTGCAATTCTGTCTGAGAAGCAGGATCCAAGCAAACAACATTAGTGGCAATCCCCTGCACTGCTCACGTATCCTTGGCCGCTCGAGTCCTTGGAAATTGTCCTGCTCTTAATACCATATTTTTCTTTTATAAAAGAAAAAAAAAAACAGCCTTCTCTTTCTGGGGCCAAAAATTGGGCTACATAGATTTCAATCCAGGAAAGCCAAGAAGGATTTGATTTTTTTAAAATCAGCATTAGCAGGTAGTGTGTAGGGAATTAAATCATTATCACAGTGTTTAAGCTGCGTTAGTGAGTTGCATAAAGGCAGTCAGCAGGAAAGAGGTAGAAAAGATATTGTTACGTTCATTTTCTGAACAAGCCTAGAACTCTATTCCAAGCTCTTTAAGCAAACTGAGTAGTAACTGACTTTATGAAGACACCCGAAACTAAATAACGCTTAGTAGCCCCTGTGGACGCAAGAAGAGAGGCTGTTCATGATGAGATTGCCTTTCTTGACATGGGGCAGAGTTTCGCGCCCAGGCTGACCTGGTCCACACATGCTGCTGCTGAGAACAGCGGTCTCCCCTGCATCCTCCGGGTGCCTTGCCGCGGAACAAAACAAGGAAAATACTCACTGTACCAAAGGAAAGGGTTAGCTTAGCGCCCTGCAGTCAGAGTGCTGGCACAAGGGAGGGGAGAAAAGGAGGAAGAGTGAACCCCCCTTTCAGCGTCGGCTGGTTGTAACATGGATTTGCACCCTGCAGACTTGCCCACGCCTGCCTCTTTGTTTCCTGCAGATTGTACAATCCATTTAAACCGATTAACTAATGGGATACGAATTCACAATGTACCCATGTAACAATCAAGCCTGTACTAAAGGAAAGCATTTTAAACTCCTCCTATCTCCAGCTTTGGCAAAGCGGGCTTGACTCCAGCACAGCCTGGTGCCCTGGCTCCCCGTGCCATACAGCCCTGCTGCTGGCAGGACCTCTCTGCACTCCCACCCAACCCCACCAGCTCCCTCCTCCCCTGGGCATAGTCCCCATGGGGGTGCTTCTGCAGTGGGGGGCTGATGCAGCCCTTGTGACCCCAACCTCAGCTTGCCATGCCATCGCACGGGGAAGGTGCTACACAAAGGCTGAGCTTTCCTCATGCTCTCTTTCTGCCCCTTCATCCTATGGCCACCAAAGAGGAAAGGGATCCCAAAGACAGGGGGAGAAAGAATGGAAGCAAAGGTGAGATGGATTTTCCCTGGTCCATCTCAAATTTATTCTATACTCTTCACTTTGAGAAGAACTGGTCTATCTCATATCCCCTCAGCACTCTGAGTCGGCTTTTGTTTTGATTAAAAATAACCACAACCTAAAAGAAATTAAGATAGCTACTAAATTTTTGTCTTTTTCCCTTTAAGAAGCCAAAATAGATAAAAGGAAGAGTTAATGTCAGGAATTTTCCCAGATCAGTTTTCTTTCGATGTCCTACTGAAGCCTATATTTATTAATGATATTTAATGCCTGCTCTCAGTTCAGTGATTTATTTATTTTTTTAATATATACAAGCATGATGAAGGGATGCTAGTGTCAGAGTTGCGTTTCAGTCATATTGGTTATCCTGAAAAGGTTTCCGGCAGGCTGGATAGGAAAGAAATAGAAGGTTTAATGACATCAAGGCATGGGTTGCTGAGGCTAATACGTGACCTCTCAATTTATAGGTGAAAGATGTGCCTCTGCTTTAGAAGGAGAAGCATTTCTTGTTTTGAATGGTGACGGAGGACACAAGTGCGTGTTGTTTCTTTCAGAAAAGCTTTTACTCTCACATTATCAAGAGAAGAGATGGAACCTAAGCACTGAGGATATAGTCAAGATTCAGAGTATTGGCATCTTTTTCTGAAGTAAAAATTGCTTGATATTTTTATCTCTCCAAACATTTTTTAGCATCCAAATTTGCTTTAGGTGGTTTCCCCAGGCAATTATGTAAAGAAAGCAGCCCAGTGCTATTCATTTGTCTTTAATTTGCTTCATGCTATGCTTGGTGTCAGAGTGTTGTTCTTCAGTTTCCCATGCTTTTTCATGAAAAATGAGAACACTGAATTCTTCGCTGGACAATGCAGTTCTGCAATTGTGTTTGGTTTTGCAGACTAAAATCCTGGTTTTGCACAGTGTTAGCTTTGGACCTAGCAGCTAGTGTTAGCATGGTGTAGGTTTGGCTGCTACGTTTCTCCAGATAAAACACAACTGGCAAGTCTTAGATCTTCATGCCCAAAACAGCCTTTTCTATAGCACAGTAATCAGAAAAAAACCTTCGGGGATTAAGTTCATCCATCAGGTTTGTTGTAGTGGTTGAGCTCATAACCTTGGTCAGTGTTCAAGAAGGGTGAGGATCACTGGGTGCTGGTAGCGGAGGGTGGTAGCAGCAATTTTTGAAGAAGAGCAGAGGGGAAGCACACACTGAACAAGAAGAAGAAGAGAAAACAAGTGGAGGAAAGAGGTGAGGGAGAGGAAAGAAAAGGAGAAGCAGAGAGAGCAAGACAGAGAAATAAGTAAAACACAGTGGTGCGCCGGAGCCATGAAAGCAGAAATGGAAGTGAAAGAGGGGCTGTTTCGGAGGGACACCCAGAACCAACCCAGCCGTGCCGGGTCAGGGCTGCTTGGCTGTACCTCACTCGGGCCCCGTGTGATGCCCCGGCACAAGCCCGGAGGAGCGGTCTCTCTCCCGACTGCTGCTTAGGGACACCACTGCGCTGACCGGCCACCAAAACAGTTCCGGCTTCCTCTCCTCAGTCGGGCACAGGAGTACTAAATGAGGCCCTCTGGAAAGGGAGATTACCACAAAATAAGGTGGGAAATCCCTCCTGGCTCAGGAAAATAGCTGTGAGCCAAAACATGCAAAATCTTAAAGCTTCCCATCACCACTGTTATTTGTATCACTCCTGATCTATTTTCATGCTGAAGTAGCTTCACGTATGGCTGCCCCAGTTGGCTGAAGCTAAGAAAAAAGCGAAACAAGCAAAGGCTAGCACTTCCCTATGGTAAGTAGCCTCCCAGTGAGCAGCCAGTTTACTGGGAAAGAGGATCTTTGGGAAGTTATTTTCATTCTGCTGCGTCAGCATTTCTGGTGTCTGTGTCAAAGAAAAAAGTCAGTTGCCTGAAACAAGCTCCAGCTGATCTGAAGTCTGAACTAGCCCTACCAAACCCCTGACGTCTCATTCCCATATCTTCCCTATTTGTCCACTAGTCAAGAAAAGTTCCCCTTGCTTTGCCAAATCTTCATAATTTCAGTCCTTGGGCAGTAAGTTTGGGGAGATTTTTTTGCGGATGGTTTGACTTGGTCTTTTTATTTTGTTCCCCTTTCGCTCTATGTGGTTACATAGTGCGGCAGAGCAGAGTGGACAGGAATGCGCTCCCCTGGCCCATGCACATTTTCACATCGGGCAGAGGTAACTTGGAAGGGTGAACTCTCTTCTGGAGCCCAGGCAACGCGTCCTAATACTCAGCTTCTCTTATAGCTGTGGAAGTTGTTAGTGAGGCCAGTGCTGCTTTTCTGAAGGATTTGTCAAGTTGTGCTGTGTGAATCCAAAGGAACAGCTGGTCTGAATTTCTCTAGAAATGGTTCTCTCTGAGCAGATTCGGCTTATTTCTTTAATTTCTGCTTTGGTTTTGCTCTTCATGGTCTGCATGCCACCACACCACTGGGACAGCCGCACTTAGAGCAGAGCTTCCTTTTCAAAGATGTTGGTGATTCATATGCTCCTACCATGACTCTCTGCAGCCCTCTGAACAACTGCTTCACTTGCAGAACAAAACCCAAACCAGATATAGGAAGTTCATAGCCAGGTTGCTGGTGTTGTAGAACTGAAGTAACACATTAATAATTAATCATGCAGTCAGTTTACACACTCTCATTTTGTCCTCGCTAAAGGTTTTGCGACGGCACTTTTGCTTGGCTATTCAATACTGTTACACTGCTTTGCAGGTTGGTAGGTTCATCTGTCAGTGAAGGTACAGAGCAGGATGAAGCATCAATGGCAAACATTAAACTTTTAATTCAATAGCTCATCTAATGGCAAGAGTTTGCCAAAGTTCGAAAAAACCACTTTATGACTGAATCACAGACTTCATTCTTACAAGCATGGATTTCAACCAGGCTGCTAATTTCTTCACCACCTATTCATTTGTGTTCGTTGTAAGCTATATTTTTATAACTTATGCCAGACTAGTGCCTAAGTCTACCACAAAAATTCCTTCCAACCCTTCTTTTTGCAGTGACCTTTCCATGCAGATGCTCTGCAGCGAAGTCAGTCCCCGACAAACCCGATGGGGACGAGCCAGGAAATGAAATGCTGAGAATCTCAGGCTTGAGCTGGAAGGCAGCCAGGGTGCACTCCGACAGCAGGCAGCGAGGCTTCTGCCTTGAATGTAGGTCACCGCTCACTTATGGAAATTCACTGCTCATGTGAAGAGTGCCATGAAGCAGCGCTTTAGGGAGAGGAGGCAAACGTGTAATGCTTTCTGTGTGGTAATTACAGCGGTGCGAGGGGGAAGGCTTCTGATTGCTTTGGCTTTCTCTACTCCGTTTTCACCACCTCTGTAGAAGCGAAGCATATGAGTGTCTGACATCACTAGAGAGATTCCTTGAGGGCACATTTCACTTGGAAGCATAGTTTAAATACAAAATTTCTTGACATAAATGAGGCATCTGTCTTTTGTCTTTTTAAACAGATTATGCTCAAGAAGTTGTTCCAGGCTGAACTCCATTGTCAAAGCGAGGAGCTGCCTGTGAGCTAATCTCCCCATTGCCTGCAGATCCCTGCCCACAAGCCTGCCCGCAGCAATTAATGGGGATCTTTCCTCGCTTGTGGAATACAAACCCGCGCACACACAGATATGCATTGTGGAGATCTGACTTCTCATGGGCTTTACTGAAACCAACTGCAGAGCACGCTTACTCTTTGCATGTAACCACACAATTAAATATGCTGCGTATCGTGCTCTGAAAGCAAGGAAGAAAGAACCAGTTTGGTTAAAATTAGAGCTGACAAACCTTTCTTTGGTTTTCATTTCACTGAGTTGTCATACTCATCAGAAGAACATCCTCTGTCTTGTGTCTCCTCTAACCCCAGGACAGTAATGCCCAGTTCTCTGGTACTTCTCCGTTCCTTGCTTTGGAGCTCCATCACTAGTCACTTAATGCCCTGCTCTGCTGGCCACTGTCATTGCACCGTGCCGCCGTCCTGTATCTTCAATATACCTGAATGCATCTCAGGCATGATGATGCAATGAAAACGTAACTGTTCAAAAAGAGGTCTCAAGAGCTCACACTAAAAGACTTGTGCTGGTGCTTCAGTCTGACAGACAAAGGAACTGAGGTCTTTCATATTGGCGATCTGTTCTGAAAAGACATCTCCTGTTATTAATGATCCTGTTCCTGCCTTTCCATCCTCCACACCGTATATACCGACCCTGTGCATTTACATTGCATGTTTTTCTTAGTCCCTGCAAGCATTTCTCTCTGTTACACTAAATCTTATAATGAAAATGGCTTTTCTATCCATCCTTTGGCTGTATGATGTACACCAGCACTAACATTAGCTCTTCACTGTAGCTTTGGGCCTCAATCAGAAGTTGCCCCATGTCTGTGACAACAGTTACTATGAAAAAAGAGCCTCCTATCCACCAGCAGAAGAGGAGGTGTAAAAGGAAAGGATGCTGCTTGGCAGACAAAAGTAGGACATCAGGCCCCAATCTCATACTGTCTCAGTTCTGCTCGATGTCATGATTATTTCATCTTGCTGGGAAATACTGTGGTTAGATAGATGGTGCATCTCAGTTCACTTGCTCTGAGCTAAGAGGAGAAACTCATGCAAGTGAGTTTCAGATCCCAAATCTGATACATATTTAATACAATTTTTGACACAACTGTCAGGACAAAATACTTTACTGGCCAATGACCACTTCTGAAGAAATACATCTAGGATTTAGGGGGGATGTAGGTACCTATGTCCAACATTACACTGCAGAAAAACCCATTGGCTCTGACTCTTAGGGAATTTTTTTCCTAATACTCTTTTAAATTCCTCCACCCCTAGAGATGCATCTCTGAGCATGCCTAGAAGCACCTTGCTGCTAACCTGGTTGAACAGGTTGCCATCTGAACCTGATCAGGATTCACAGATTGGAATACAAATTCTCCGTTCTATCTGTTAGCAGCCAGCCAGACAAATTCTTCAGTTCCTCCTTGGCTTAACACAGCTAGTTACAGTATTTCTGAAAATGGCCAGCTTTTCATTGCAGGAGCCAAGCGCAACCACAGCTCTTTCTGTAAGATAATAAATACTGAATTGTACTTCAGCTTCTGGAAGGCAGTGTCACTTGTGCTCAAAAAAAAAACCCCAAGCCCACTCTAGCCAGAGTCTGGGCTCCAGCACTCTGCTCTGCAGTGACTTGGTAAATCACTTTTAACCTCCCTGTGCCCTGGGTTGCTGAGCAGTGGGACAGGTATGCTATGAACTCATCGGGTGCTGAGAAACTTCATTCAGGGTTTGTGCAATGACGCATACAATGAACTGTCGGTGGGACTTGTCTAAAAAGCCTCTAGCTCCAAAATACAAGCCTCCACCGATTTAGCACAGGAATGGCTCCACTAGATGATAATATCAAGAAGTGACTGTACTTTATTCAGACCTCTATAGGAGAAGGGTATGATAATATGTGGTTATTGTGCAAAATTAATAAAATGCCCAAAGACCCTTAGTGGAAAGAGCTTATAGAACTTGAGTTCTCAGAGGGTAAATTATTTATGATCCACCTATTTGAATTATTTATCCTCCATTAATTTCTATGCCCTAGAGAGAGATTTCCATTATGCAGCTCTTGCCATCTAAAAGTTGGATAACTAGTTGAAGTTGATTGTCAAAGGTCACTCAATAGTGGAAATATGAGCAACTCCAGAGGAAGAGTCACCCCTCCTCCCTTAGACTCCTCCCTTAGACTCTTCACATTGATGAGAGAAGAAGTTGAGATGCCCAGCTCAGACTGGAAAGCCACCTCCAAATGTTAAACCTGTGCTGCTGCCCCAGGCTGGGCCAGGACTTGTGGCAGGCAGGGCACCCTGCCCGTTCCTGCTCCCACTGCCAGACCCGCTCCAGAGCCACCGGCACCCGGCAGAGGCAGCACACAGGCAGAGTGATAGCAGGAGATTAACGATTTGGGAAAGATGACGGAGATGGGGTGCAGGAGAGAGAAGAAAAGAGATGAAGAATGGCAAGAAGAAAGCAAAAATTCAAGAAACAGAAATCGGCTGCAGGAAAGACGGCAGTAAGGGGAGAAGGAAAGCAAGGAAGAAAGGGTTGTTTGGGAGCAGCAAAAAAGCCCATACGCCACTTGCAGCCCTCATTTAAAGCTGGTGCTTGGCACTCCACGCGGGAAGATGGATGGGTGCGTGACCAGGCAGAACTATCCTCTCCCCTGCCCGGCACTGCCCGGCTCTCCTCGCACCTTGCCCTGCTCCCAGAGGCTTACTCAGTGAATCGCGTTGACAGCCAGGGGCCGTAAATCACCTCCCGCCACACAGCTCTCTCACACTTCCATCCTCGTACACGCTCATTCGTTACCGCGGCTGGGCACGTCGGAAGTAGGGCTGCCGAAGCAAAGCTGTTGGAGGGAGGAGAGGCATCGCTGCCCATCTGCAGCCCAGCACGCGCTGCTCCCCATCCTCGAGAGAACGGCCTCCACAAGGCACTTACAGGAAGGGCAGGAGGATAATCGGCACTCAGATGTCCTGAATATGCAGATTTATATTTGGAGGCTGTTACAAATAAAATTATTTTAAAGCAATCACATTAATCAGGGCTTTTTTATGCATTTGCTGCAATGAGACACAAATGGAAAAAGTCACGAGTGCGTACTGAATGTAAAGGTTAATCAAAGGCAGCTTCTTTTGGCAGCTACATCCTTCTGTTGGTCTTTGCCAGGAAACATTCACTTCATTGTTTGTCTCTTTTTTTTTCTTTTTTAAACTATATATGTCCAACCCCCCATTCTCAGGTTTTCTAAAAATTAGAATTATATCACACCCATTTTACGTACCTGGAGAAGAAAATGGTGAATATGTAACTTTTCAAAGCTACTTTGACAAATGGGTTTTCAGCTTCAGTAGTTTTGACTGAGCCTTTTCTATACATATTATAAAAGGCGCTGACTGATCCTTTGTTGCAGGCATTGAAGGTAATCCCTTTAAGAAAACCACCTGAGCTAGCAGAAAACTGCAGAGCAGCCCCAGCCCATCAAGAAGCTGTACAGGTTGATATATCTGTTCTGGGGACATTACCTTTTACACACTGCCCAGCTGGGAAGCATTTGGAAACATTTTATGGACCGATTCAGCATTAAATGGTGGGTTGACTGCAGACTGCAGTGCAGGATAGTAGCGCCTAAGCCAGCTTTCGACAAGCCCATGGCAATTTAAGATGCTGTTTACCTGTTAACATTCACTTTGGGGAAACACCGATGTCGCTTGCGCTCTCGTTCACCCGAGCAGATCACCTCACGCAGCTTCAATCACAGCTAAGCCGTCACAGAAGCCCTGATGGCAGAATTTGCAAGAGAAGCGTTAAATCAAAGCACCACAATTCAGCTGGACGATGTCCCTTTCTCTCAGAGCACTGCTCGCATTGGATGTGGAACGGATCTGTCCGTGCAGGGCAAGGCTTGTAGGGCTTCCCAGTGGGGCAAGGCTCGCAGTGCTTCCCAGACCATCCTGCTGCTGTGAGCCAGCGCCAGGACAAATCCAGGTGGTGATGCTTGGTCCTTTGGGGCAGTAGCAGTGCTGGCCTTGGCTCCACTCTCTGCCATAAGCAGCACACTTCCCATAAGTCATTAATTTTTTAACTTTCTTCAGTCTGTGCCAGGAACTGAATTGCTGTAAAATCATTCATAATGAATTTGAATAAGAGGCTGAGATAAACCAGGAAATCACATTTCCTTGTTGAAAGGATTTTATTCTCCAAGACCTAGTAGGTACAGTAGGACTGTTTTCACATCCCACCATCTCTGTCCTTCCTTTCTAGCTCCACATTGTTTTTTTTCTTATCACAGAAAGTCTCTAATAATGGTCGTCTTCATATTCTTATCGCATTTCCAATCTTAGCTCTCTGAATTTTCATCTTGTTTAAATTTCTCTTTCTCTACTCTTTCTTCTACTAGAAAGGTGATGAGGTGAATGAGAGTTTAACCCTACAATGTAGTTGTATTTTTCCAGTCAGTCCCTGGTTCTCGGTCTTAAAGCCTTCCCTTCAGACTGAAAATAGATGCAGTTAATGTGCCCAAAATTTTTCTAGAAAAAGGCAGATTTCTGAGTTTCTTCTGGCCTGATGAGGTAAAAATCTACTTTTGGCTCTGCTCTTGAGACACATCAAGTGACCACGCTGTCTGCTTTCAAATCTTCACCTGAAATGAAAGTGAGTTTCCATCTTGGTTTCTCACCGATGTTTAGACTTTTTCCTTTAAATTTCTAATTCATCTAATAAGTTTACATGGAAAGTATGGATGAGATAAAACCCCTACTTTGGGTGTTTTGTTTTGTAGACTTTGTAATCTCGTTGTTGACTTTACAATCTCATTGTTTTTTCTCCTTAACATACTGTGGCTTTAAAGGCAGTAGACACCATTGAAGCACGCTATCTACATCTGCATTATAAACATGACTCATGCTGCCCCAAACACTCAGGGGAACTCAGTGGTGACATTAAGCTGGCTGCACTGCTGCAGAAGAAGGTAAGGTCTTCTGCATCTGAGCTTAGTCACGGGACATATCTGCCCATTGTTCTTGCGCCGCAGGGCTCTGCCCTTCTGACTAGCTGGGATCCATCCAGAGTCTCCAAGAATGGATAAAATACTACTTCAGTCACAGGATGGAAAGATTCCCTACAGTGCCAAACCCCCCAACCACCCAACCCCCTGGCAAGGGCTGGCAGTTTTGCTGGAAGTCTTGATGATAACAGCTTGTCCATCCAGGTCAGGAAAAGGCTGATGGGTAGAGTAGCCCTGGGAAGCCTGTACAACATGTGTTGTCAACAATCCACTCAGTAGATGGTTTCCATCTTCCAGCCAGTTTGATAATGACTTTTCACAGCACTTAAGCTGGAGAAGGTCGGGATTTCTTCTGATGAAATGAGATTGGTAGTCTGTGGAGAAATGCAGTTTCCTTGCAAACTGAACAGTTACCAAAGAAGACCAATTTTACTATAACTTTGATCAGGAAAGGTTTGTTAGATACAGAGGGGAAAAACTCATATAAGAATGATTTTGTCTTAGTGATGGAATGCAATTCACATTTCCTAATATAAAAACAAAAAAAAAAGAGGAAAGGGGAGAAGAGTAAAAGGAGAGAAGGGAAGGGCAAAGATCTGCTAAATGTTGGGGACGATGGCCTATTACATGTGAAATTATCGTGCTGTGAAATTAAAAGTTTGTTCTATTCCACTTAGGAATTTAGGTTCATAAGACAAACAGCATTACTCGGTTGAAATACAGCTATTTAATGGAGCAAATATATTGGTAAAGATCACAAGCTGTACTCTAAAATCTTTTATTCTGCCAATTTCTTTGGGCATCTCCTATTACCTCTTCAGTGGACTTCACCGATACAATGACGGAAAACCACTTATATGACTTCTGTGCTGCCTGTCCCCCCACATATTTTATTTTTCTCCATGGCTGCATTTCCAGATTTTATCTTATTGCCACTTACCACAGTATTTGTTGTGTGGGTGTATTGCTAGTGAGCAAAGCCTAACTAGATTTACTTTACAAATGCTGTGAGCTTAAACTGCAGTAACGACTCAGAAAGTTATTATGCCTTATCAATGTGCAAATATTATGTTCTTACCCACACGCCTCTTGCAGAGCTGCAGGTCTGGAGATGGGTTTTGCCAGTGCTTTAGGCTGTAGTCCCTTTCTCCTGCTCTGTCCGTACAAAAGCCTAGGCAGAAAATACAGACAGCTGTATATGTTTGGGAAGCTGAATCAAAGGGTCCAAAAGGTTTTTAACCAATTTTCTGAGTTTGGGTCTCTGCCTGTGCATGTGTGCGCATGCATAACCATAGCGGATATCAGCGCAGAGGTTCTTTATCAAAAAAATGTTCTTTCTCCTTTCCACCCCACCACCCCCCCCGCCAATTTTACACAGCTCAAGGGTACAGTAAAGGTCAGGTATAGTACATTAGAGGAGTAGGAGACAGGGCTATAGGATGTGGCCCAAAAAGCTACGTGTTTTGCTCTGGCAGAGCAGCCCATGAGAAGCTGGTACGAGATGGCACCAGTCCCAGGGGTGGTTCAGAGCTGCCTTCCCATCGGCAGCCTCCTGTCCTGTCCTTGCTTTTCTGCTCCGACAGTGAGCGCACCTCAGAGCCCGGCTGTGCAGACAACTTTTAACAAAGCTCTTTGAAAATGAGCATGGCCATTTCCATCGGGGAACCACATGAGCATTACTCAGGACATACACGGAGGTACAGGAGAGCTAGCTCTGGGAATACAAAGATGGTAATTTTCTTCAGGTAGTGGGGAATTTTGCCCCCTGTCTTTTTTATGTTCAGTTCCTATTGCAATGTCTGTCATCGCCAGACAAGAGAGACCTTTAATTCTGGCCGATAGCATGGGGGAACTAGGAATCCTTGTTCCTCATTACAGTGTTAGACTTAGCAGTCCCCAAGCTGTTATGAAACACTGCAGAGGGGTCACAACAGGAAGTACAACCATCAGCAGCAAGTAAAATAAAGGCTTTCCTTCCTATTCTAAGATTTCAGAACTTCCTTATCCTCCAACTTAAAATCCTCTTACAGCTGTTGCATTTACTTAAGGGTGGTTTTTTTTTTCTTTTTCTTATTTCTGCCTGGGCCACGTTAAGGACCCACCACCTGCTCCCTCCTATGGCATACTCAATTTGCATGAACAGGCAGAAGGAAAATAAAAGATGCAGCTTAATCAATCCTCAGAGGAGACCTTGAAGCCTGTGGTCAAAGGTCTGCAGGCTGCATTAGGTACTCGCTCCCTTGGCTCCATCTGAGCTCCTGCCTTAGCTCTGTGTCTCGTTCCTCCAGCCTCATTTCTCTTTTTCTAATTAGTCATGGTGCTGCCATTCAGGATAGAAAGTAATCTCACAGCCTATTTAATATGTACCTGTTAACTCCCGCACAACAATTTAATCAGAATTTGATCGGGTTTGGAGGCAATCCGTCGGTTTAGAGGCCAAACAAATAAAAGCAGTCTGAGAAACTGCTCTCAAAACTCAGAAGAGGGATTACTTCCAACTAGGTGCAAAGCCTGGGTCAGATCCTATTCATTTTATTTATATGAGCACTCAAACCATGAATGGAACGACACGACTGAGCTAGGTAAGCAGGATCCAACCTATTATTTTCAGCTCCCTGAATACCCCTAGTCTTCATTCATCGAGAGTCCCAAGGACCTTTTGACCACAGTCAGACAACACAAGCAGCAAGTTTAAGCACGGGATTATCTGAGCAGTTAAAGTTAGGCACATGCTTAAACACTTGCTGAGTTAAAGTTCAGAGCAGCTCTTGGGGTTTGGTCTTCCCTGCTGTCATTTGTGGACACGGAGGAAACTCTTTGTGAAGACATGGCTGCTTCTAGCTTTCACACAGATTCATACAGTACAGTACACATTTTTTTTGTCAGCTGGGGAGATTACTGTGTGTGGGAACTTCCCAGGCTGCACAAACAGAACAAAAAGCAGTGACCCCCACTAGCTGGATTTCTTTTCTCTCCTTTAAGGCTGACTGTCTGCATGGGCAGAGATGTAAAAGGGCTATTGCACAAATCCCAGGAGGATGGATGAAAAAGTGGGTTCCTGGGTACCCAGCCAAGTACCACTGCTGTTGGCAGCAAAAAGCGATGGCTGCAGCTCCTGGCCAGGGCTGTGGGCAGGAGAGGGAGCTCGGCAGCGCAGGCAGCGTTTGGGTATGGTGCCAGAGCAGCATGCCCACCTTGACTCCCACACTGTACGCTCAGTAACCCGTTTTAGCAGGCACGTACAGCATTGCTCAATCATCTTGGCCATATGCATTTCTGTGCTCATTTGGAGAAATAAGATGGAAAACCCATAATGTCTGACCCAGGCTGAAGCAGATGCCCTTTTTACTTTATCCGTAGCAGGCTGAGGAAATTAATACTTGAGCCCATGCCACAGACAGCTGGCAGGTTGCAGGCAACCTCCCTGTCCCCACCACGTACTTCCATGGTGCTCAGCTTTTGTTTCAGGATCCTGTAGCTGCTCCAGCGGGAACAGCCCTCAGGGCCTCCCATTGCAAAGCAACCTCTGCAGCTCCAGGATTATCCGGCTGTCGGGGCCCAGAGCCTGTTCGTTTTCGCTTTCCCAGGCTCCGCAGGCAGGATGCAAACTGGCACAAGGGGGAGGGCAGTGGGATACAGGATAAGCGTGTACCACAGCCTCTCAAGGTTACCTGGCAGCTATTATTAGCCCTGAGCTCTTGATCCAGCGGCTGTTTCTTTGTCTCCATAAGTCAGGTAAAGACTGCAAAAAAGCTCCCAAAAGAGTGAGAGGTGACAGACAAACTCACCGCTCTCCTTCAGAGGACGTGAGAAAACTGTGACCCAGAAGGGTCAGCCTCCTTGTGCTGATTTTGGCTGGAAAAGAGTTAATTTTCTTCATAGTAGCTAGTATGGAGCTATGTTTTGGATTTGTGCTGAAAACAGTGTTGATAACATAGGGATTTTTTTTTGTTATTGCTGAGCAGTGCTTAAACAGTGCCAAGGCCTTTTCTGCTTCTCACACTGTCCCACCAGTGAGAAGGCTGTGGGTGCACAAGGAGTTGGGAGGGAACACAGCTGGGACAGCTGACCCCAGGTGACCAAAGGGATATCCCATGCCATATGATGTCATGCTCAGTATATAAAGCTGGGGGGGGAAGAAGGAAGGGGGGGGGGACATTTAGAGTTACGGCGTTTGTCTTCCCAAGTCACAGTTACGTGTGATGGAGCCCTGCTTTCCTGGAGATGGCTGAGCACCTGCCTGCCGATGGGAAGCTGTGAATGAATGCCTTGTTTTGCTTTGCTTGCATGCACAGCTTTTGCTTTACCTATTAAACTCTGTTTATCTCAACCCACGAGTTTTCTGTATTTCAGTCTTCTGATTCTCTCCCCCATCCACTGGGGGGGAATGAGCAAGTGGCTGCGTGGGACTTAGTTGCTGGCGGGGTTAAACCACAACACTCTTTCAACATCCATCCATCCTGGACAAATAGACAGTAGTGCCAGTTTGCTAGGAAGTGCTCAGCAAAGGAAGGTAGCAATGGAAATTTTAAGTTGTGTTTTTTATATCACCCACTACAATAATGCCCAAAGCCTGAGGGTTCAATTGACAAAATCAAACCCATAACATTGCATACATTCCTCCCCTACTTAGCCCATTGCCTCAGATTTTGTAGCCTTTATATTATGTTGCAGACACTATACACACCCCCGCACACTAATCTAAGAACAGATGTTCATTTTGCAAACAGCTGTTCTGCTTGAAAATGCCTTGGCTGCCTGTCCCTACCCCCAAGTGAAGATTGCTCCCTGCACTCCACAGCATGCGCAGAAAGAGGGTTAGTGTGAGCTCCCCCTCACCCTCTTCAGAAAAAAATGCACTGGGTTCATCCACCCTGCCCAGGAGGATGCTGATTTACAGCACAGGTAATGCAGTGAACATTAGGCTATTTGAAAATATCGCAAATTAAACATTCTGAGTCTCCAAACCCTGTTACAAAACTTGACCTTTGAAATTTATCAATCAGGAATTCTCTGTACTGCCACTAAATGATTCAGAACATCTTATTAAAATCTCACAGTGAAGCAAAACGGTGCTGTGCACAGACACCCACATTTTTTTCAAATCCGCTCTCAGCCCTGACTCCAGTTTTGCACGTTATCACTGATTGTGTCTACAGTTATGAAAGTTAGCAAGACTCCTCTCTCCCAGAAAATTTGAAGGAACAGTGCCTGACATGAAGAGTCCAGTGACTAAATTTAAGTACAGCACTGAAAAACATCAGGTCATTGAGATTCTTACAGTGTTCCTTGTTAATATGCAGCTTCTTTGAACGTGCTACATAAAACAAGGGTAGCAAACTTCACACAAAATAGTAGACCTACAAAATGCAGCTGGATTAAAAAATAATGGATCTTTCTTGAAATAGGTGCTTGCCTGTGAATTTTCAAATGAATGGTAATCTTGGTGGATAAATTATTTGTTAACCAGATATAAGCATCTGAAATAGGAGAACTTTAAAGAGTAACAGGCACAATTTGCACATCCAGAAGGTGTATACACTTATACACAGAAATTCAGACGCTGCTTTCAGTAAGTCACTCCAAAATACCTCTTCTTCTTCATTTACCTTTTTTTTTTCCCTCTTGGCATTCATGAATATCCTTTAATATTCTTATGAGTTTGTCTGTTTGTGATTCTGATGAAAAAATAATCTTTTCAATCTAAGCTGAAATAGAATGAATTAAGCCCAAGCCTCACTGATATTAGCATGTAAATGATGCTCATGGAGTCAGTGTGATGCTTATTGTAAATGGTTGTTGCAATACAGCCTAATTATTTTGCAGGTTCAAAAAAGATTAATTTTTTATTGCAAAATACCATTTTTATTATATAGGTATGTATTGTACTCTAGTGCTGAGTGCATTCATTAAAAATATCTACGAAGCATTATTTTTTCCATAATTTTTGTAGCAAATATTGTTTCCATGCAAGGATACATTCTAAAAGGTAGTCTGCAATTGCTCATCACCAGCAATTATTCCTAATAACATCTTTCAGCCACCTAGCTGTTCAGCTAGACATATGTAAGATAGGACACACCTCACCAAGGAATGAACTATGTTTTAAGGTCTTTTTTTCTTCTTTATGAAATGTCCTTCTGCCTAGAGACACACTGAATTGATTTTGAACTCCTGAAAGAAGAGGGAGGCCAAGAAAGAGCAAGCAATATGGTGAATGAGCCGGTTAACATGGCGATCCAGAGCAACAGTTCAGGTCTCATCTCCTAAGGTACGCTGGTTTGCAGTTCATTACTATAATTGCTAGCTCTTCAAGCTGGCAAAGACTCTCCCCATTCCTTTGTGTTTACAGCAAAAAAAAAAATTAGTTCTTTCCCACTTTGTTAATGCAGATTATCAAACCACTCTCTCCAGTCTGTGTCTGAAGTGTAGAAGCCCTGAAAAGGGCTCACAACTCGAGTGCTTCCCTTTCTAATGTGCTTCATTGCACGTAAGTTGGCAATCACCATGTGTGAGATCATCTCATCTCATAAGCTACGCAGGACCGGGCCAATTCCGTTCTTGTGTGATATCTTTGAGAAAACCCCAAGAGCAGTAGAAAGTATAATTCATTGTTTGTTATGGGACTGCCCTCTATTTGAATGATTTAATTACTTACAGACAAACAGGCAGGCTGGATCACTGAGGCAGCACCTAGCCGAGTGTACCCTCACCAAGCTCACCCTGCGTCTCCTCATCTGCTGCTTCCACAAAACCCAAGCACAAGGTGTCCCAACCTCAATGACTCTTCTGGAGGACCAGGCAGATGGAGCTCAGCGTTGTCCGAGGCTGAGTCCACCGCCACCCCATAGTCACACGTAATGGGCAGGAGAGGTGGAATCCAGCTTGATCCACACGTCATTGCCTTCCCCACAAGCCAGGAAAGTCTTTTCAGCATCCTAATTCAAATGCAAGGGCCATCCTACAGATTTACAGAGAAAATGAAATAGGGTGCCTATTTTAGCAGTGAGTTTATAAAGTGCCAATAGAGATTTCTGCCCTCTATTTGTGCGAAGTTTGCATTTTCCCTCCCCCAGTAGTCCCTCCTAATCCGATGGGGAAAATCTGCTTATGGCCCTAATTCAGGTAATTAATTTAACCTTGAGCAAATCGGCAAGGCATGCCAAAGAAGCTGTCAGCAGTGCCCACCCAACTTCTCATCTCTAACTATGGCCAGCCTCTCAGGCTAAAGACAGATGTAGAAATCCCCTCACACATCTTCCCAAAACTGGTTAGTCATTCAGGAGGAAGCTGGCAGGTGATGTTCCACAAGTTTAGTTTCTAAATCCAGGACTGCCTGTATCGCTATCCTTATCCTCTAATTTCAATCATGCTTCTTCCTCTTTAGTATGCAGTCTCTGAGTAATGTATTTAGGAAAAGTAATCCTATTCTTTCCTAACTTTCTTTTTGCTAAGCTAAATAAGCCAAGATCCAGTAATCTCATCCCATTAGTTACTCTCAGTTCCCGTATCACCTTGGTAGCTTTTCTCTGCTCCCATTTCAATTTAAATTCTTTTTTTTTTTTATATAGAGCAACCCTAATTTTCTCCAGATATTCATACATATGCCCTGTATAGTTGTACCAAAGGTTCCTTTTTTCTGCTGAACATGCTTGGACTGATGCACCATAGAAATAGAGCAATGTAGGACTGGAAAAGGACCGTCTGGGACTACATCAGCCATTCAGTCCTGCTCCTCACAGTCCCTAGAGACTGAATCCCAGCAGTATCACGCTGGTGGTTCACAGACCTTCAGCCACCGATCCACATTCCCCCTGTCTTCCCTGCTGCCTCTGACAGAGGGACCCTGCCTCTTGTGAGTCCATGGCCATGGCTTTGCACTTTGTGCTTCTACAATTCACCCTGTTCCTGTTGCTCTGGCTCACAGGATACTCCAGTCCTCCCTGAACGATGCTCCTGTCCTCTTCAGCATTAGCGACCCTGTGCCGCTTCATATCACTGACAAATGTCTTAAACTTTGACCAAGTTCTTGTACCAAGGTCAATAATGACAGAATTGGATGGCGTTGGTTTCCAACAACGTCCTTGAAGAACGCCACTAGTAACCTCGCTCATCCTGACTCCCTTGACACACTCACCCCCTCCCCACTCTAATTCCTGTGCGAAACCCACTCACCTCATTACATAAATGCTTGCGATTATAATTTCAGCAATGCTCAAGGCCCATGAACTTATTCACAGAAAACATAGAAAACAAGCGTTCAGTAAAATAATCTGTGGGGATTAAAAACACAGTTTTTTGCTTTTTATAGAAGTAATAACGAAGGCAAGATCTCCTCTTGTAATCTAGGGCAAGACTAATGTAGGAAGCTTTATTGTTTTAAATTAAAAGTCAGAAGACTGAAATGAGAACTTATGGGGTACAAATATAATTTTTGCTTATTTTCTGGTGAACTCTAAAATGACTGAAGCTGAGCTATCTCCACTCAATAGTTTTAAAAATAATAAGAATAATGCATTCTCAAATGCATTAATGACAATAGTAAATAACGTGCAAATAATGAGAATAAAAAGCTAGAGAAAATGCATTGAATGGAGTAAATATCTTTTAAAAGTTTAACTTTGGTAAAACTATTGTTCTGCAATTGTGGAGCTACTGAGCATGACTTAAAAGGAAAGTCATTTCCTTTAATAACACCTTAGAAATTGTCATATAGCAAATATTTATTGAAATGTCTTCCATCTTTCTCTATTTCTCACCCTCTTTGTAAGACTTGGAAATAAATTGGTTTTGTAAACTGTAAGTGTAAGAATTAATCTTCACAGGATATTACAGTCATAAATTACCTTTAAAAAACTTGGGGCAGGAATCTGGTATAGGAATCAATACAGCATTCAGTTATAAGGAACTACCTCCAGAAGCCATTATTAATGGGAACAAAGAGCATTAGTCAATGAGTTCTTCTGATATTGCATTATTAATCCTCAAATTGCAAATTTTCTGAGATGAATTTGGAGGGAAAAAAAAGTACAGTAGAATATCTGATTCGTTCTAGCCATGATATGAAAAGAAATACATTTTGCATGCAGCACTATTGTATCTGCGAAAATTGCCGCCAAATTGCCACTGAAAACATCAAGTCATCCTTTTGTTCAGTTTTCTATTTATTTACTAAACCACTTATGAAGGTCTACAATCAACAGCCTTTTCTTAAATTATCTAAAAATACCGTTCAGTGGAATCCTCAGATCATTTCCTATTAAAACACAAAAAGGCAGTTTTATGGTTAGAAAGCCATAGATTTATAGATGCATTAGAAGTTTGTCAGCTCTGGGTATGGGAGAGAAATAGGGAGCTGACTTTTGTGGATATTCCTTCCGTTGTCCCTAAAGCTATCACTCCCTATCTTTCAGAAACATTGCTTAGCGCTTTTTCCTGACAGGCCCAGCTGAAATGCAGGCTCCGAATCGGGGGACCTCAGCCTTCCTCCTGTCAAGGGGTCACAGCTCTCCCCCGCCAGCCTTTCTCTTTAAGTTCTTTACTGCTTGCGTCTTGCGCTGCTTCAGGCAGTGCTTTGTCAAGCAAAACAAAGACTACTGCTCCTAATATTTTCTATCCTCCCCTGCCTTTACAGACATCTCCTCTGTTACCAGCAAAAGATGACTTCGGTGACTTGATGCAGGGAGGGCTTTAACACGCTTCCAGCCAAGGAAACCTCCTGCCCCAGAGCTGCAGCTTTGCCTCCCCCCTTCAGAGGCAGTTGGCATTCGTTTAAACAAGTTGAGATTTTAATGTAGCTCACTGCTAGGTGTAGGACTCCCCTTGCCCAGCTCAGCATCCCCTCGCTGGGTCCCTGGCTGTGCTTGCACCCACGCCAGGAGCCGGCCCGGTCCTCCCCACTGTGGTGGTGAAGCGCCGTGGCTCCAAAGCCCTCCCTCTGCTCAGAGCGGGTTCCACCAGAAATCGAGCGAGCGCAGTGAAAACGAGTGATTGCAAAGCCTTTCACAGCGTGCTGTAAAAAATATACACCATTCATTTATTTCACACGGGGGGGGGAGGGGTGTGGGGGTGTGGTGTGTGGATCCAGTTTGCAGATTAACACCGCCAAAGTTAGCAATTCAGGTGGCCACATTCAGAGGTGCGCGGGCAAGTGTGGGGCAGGTGGCCACAGCCACGCTGCCGGGGACACGGCAGGGCAGCAGGAGCTGCAGGCAGGAGAAGGGGAAAAGCCACAGCAACGAGCCACCCTCCTCCTCCTGCCTGCACCCCTCCCACATCTCCATGCGAAACCCCCCAGTGCTCCCCAGATCTCCATGTGAACCCCCCACCCAGCGCTCAAAGGAGCGATAGAGTGGTCTGGTTTAGTTCCCCCGGTGAAATGCTGGTCTCGGGTAGATGGTGCAGCCTTAGTGTAAAGCGTGAGAGCAGCTGCTGAGCCCCAGGTGAGAAACGGAGGCGGATGTGGCTCTCTGCAAATTTAAGGTGCCCTGTTCCTGTGACCGGGAGCCACAAGATGAGACTGGTGGGGGGAAAGTCTAGGAGATATGAGGGGCTGCCACCAGCCCCAGGCGATCAGATGCCCGCTCCAGGCTAGGGCGGGCTGGCAAGGCCCCTTTTGTCGCTCTGGGCTCCTTTTTCTGGAAATCCTAAACTGGATTACATTCGGGGTAAATGAAGAACAATTCAGCCATTTGGAACGAGTAATTTTTAATCACTTCCTCCTTCGTTTGACACAAATACCACGTCTCTGGCTGCCTTTGAACTCAAGCTAGCGGCAGCAAAGGCGAGCAGCCGCCTCTCGCTTCCTCCGGCTGCTGAAAGGAGCTATTTGCAAGCGTGTGCTGTGGGGAACAGAGTCACTTCCTTACCATGTTTGGCCAGAGAACGAGATCGCACTAAACCCGGAAGCGCTCATCATTGTGCCGTTCGGGAAAATATTTTAAACATCTCTTTTGCCTTCCTGCTCCCCCCCTGTTTTTTTTTTTTTTTTCTTTTAGGTAAGGGCAGATGCATATACTTCTACGTTATATTGTTTGAAAACAAAAGGCTGAGCAGTGTCAGAATTGTCGCAACAGTTTTATTTCACAAAGTAGGATTCTGCGGTTGAGCTGAAACTGGCTGAAAGGCAGCGCAAGCTTCAGCAAACACTCTCAGGGCACTTACTGAGCAAAGTGGTGGAAGGACCAAAGCACCTCATGCATCCCTGCCTAAGTGAGCTTATACTACAATGATACAAAACCATCTAGGATATGAAAGAAATTAAGCATTGAGCATGAAAGCAGTAAACACTGAATGAAGGGCTGCTTAAAAAAAATTTAGTTTTAGCACTCTCTACATGAAAATGAAATTAAAATGCAGTCATTGTCCATTTTCAAGTAAGCTCTGCTGGGATGCGCACTGCTAGCTGGACATCAGTACTAAATGCTACCAAAGCTGTTAATTACAGCTTTTTTTTTTTTTTCTGTCTCATAAAAGGTCAATGTCTCGAAGAATTCAAATTAGCCTCGCACCTTGGGAGCAGAGTGCCTATTAGTGTCTTTCTTTGTGTAAGCAGCGCCCAGGGATGGGTACAAACACGCCGGGGTCCGAGTCCTGGCACTCGCCGCTGAGTGCCCGTTTGGAGCTCCGACTTTGGGATTCCCACTGCTAAAGGGCTCAGTGAGGGCTCAGGGAGCGCAATCAGGGCTTCAGCCCCGGAGCTCCAAGTTTTGCTGGCAACCACGAACAAATGATGTAAGCCAGAGCAGGCCTCAGGCTGAACCGTAGGGGTGTAAGTAAGGCTGAAGGGTGCTAAGCGGGGCTGCTAGGGCATGTCCCACAGGCTGTTTGGGAGGAGATGTCCCTCTTGTCCCAGCTGGGTGCCTGCGTGCCTCCTGTCCCCCACACATACCTCCTGCTCCACGAGAAATGCCTCTGGCAGAGCAGGACACCAGCATGACTGCATTTGCGGGAAATCACTGGTTTTGCCCTCAACGCACCTTTTCCTAGCAGAAGGACAAGCAGGAGGTGAGACTGACCCGGCAGCAACGTGCAGCCCCAGATGCCCACCCCAAGTCGTGCTGGGCCGTGCGGTGCCCCCCTTCGCACAGCCCCACAAGCGCGGCAGGAAGCCCGCAGCAAGCGGAAATCCATCCCTGTCCCAAGGACAGCCCCACATCTGTTGGGGCACTTAGTTTTTTTCCTCCTGCAGGAGTGAGGCTTGGGAGGGTGTGCCTGCTGTGTTACTCATCTCAGAATCCTGGACCAAATAAAGCCCCATCTATAGGACCGGTCACACTCTCAACCTCTGCCACAGGCTGGCAGTGGTCCCTCCTCATGCGCCCCAGGGAGCGGGATGCCTGGAGAGTCGTTCCCCCTCGGCTGCGGGACGGCAGGGCAGGGGCTCCATGCCTTTCACAGCACAGGGGGTCAGAAAAACCCTCCTCTCCGGGAAAGCAGTTGATCCTGCTTCTACCAGAGGAACATTTCAAAGGCAATTATTGGGAAGAAAGAGTGATTCTTTATTAATAGTAATAATAGTAACAGCGGCGGCGGCGGCAACAACGGATTGCATTCATCATTCTCTGCACTGAAAAGCTTTTAGCGTCATCTGCCTTAGTTTTTACATGAACGGCTTCTGGGAAATTAGAGCTTATTGATTTCCCTGGGATTCAACCCATTCCCTGGGATTCAACCCAGGTTTAGGAGGATCATTGCTCTGCGACCGCAGCTGAATCACGGGGCAAGGCTGGTGATTCCCCACCTCTGCAGATGCTCGGAGGCCATGTGCAGTCATGCAGAGCCCCAGCGTCCTGCCCAAGCCATAGCTAGAGATTGAATGTGCACCCCTGGGAAGAAGGTGTGAGTGTCAGCATTGTGCTCTGGAAGTCCTTGCAATGAAAAGAAGCAGAGGAAAGGCCTTTCTCCAACTACCACAATTCCTATGCAAGGACAAAATTTTCCAGCAAAATCTTGTCATAGAATCATAGAATGGTTTAGGTCGGAAGGGACCTTGAAGATCATCGAGTTCCAACCCCTCTGCCATAGGCAGGGACACCTCCCACTAGACCAGGTTGCCCAAGGCCGTGTCCAGCCTGGCCTTGAACACCTCCAGGGATGGGGCCTCAACAACCTCCCTGGGCAACCTGTTCCAGTGCCTTACCCCCCTCAAAGTGAAAAATTTCTTCGTAATATTTAATCTAAACCTGCCCTCTTCCAGTTTGAAGCCATTCCCCCTCGTCCTATCACTACATGCCTTAGTAAAAAGTCCTTCCCCAGCTCTCCTGTAGGCCCCCTTTAGGTACTGGAAGGCCGCAATAAGATCTCCCCGGAGCCTTCTCTTCTCCAGGCTGAACAGCCCCCACTCTCTCAGCCTTTCCTCATAGGAGAGGTGCCTGAGAAAATGTTGAATCCTCCAAATATCTTTTTGAAGTATCAGTCTACAGAGAAGGGTTACTCCCATAGCCAAGACAGGAGTTTCCAGTCACTTTGGAGGTGGCTCTTTCCTCCATTTTCCAGCTGGCTGTTTTCCTGCTCTGAAACCTCAAACATTTTCACAGGATGAAAGCAGAGATTCCCAGCCTCAGCCCCTCACAAACCTGTGTGGCACCCTTATGCCACATGTAAGGGTGTAAGGCACATGCCAATGTAAGGGATAGAGCAGCCTGACCGCTGCCTGTATTTACGCTCTGCAGCTCATCTGAGATCATGTGCCACCTCAGTGTTTCCACCCTGAGACTCAGTCTGAACTTCAGCCCCATCCAGTGCAGCCCCCGCCTCTTAAATTCACGCCCAGTTTCCCCTCCTTTTCCTGTTTTTGCGCACATTCTCTCCTCACTTCCTGTCACACTTCAGTGCTCCCCATGCTTGAGAGCAAAAGCTGTGCTAAACGTTACTGGTGGTTGGTACCATGAGCAGAAGACAGCTGAGGTTAACCATCAACCTTTGTTTGCATCCCATAGGCACCTAAAAGATGAGCAGCAGTGTTTTCAAGGACAAAAGGTTAAAAGCAAATGCTTTGCAGTGCCAATGGTGGCACCACCCAGTCCCACGATCACCTAAGGGGTGGCTCAAAGCCTGGTCTAGACCACCACACCCACAGAGGTTTTCTGGTGGATTTAAAGGGTAAGGAGATCCGGGAGCACCAGGTACAGCCATGTGTTATTTGCGTTGGCTTTTGCCTTCAGTTTATCATATCAAATATTACTCAGTTTATTGCCTGGTGTATTGATGGTCGCTCTGCATAGTGGGTGGTGACTTGGTGGCAACACCCTGCCTGGGGACAGTGCCACAGAGGCTCCCCCACCTCCAAAGCCCGAGCCTACATGCACAGGCTCAGGGATCAAAACGAGAGGGGACCGTGGGAGGGAAAACCCCACTGGGTGGAAGCTGTGACATCCACTGTGCACCTACCCCGTAGCCTCTGACTCATCTTGAAAGCAGCACTGGTGGACTCCGCCATGCTCGCACAGCCATTTGCCCGTCCAGACATCACTACCCTCTTGGTGTGGCCACAGACCAAAGCCACCTTCCTACCTTCTCGCAATGAATGGGGTGAAACGGAGGTGCTTCCAGAGAAGCACAACCTGACTCATATCGCTAAATACAGCCAATGGGGCGGGTTTCTTCCTCATCTGCTTGTCTGCCATCCGGCAGAAGAGCTCTTGAACCAGTTCGCCAGAAGTGGTGGCAGGGTTTAAGGTGTTGCTCACTGAGGTGCCTGATGGAACTGGCAGAAACCACTCCAACGTCCCTTAAATTACCTGTGACTCATCCCTCTATGAAGCCATGCCCCTTTTGTGTTTACCTTTTTTATCGTTTTTATACTGTCTGATACTGTACCGGTTCTTGTGTTTTATTAGACTTCCAGGTCAAGGGTTTTGAACTGGCTTGTCATTGTCTTGTTGCACAATAAGATTATGTAGGCCAGCTCGACAGCACAAAATTTTGGTTTCCAGTGTGCATTTCAATATTCCTTGCATCACATGTACTTGTCCAGGTGTCTGAACACTTATTGAGCCAGTAAAGACTTCCTGCGTTTATAACAAACACATTATATGTGTTGCCCTCCAAGCACGTCCAAAGTTCTGTCTTCATGACCTCTGTCTGACTCCATCATTTCATTGCCTCCCTTTTTGTGAACCCTTAAACGTTAGCCTGGCTGAGCTAGTATTTTTGGTTTATGTTGTACACTGCATAACTGTGGAAAACAAGGCTGGAAGGAGCTTTGAGAGGTCGTGAGGTAGATAGACTCAGCTCCAGCCAAATATCTCTTAAGAGCAAATGATTACTGACTCCACAAGCTCACAGCATCTTGGGGCAAGGATCTCTGCAGAAGGCATACAGGTCAAAGACACTGGTTGATATGGGTACCGGCTTGGGTTTGCAGCCTTAGGTGGGAGAAGGTGCCATTAGCTCCTCGAGTGTGTGAGGTCTTTTGTGGATCTTCTCTGTTCCAAGTGTCAGAGTCAGAAAGGTGTCCCTGCCACTGGCAGTGAATCGGTGGTCATCATGGGACTGCACAGATGAAAAATTATACTAATGCATCAAGTAAGAATTTTGAAATGCAAGTAACACATTTGTTCTCCTTAATACTTTCACAAGCTTTAGAAACTGAAAGTTGAAGAACTGCCCAGTTGTCTTTGAGGCTGGTGTGCCCGTAGTCACACATAACAACATATGAACACAATTGATGTTGGTATGTGACTGAGTATTGCCTGCCTAGTGTAACTAATGACAGAGGAGACACCACATTGCCAATATTCATCTCGCTCCTTGGAGAAAAGGAATGACTGCAAGCCATACCCAAGCAACTCATTACAAGAAGCACTGCAGCACTGATCTGGTGTGGTAGCTCTAGTCTGGTAACACACCTGGTGAAAGAGCAGGGAAATAGTTCATGCCATGATGATCACATGACATAAATTGTATATGGCTTCTGCTGCCCAGTGCTCATGCTATCCCCTAGCACGCAGCTGCTAGTTTCCTGCCCTCATGCCGTGAGCTAAATTATCATGGGATCATAGAATAATTCAGTTTGCAAAAGAGCTCTGCAGATCATCTGCTCCAATAGCCCATTCAAAAGCAGGGCCAAGCTCGCAGTTAGATCAGAGTGCTCGGGGACCTTGGAGCTTTGAAGATCTCCAGTGATTGGAGGTTCCCCAACCTGTTTTCAGTGTTTGTCTACCCTGATTGTCATAAGCTTTTTTCTAATATCTAACCAGTTGCAACTTGTAGGTGGAAAGAGTAGCTCCATCTTTTCTATAACATCCCATTAAGGCTGGGTTTGCTTCAGGCTTCAGAGCAAACCCAGTGGCTCTGTCAGCCTTTCTTCTTAATATCATGTGCTCCAGTCCCTCGTTGCTCTCCACTGGACTTGCTCCAGTGTGTCAATGACCTTATTGTATTTAGGAGCCCCCCAAAACATTTTCCCAGCTGCAGTTTCCAACCCTCCATTGTTTTCAAACTTGCAAGAAGATCAAGAATGGCTAATCTATTTATTTAAAGGAAATAAAAGAAAAAGTCATGTAAGGGCACAATCCCTGGCTGTCTCTGCATTTAGCATTAGACAGATGGCTCAGATTCCACCTGTGTCTCTGGAGGCAGATGCAGCTCAGATCTAAATGGGGAGCTGCTCAGCTGCGGCCATGTCAAATGCTGAGCATATGTCACAACGGCTGGTGTCAAGGGAAGAGGGGAAAACAGAGCTTTATAATCCTGCCCAAGTGTCCTGGAAATCAGCACCAGAGCCTTTTGTAGTGTTTCCTACTTGCTGTAGATCTTAACAGGACAGGGAAATTTTCTGCGGTCATCTGTCAGCTAAATAAATTCCAGCCAAGGGTAAAAGTCCTCCTGGCTTGTTCTAGAGTAAAATCACCTTCATGGAAGAATGCAGAAACAGAGAAGTGGCACCAGCCACTTGTAAGACAGCAAAGTTCACGGGGAGGTAAGGATGTAAGCAGTAGCCCACACAGAGGTGAGTACAGGAGGACGGGAGGGATGGCAGCAGTTGTACACCTGCCTATAATAATGGAAAACCTTAGACCAGTCCCTGTCTTTCAGAGAGAAATCTTTCTCTCTGTTGGCTATATGGAGAGCCTCAGCACTGCTTTCATGCAGTGCTCTGCCTAAGAATTAGGCCCCTGACGTCAGCTAAATTAAGTGCTGGGATCTCGCCCGTAGCCCTTCCAATAGTGTGTCTCAAGACGCATATCAGGGTCCCATTTCTAATAACACTACACAGCCAACACATATTAATACAATCAATACACAACAATAATGTACTATCATCATCACATAAATATTGATGAGTTTCATACCAGCTTACTCCTTGAATAACATAGTTACTGCAGTTAGAAGTAAATGTTTGCAAAGTATACAACTGTGGGCAGCAACGTCTATGAAATATACCCAGGTGTCTAAACAAAAGTACTGAAAAAAATGTGCATTTGGAGTGTCCTGCTGACTTCTTATGTGGTTATCATAGACAGAGAAGCTTTTCTGTGCTTATTGAAATTCAGGGTTCTTTAGTGTATCTCAAGTTGGACGCTCAAACACAGTTATGCTCTGTCTCACTAGACAATCAGAAAATTTAAGTTGAGCTGCAAAAACATCTAAAAATAAAAAGTAATGGCTCTAAACACACTGCTACACACTGCTGCCACAAGTAATTGCCAGCGGTTGTACCACAGACACGATCATTATATCAGTGATGTCCTGGTGGTGGTCCAAAAATAATTGTACCATTGCTAGGCATGACTCAAGAAAAAAAGAATTACTTTTGTAGCTGGAGAGAACCAAAGGGCACCACATCCATCTGCTCGCCTTATGGCAGGCTCAGCTTGCTATTTATCGTGAGCGGCGTAGTTTTGAGTTCTACCTTCTGTAACTCGCACCTCTCCTTTTGCCCCTTGGCAGGGAGCTGACAGCTCTGAGTCAGCCGCGTCCTGTGGTCCCCACTGGAGCAGCCATACATTACGTGTCAGCAAGTCTCGCTGAGTACGCCGGAGTAGGAGTCGAGGAGAATCCACTTCTCAGAGGGTGCAAATTACATGCTTAGCAGGCCAGAGAAGGTGCAAAGCACACCCAACTGTGCTGTTCTGGAGTCAGCTGAACTCCTTCCCGAAGGCTGCAGCGCCTCTCCTTCCCTGCGGAGCGGAGCCCTGCGTTGAGGGAAAGGAGGGGAAGGGCAAATCCAGGAGGGAACAGGCTAAAGGCGAGGGAACAAATAGCTGCTGAAACTGGAATTAGCGTCTTGGTGGGAGGTTCAGAAAAAATCTGTCATACTTAGCCTCTCTTTCAGCTATTTCAGAGAAGAACATTAGATCTAACGATGAACCCAGCAGGTAGCGTATAGGAACAACATGGGCCAGAGTAGCAGCAACTCTCTCTTCTCTGTCACTTATAATAAGTATACTTACATAAGTATACTCATTATTTATCAAAGACTAGATTCCCCAGGTTCTTCAGCATTATAATAGCCAAAATGACAGAGCACTTGCTGACTGTTTAGTACCTTCAGAGAACAAAATAAGGAAGAAAGTAAAAAATCCCATTCAGCTAAGGTGGAAAGCTGCAGTAGCACTGTGGGCACATTGGCTTCCCCCAGTTTCCAGCCCTGGTTACTGCTGGAGGGTCCCAGTCCTTTTCCCCCTGCTGCACTCCCGCACCTCTCTGTTGAGCTAGCACAAGTCTTCATGCAGCGTCCCGGAGAGCTGGAGCAGGGAAACGCTCTTGCCAGCAAAGAAAATGTTTTTGAGGGGCAGTTTTTCACCCTGATCGGGGTCACTGTGTGCCCACACCAACAGCTCTGCCAGCTCAGGGGAGGAGACGGCGCTTGCGTGGACAGAGTTCAGCAGTGCTTGGGAGTGAGGGGGAGGAGAAGGAAGGACTACTTAAACACAGCTTGTCGCTAAACGCGTAAGCGTGGCTTAAAGCAGGTGAAACCCGCTTGCCAGGCTGCTCCCAGGGACCAGAGCTGCGGCTGGTCTTCCTCTGGCATCGCACCAACATCTGCAGGCATGTGCCCTCCTGCCTGCTCCTGTCCAGGTATCGGCGTGCTCCTTACATGCTGCTGCTCCGCCAGGGATACTTGCTGCTGAGGAAGACTTTTGAAAGAAGGCAGGGACTTTTTAATCCTTTTCGATTTGCTCACCTCTAAACCTTTCTAGCGGAGGGGCAGAAGCCCACATAGCAGATTTCAATGCTTGGTTTTCTAAAGTACCTATATGGCCAGGATTCCAGGTGAAGAATTGTGGGTCTGAGATGCCGAGCACAAAAATAAGTTCTTGTTCAGGAGAGCTCTGTCAGCTTGAAGGTCTTGGGCTGCATTTCCTCTTTTGCTTCATTAAATTTGTGTGCAGACAAATAGTTCCCAGTATGCTAACTCAAAGCATTATGAAAGCCTGATGGCTAATGAGTCATAAAAATGTGTGATAAGGCTGTCTGTGCCTTATCAAACAAAGGACAAAATATCCACCACAATTACCCAATCAAACAGAACCAATTTCTAACAACTTTTGAGATACCTATCTGTAGGTTCAGCTAATGAGAACAAAGCCAATAGGGAAGTTTCAGGTAAAAACTCATCTAAATAGGGACTACAGGAGCTAGCTTTTGTCAGAAGTAACACAGTAATGTCATAGAGTAACTGGAAGTTTTGCTAACTGTTAACAAAAGGACAAGGTGGAAGGGATCTGAGAATGCCCTGTAATGTAGAAATGAGCTGTGCCTCTGATATGAATAGACAAGAATTGACCTAGGTACACACCGAATTGAGCCTATATTGAATTACCTATTGGAGGAGGTGAGGTGATGCTTGTTCCCCAAGCCACCATAATACCTACAGATCCCACTGCACCTGGAACAGCATGACTCCATAGGGTTCGCTTTTTCAAATTTGTCCTGAGCCCAATTTTTAAATGCCCAGTTCTGTAAAGACGACTTTACAGAACAACTAGAACTCCTACTGAAAGCCAGGGTTTCAGCGCATACGTGTGTCTGAATTAACTGGATAATTTTGCAAATCTGTCCCTACCTGTGCAAGTTAACTGATTTCTGAGAGCCTACATAAATATAACATAAAAGATAGTCCAGGCACTCAAGGCAGTTTACAGTCTAAACAAGAGAAGTGGCAATATAATTCAAATTTTTCCTTCTTTTTGTGTTTTTTTTTTTTAATAAAAAATAAATACCATTTGTTGATATTGTTAACACTCTGAGCACACTTTTTAATTACAAGATATGCACTACAGTCCCCTCCTTCAGTTGGTTTGCGTGGACACTCTGGGATCCTTCACTTTCACAGGAGTGCTTGGGTCTGTCCTTACAGACCAACACGATGGAGCAGAGAGTGAAACACTGTAAATCAGGAAACATATGGGAATAAACTCAAGAAGTGAAAGACAAAGAAGGAGGAAAACCATATTTATAAAGGTAGGAGAGCTAGGCAAATGCTAAACAGGGTATATAAGGGTATATATTTCCCTATACATGCTTCACATAACTATGAAGGTCTATACTTAGAACTTTTAAATTTAAGATTCTGTGGGGCTTACATACATGTGATCCTAAATGCAGCGTTCACCCAACATACGGACCTATATGAAATACCCCTACTAAAACAATTGCACAGGATCTAGAAAAAACAATATAAGACCATCAGTTAGATCTTTCTATATGGGAGACAAGCTATGCGCTTGTTTTAATGTTCTTTTAAGTTACTGGGAGAAAATAAAGACAGCAAGAAGTTAATGACAGTAACAACCCTTGATATTTGGTTCATTCCATGGGAGATTTATTAGATACATATTTTATAATGTTTTTACTAAGATTACCTTGTCCAAAGTGGACTAAGTTTTTACGCTTTCACCCTGAAATCAAAAGTTGTAATAACACCCATAAATTTTAGTTTTCATAGAAGAAAACAACAAGGCATTGCCCTGTCCCAAATTTTATCTTCTAAATGATGGACATTCTAGCTACTATCAGTACCTGTTGAAATTATATCAAGAATATAAATCAAAGGAGCATACTGCATAACAAAGGTGTACATTTGTATGGTGCAAGCTCCACTGCTGCTCTAAAATGACTGAATGTTTACCATTAAGGTAAACTAACCGAAAGAACCAGTAGAGGATAGGTGACAAAAGAGAGGTGAAATTAGAGGCTTGTAAGGTATCATGGGGAAAAGGCAGTTATTCACTTCCAATTCTATTATTTTGCTGCTGATAAGAGTTCCTGCTGTGAAACAAAATCACTGGTCACAACTGAGAGAAGTATTAAAAAGATGAGAATAATAAAACCACTGCCTATTCAAAACTTCATTTAATCCTCATATATTCATGACTGCTTTCTGAAGGTGGTAAAGTATGTATATTCTTGTCAATTAAACTACTGACTGAGTTAAAAGTGTGGGTTTTTTCAAAAATCATCATTGCCTTAAGGGATAATGCAGGTATGACTGAATGTCTGAAAAGCAAAGAACGAACACAGTAGGACCTAGAGGAAATAAAAGGTGGCACCTCATGTGTCTAAGTGTTGAGTTTGTAACTTTTGTCTAGCTCCAGACAAACCTTGGGCTAGAAATGAAACATTTATCTAAGCAATGGTAGTGCAGCCTGAGGCTGCCTTCTTATTTTGGTGAGTGTGTTGCTGGTTCCTGAGGGATAAGGAAAGAGATGAAGAGGACTGCTCTTCAACGGGGACCAGCCGCCTCACCCGCGAGAGACAGGGATGGCGATGAGGAGTGTGGATGGCGATTAGTCCCACAAAAGGAACATCCTTTTTCTCCTGCTTGTGAAAAAGGCTATCCATGTTGGCACTTTTCTTTTCCTACCCAAGCCTACTAACATCGGGCAGTAAATGATGTGTCAAGAGTCAGGGTGGATATAAATCTCCACAGTTCCTCCGAGCTCCTTTCATGGAGCCGTCCAGCCCCTGCTAGTCCAGCCGAGTATTTGAAACATAACCCATAAAATAAAAAGTGCAAAAACAGGTTCTTGGTATAAGGTATCTATTTTAGGCTTGTTTGGTGATCTAACTTCTGTGCAATTCCAAAGACCAGAATTAGCAGACAAGTTCCCTTTTAAAGTCAATAGAGATGTCTGCAGTAGCTAGCTGAACATCTCCTTGCTCGTTGAGATAAAACCGGAGCATGGTTTAACATCAAAAATATTTGTCAGCTTGGTCAAATACATAGTAGTTCTTAAAACATTACCAAGAATGGTATATGCAAATTAACTGCCAGTTTTCATCTTCTGTGTATATCATTTGCCTTAAGCAGCACTCTAATATATCAGATACGGCAAAATTACACTGGAGATATTTTTTCATGTGTCAAGTACTGTAATGTTTGTGTGTTTATAAGGGCTTGAGTATATTTGTCTACCTCACTGGAAATACTGGTTCGCCTATGAGAAAGAAATGTCTGTCTGTGATATGCCCCTTCTATATAAGCAATAAACTGTGGACAAATTGTGCTGAATTTGTAATAATGGCCTTGTTACTGTCAAAAGCAAGAATAGTGGCTGAAAGCAGCGGGCAGTCCATTACCAGATTAAAAATCTATACTCTGCGTCTATGGAAGAAGCAGTCTATAAGGGCCCACTAACATGAAGACATCTCACAAAGGATAATTTCTCAGACTTCATTAAATCTGTTGAAAGAATTCAATGTATATGGCTGAAATTCAGCATGGTGTTATAAATAATTCACATTTGCAAAGACCAAAGCACAGGCCTTGATCACATAATAAATTGATTTATCTCAGCAGAGAAGAACTGGGTACTTAATCCTGCCGAATCTTTGTTCATCAGTGTGGCATTCACTCATGTGATTAGTCCCACTGGTTACTGCCACCTTTACTCAGCCTGGAGGATGAGTATCCCATAAATAGCCCTCCACACAGGAGTGGACAGAGGTGTAAACTGCTAGAGATTTCTTCATAATCATAAGCTTTTATTAGTTTGTTCTCTCTAGTGGCCCGTTTTCTTTTAACACTGATAACATTTTACAAAGATACCACGCCTGAAGGCCTGTGTGATTAAGATGCCCATAATACAGCGCTGATGTAAGCTGTATTGCTTCTGTATAAAAATCAATGAAAGGGAATTTTAAAACAGATGTTAAGTACTGCATGGTACTCTAGTTTCCAATCTGTCTTTTAATGCCACGTGCATCTTTGGATACAGCTCTGTTTGAAGGATGATGGGCAAGGTCATAGAATCGTGGAATGGTTTAGGTTGGAAGGGACCTTGAAGATCATTGAGTTCCAACCCCCCTGCCATAGACAGGGACACCTCCCACCAGACCAGGTTGCTCAAAGCCCCATCCAGCCTGGCCTTGAACACCTCCAGGGATGGAGTTTCCACAACTTCTCTGGGCAACCTGTCCCAGGACAGCTTGTGCTCCAGGTAGTCCCCTCCTTGCTGTCTCTGTGCCAGCAGCATGTAGCAAAAAAAATCTAGGTCACTTGCCAGAGCTGGGCATGAGGGGATGGCCCTTTCCCCCTGTCCTCCTCTGTGGGGCCACGCAGAGGAAAATTGCCAAAGGCGACTCTAGCTGGGCTTGCCGCTTCCCTGGCCACATTCAGCTGAAGTCACAGTTGCCCTTCCCATCACCTGCAGCTCCGTTTTGTCGCCTGTACTGGGGTGGGCTCCCACAAAGTCCTGCAGAAATAACAGTGCTCTTTGCCACGGAGCAAGGCAGCTGTCAGGGCAGAAAAACCTCAACTAAATAGTACAAGCCTCATTTTCTCAGCAGTTAGAAGAACGCTCCATTTGGAAATTGCATCGTGTGTGTGTGTGTGTGTGTGTGTGATGATTCACTGGACTCCGCATGGAGATGTCATACATGTTTGCCTTAGCATATATGCCAGTCCCGCTACAGACAGTCTGTTAGCTTATGGCACTGCTGACAAGAAGGACGTAGAGCACCTCCACAGCCCTGCTGTGCAAGATAAGTATACGGTACTGATGCAAAACGTAATTGATTTCACTGGCACAGCCTGACCCGCAGCTCACAGGCGACATACTAAAATAACGTAAAGGGATCAATAATCTGCTATTAGATTGCAACTATTAATACGTGATATTGCTCTTTGCAAACCCCCAGCGAACGATTTGCAATGGCTTCCTTTCTTTCTGTATAACTTCAGCCTCCTTCTTTCTTTCTCCTTCCATATATATCCCTCATATATACTTGTCTGAGCACTCCTGGAGGATGACATGTAGGAAAAAAAGATAATCCGAGACATAATTACACTGGTATAGCTAACAGAAAAGGCCTAGATGTTTCAAATGTCAGTAGATCTGAAGATGTGTGGGCAGGATTTACAACACTAGTATGTTGCCACTGGTAACTGACTGCATTTTTAACCTTCCCACTGCTGGCTAGCAGCGTGAAAGAGGATAAGTCTAGGGACTTAGCGCTAGAAATAAACAAGCTCAGTAAAACCCCCTAAAACTTATTGTTGTGATGCTGAGAGGAACAAGGGGAAGGACTGCATAAAGGTTAGATAAAAGCTGTTTCTTCCTGATGGGCAGCCTACGCAGCACCTAACCCTTCCAGTTTGCTGACATGCCGCTGCTTCCTCTGCTGGGTCAGCTCCGAGGGACCGGTTTTGGCCATTCCAGAAAGCGGGGAAAGGGAAGAGGGAAGCTTTTACAGGGAGAATAGTAAAGGCACAGACGTCTCAGGCAGAAGATATTTGATGGAGTCCCACTGTCAAAAAGTTGGCAGCAGCCTCCTGCTGAGAGTGAGCGATTCGGAGGCACCGAGCAATCTGACAGACTATTAGACTGTATAATGGAGTCAGACATACAATCTGAAGTAGGGAGTAGTTGCTAGCAAGGGTGGTACACCCACAGTTTGGGTGTGACAAGTGAGGACTGAAGAGAAGACCAAGCTTCCTGGGTACATAACAGTGGTATTATTAGGGTACCTATCCAGAGGGAGGGGCACAAATTTAGGGAAGGAGACGGGATTAGGTGAAAAATAAGAATATGTGAAGGGAGATAGGGAGAAGAGAAAACCTTGAGATATGCAATTGCACTTCATATGTCATACAAAGAGAGGGGATACTCCCATTCCTTCTGAGAAGTGCTCATTGTGACAGAGTCCTGCCTAAGAGGCCCCATACAAGCTACTGTCATAAACTGGGGGAACTGCAAGGGACTAAAACTACATTATTACCCCCAATTAGGCACTCAAATAAAAAATGGCCTGATGTGCAAGTGTCCTAAACATCTAGAAGGCTCACTGAAATGAAGGCAAGCATACCTGCTCAGCACCTTGACATTTCATAGGGCCTCTATTTCATCAAGGAGTGAAATTTGTGAGCATCCAACTGCTCCGTTAGCATTATCCCTAAATATGCATTTAGGAGTCTTTCAGGCTAACAAACTGAAAATTGTCTGAAACCACTCCTGGTCTCAAAACACTATCTGCTGTTGGTTTTGATCTCGGAGAGCACAAACAGTAGATAGATAGCCATAGTGTGGTCTTTGCTGAAAACAAACTCTGTGCCTATCAGCTCACAAAGTCCAGCTGAAAAGGATATAGAAGAGACGGTGCTCGTGCTGCAATGCATGTGATTAGACAGCTCTGTTCCATTTAAAGGCCTTTCGGAGAATGACAGAGTGTTCCTTGTTTTAACCTTTAAAATGCAGCAAGGACTTGAGAGCTACTTTGGCATTTCTCGGTGTAACCCACACCTCCCACACACAGCAGAGATGACTTTAACAAGCAAAGCATCAGAGAAGCAGCCGTATATGGGTACGTAGAGCCTATGTATGGACCCCTGTAAAAGGCTGCATGTCTCCCAGAAAGGTTTTTCACCTGTATTCCTCTTGGCATCACGCTAACTCCTCATGCTGAGAAGTGGTGTCATCTATAATAGCCTCACTGATTTTCAGAGCTTCCCCTTCCCCCCTCCACTTAATGCTGGCAAGCCAACTACCAAAAGCAAAGCAGGCAGCAGATTTTTGTGTGTCTCCCAGAGTGCTAATTAAAGTTGCTAAAAAAAAATAAATTAAAGAAACGTGAAGTTCTTCCTGGGAGCAATGTTCTCTGCATGATCCAAGCAAGCATGAGCTTCTTTTGTAGTTGCGAGCTGTGGAGACAAGGCTGTCTGGGATCCATCTATCCTGCCCTAACATGTCAGAACAGTAGGGTATAGCTCAGCTGCTTGGAGTATTCTTATTCCTAATTCATGCTGAAACAATATGGTGGGACTGAAATCATTGATGTCTTCATCAGCTTACTTCATCCCTTGTAATACTTTGTTTGCACTGCTAGGGAATATGAATGTTTGTACAAAGCTCTCTGTGTATTACCTTCTCAAGGAAGTCATTTTAATATGCCCTCCATGATAACTTCTCATGGGACCTTCTAGCCCTTGACCTAATCTAAGGACAAGATTTTCTGAAGACCTAAGCATCAGGCTCCCTATCAAGAAAAGCCTTCATACACAGTGTAGTACCCTTAATCTATTAATTAGATTCTTTAACTAATGGATTTACATATGACCTGGTTTGCCCCATTCCTAGGATGCAAAGCAGCCCTAAACCCAACACTGCGTCTGTATTGGTAAGGTTACGGCTGGTCTATATTCCTGCATAGTACTGGTAGGGCTCAATCATTTTACTGTACTTCTCTGTATGGCTGAAACTTCATAATTTTTATTTTTAATACAGAATAGTAGGGTTTGGAAGGGACCTTCAGAGATCATCCAGTCCAACTGCCCCTGACAGTGCAGGTTCACCTAGAGCCGGTTGGACTGGAACACATCCAGGTGGGTTTTTAATATCTCCGGAGAAGGAGACTCCACAACCTCTCTGGGCAGCCTGTGCCAGTGCTCTGCCACCTTCAAAGTAAAGAAGTTTTTCCTTATGTTCAGATGGAATTTCCTGTGTTCCAGCTTGTCCCTGTTGCTCCTTGTCTTGTCGCTGGGCACCACTGAAGAGAGTCTGGCCCCATCCTCTTGACACCCACCCTTTAGACATTTATGAGCATTGATGAGATCCCCTCTCAGACTTCTCTTCTCCAGGCTAAACAGACCCAGGTGTCTCAGCCTTTCCTCATGAGAGGTGCTCCATTCCCTTGATCATCTTTGTAGCCCTCCGCTGGACTCCTGCCAGTAGTTCCTTGTCTTTCCTGAACTGGGGAGCCCAAAGCTTGACACAGTCCTCCAGACATAGCCTCACCAGAGCACAGTAGAGGGGGAGGATGACCTCCCTCGACCTGCTGGCCATGCTTTTTTTAATGCACCCCAGGATACCACTGGCCTTCTTGGCCACAAGCGCACATTGCTGGCTCATGGTCAATCTGTTACCCACCAGGACTCCCAGGTCCCTCTCTGCAGAGCTGCGTTCCAGCAGGTCAACTCCTAACCTGTACTAATGCATGGGAGCTTCACTGTCTACCATTTCCCTCAAAAAAAAAAAAAAAAGCCATCTTGACAATGCTTATAATATGAAATATATTTTTTTCTAGGAGGTTCCTATATATTTTGAAATATATTTTTCCAAAGAGGTTCCAAGAAAAGATTGAAACTTGCAATCACAAATGACAAGAAAAGGCTTTTTCGCGAGCTAATTTCAATTTCACTAACCAGTCCCCTCTGCTCTTACAAAGTTCCCTTTCCATTGCTGTCCTTGCCTAATAATTTTCAAGGCAGACTATGGTCTCTTGCAGCCTTGGTTCTACTTCATGTACAACTCAGACACACTTGCTGTGAAATCAGACATCTGATTTCACCAAATCCATGCCCACAAGTCAGCTCTGTTCCTGCAGGAACAGTTTCTTCACTACACATGTCTTCATATCCCTTGTTTTATGACAGGTACCAAGGTGCTACTGTAATACCTTGAAAAAATAATAGCCATAAAGTCCAAGCAGGTATTCCTTTGCCCAACTTCACCGGACATCTGGGTGTAAACTAGTATCTTCTTTTTATCATCTGAGTTTGATATGGCCACATCCTTTATAAGTGATTAATTCACACACATGACATCCTGTAATGAGTTAGACAATGTTTCTTTCTGTTTTTCTACCTGGCTCACACCTTGGTTTTGATAATTATAACTGTATAGTCTCAGAGAGACTATAAAAGCCTCTAAAGCTGACCTAAAATTAGTTTTCATTTGTAATGTTGTCCAATACCAAATTAGGACCCTTTGGAGTGGTAAGCAAGTGTTATGAGCCCTTTGCCAAAAAGCTGAAATTTCCGTCCTTCAGGAAATATCATACCACATCAGACCTTGTTACATATTAATACTGACTGCTATTCCCACTGCACAGTGGGTCAGTGGCATTTCTGAAAGGCGGTGCCCAGTTGGGGGAAAGGATGAAGAATATCCCTCTGTTGGCTCAATTTTCTTCCACGGGCCAGATGATATAGAGCAGGTGAGGTGAACCGAGATGCATGAAAAATTATTCCAGCAAGTGCTTTTTCAGATTATTATGTAGCTCAAATTTCTCTACATTATCTTGCATCAAAATGTAGCTGTGCAGAGAGCCTTAAAGATAAATTCCAAAGCTGCAAGTGATGGTTTGAAGAAATATTTCTCCATTTCAAAACATTTTAAAATGCTATACCTGAGTAATATAAACCCTGTCATATATAGTTATATCTCAGATGGAAAGGGAGCACCATTATAGGAAATAAAACATAAAGTAATATCTATGAAAATTTGTAAAATACGTTAGGTGAGATTTGAACCATATGAGAGCCTGAATTTCATCCTTTTGGTCTAGAAAGAAGTAGATTACAGCTAGTTCATCTGTCTTCTTTTAGAGACCTGAATGTTCCTGCTGTAGCGTCAAACCGCTACAAGATACTAGGGATAACTAAATTATTCATGGCAAATATTACAGAACATGTAAATGTATTCCTCTTGGAATGGTTTGGGGTTGTTGTTTGGTTTTTTTGTTTGTTTGTTTTTTTCATTTTCCAACACATCTCTAGTCAATTTGTAAGTGCGCTCAATGTTCATCCATATTATGCAAACAAAGGGCACTGCAGATGTCTGTTCATGGAATATGCAATGTCTAAAAAGTCACATGAGATTGTTTCCAGGCCCAAATTTCAAGCCCTGGACCAAATGCCAAAGATAAAACGATTAGAATGACAATAGTGGGAAAAAGTTTCTTCGTCACCAAGAAGCCTTTGGTCAATGGAATTATGGATTTTCTTTTCAAGACAATGTTTTGATTGGACATGTTGTGAATGTTTGGGGACTACACAAATGCTGGAAATATATTTAAATTAGAGTAAATCCACCAATTCATTTGCAAAATTTTGGTGAAAGAAAAATCTATCTTAGGTAAACAATAAATCCAGAGCCATCAGAAAACCTGAGGCCATAGGACTTCTGAATTAAAAAAAAAAAAAAAGAGATTTACTCTTTACAGCCTCACTCTGCCACTCTTTGCATATCATGTCCTGAAACTAATGCTATAGATTTGACAGTGCTTTGCCATCATCATCCTCTTATTGTGAGGGAGCAGTGGTTGGAGAATCTCCCAGTTGCCAATTCTCATTACATTGCATGAATCTCATCGTGCCTGACAGTTTTCATAAAGCCCAACCTCCAGGAGACTGAAAAACCTCCTGAGAACCTCGGCTTTTGATTACAAGGAAAAAAAAGGAATGTTGTAGTCCTCATGACTGCAGAATCAAGAGAAAAAAATGTATCTTTGCTGACCTCCCAATATGCTGAAGGCTTATTAGCCCAGAGGCAAAATTAAACATCTCTCAGAACCCACTATGTTTGAAATTTCTTTTTTTTTTTTTTCCTAAGCAGGAGAGAAAGTCAGAGAGGGGTCTGACATTCTAAAACCTGGTAAAAGCAATACTGGAAATCATGTCATTAACTTCAGCTGAAAGCAGAGAGAAAAAATGGGCTCTTTCTTGTCATAAGTCACAGAATTTCGAAATAGGTGTATGGTAAAGAACTGAGCTTTTTTTTAAAAAAATCATCATATCACAGGGACAATAGCAAATTAATCTGTCAGACAGTGTACAAATACTGGATAAACGTTGTCTGGAATTGCCTTTCTCCAAATTAACAAAATAGCCCATTTTATTTACAATTGGGTTGCCTTGCCTGTTGAATTGAAAATGCACAAAGCTGGCGCATCAGATGATCTCACGGCAGGCGGCTCTGCCAAGGCTGCCATAGGTTGCTTTGCATAGTCATCCTACTGTACGGTAACGAATAAGCACGAGCTGCATTTTTCGTTTCTTCACACCCCCTTTAGTATCGGCCCCACGGAACTGTAGCACTGAACGCCGTGTTAGGTGCTCATTGTATTTTGTGTGATGCTTGGATTAGCGCGTAGCTCCTTATTAATAAAACTATGTTGTGCAGCAGCTGTACGTGGCAGCCATATATGATTACAATACACAATAGGAACTGCTCATTTCTACACTGTTTCTAGGGAAGTAAAGGGTTACTAGGGGAAGTGGTGTTTTATCACACGTTCAGCGTTGCACAAAAATAGCCCAGAAGACCAAAATGCTTGCATTAAAGTCTCCACATTTCTGTAATTAATTTTAATACCACAATGATCTATTTTGGATATCGTCAGCATATGCTTTCTGTCCCGTGTAAGCCTAGCTAAGGATATATCTGGGGAGGTGCATGAAAGAGAGAGAAAATCTCTTCTTAAACGTTGAGAAAGGAAGAATTTGGTGCGGTACGGTGAGGGCAGAGCTACTCACTCGCCGCGTTTAGCCTGGAGGGAGCTGCCTCTCTGCTGGGGGCGGGGAGGGACACCAGCCACCCTTCGTCTGGTAGGGCTGGCTGGGGATAACGGGACTGCACAGCGTGTGAGATCAAAAACCATCTGTGCCTTTCTGTTTGTGATGACCCTTTTTCATAACCAGGTTTTGGGCTGCATTTTGTTGGTTTTTTTTTTTTTTCTAGTCAATTTGTTGCTGGTGAAAGTTTCTAGACTGACGGGCGAAGAGAGCGGTCTCCTTTATTAGCCACAGCTGACAACCAGCGCAGACACAGCCCCGAGTATTACAATCGATCCATCCGAGCCTTCATTTTTCATGCCGTCAATTGCATTGCTGTAAAGTAGGTGTCAGATGTGACCACCTCAATATTCCCTATGCAAAACATGGTGAATATCTGCGATGATTTTCTTTGACTATACGCAAAGAGCCGAACAAGGAGCCAAGCAGGGAATGACAGGCTCCAGCAATTCCTGAATTTGACCTGGAAGGTTTACTTCCCAGTTGATTTTGTGCTTTATTCAGTCGTTATCCCAGAAACAGAGCTTCTAACAGCAGTAGTAGCTTATCGCCGTATCTCCTGAAAACAGATCTGAGCCTTTCCACCTCTTACCATTGTGCCTGGGGCCACCAGGCACGTTTGCAGATGGTGGCAGCCTTTGGCCAGCACTGTCTTCTAATCACTTTGGACTTGTGATTCTGAAGTCAGAGGCCTCATATCTCGTTACGGTTTTGCTGAACTACGCTGGCTTACAGCACACGCTTTCATTGACTCACACCGAGCTATGTATAGCTCATGCTTTGCCTCTCTCAGAAATACATTGCTTTGTTTTTCTTCCCATAGATGAATCCACAGTAAGCCAGCGCTCGCTTCTACTCATTTGCGCACGTACAGTTCAGACTGTACACTTCTGAATTTAGTCATGTTACATCCTGTGTTACCTGATTAAGATCAGTAGCCGGGAGTTGATTGTTTAATTGACTTTTCAGAAACTCAGCTAAAAGTTTCCTATCCCTTCCCCATTATATATGGGGAATAAAATGAAAGCTTGAAACATTTACAAGCGCGAGAAATGGTTCACTTAATTCCTGAACTCATCAGCTTAAATTACTTTGGAGGTCCTTATGCCACCAGGACTTCCCAAATCTCCTCATGGACTGCAACAAAATATCTCAGGCCTGAATCCTAGATTCCCATCAAACACTTGGTTCTGCAAGTTTTCCACTGCCGGGGGGCCCAGGGACTGCGCCCACGAATACACAGCACCTCAGGGCTCCTCCTCCAGCAGCAGGAACATCCACCAAACCTTCAAGTAGAGGACCCCCGCTGCCCTCACTGTGTAAACTCAAGGACAGAGTTTGTTGATGCTGTGGGATGCTGCTAGGGAGAGGTGGTAGGATGAAACCCCAAATCTACGTGACCCTCCCCAAGTCCGCAGCAAAACCCAGGCTTCCCCAGAGGGACTAATTTTGCTTTATAGGAACTGGCTGAAATTATTAATACAGGCTCAGCCCCTGAAGATACATCTAAGGCACTGAAGAACCATGCTCACCACCCTCCTACAGGCTATCTGACAGCAGTTTTTCCCAGAATGTTAATTACTCGCTTCTAAGTGAAGTGAACTCAATTCAAAGTGAAGCGAGTGACGGATGAAATCCATGGCTACTCAGGCCAGCTCCTACTGACCTCCCTGGATCACAGATTTTACCCGCTGTCATTTGAGTAAAAATAACCAAAAGTGTCCCAGGCCTGAATGAACTGCTATAAACCAGCAACATGGCGTGTTGCTATTTGCATATAGGGTTTTTAATCTTCTTCATTTTATAAGTTACCATGAGCTTTTTGCCCCTGAATGGTTAGTTTTGAATTACTAAAGAAACTGCAGCTTTTTATTCTTTGATGCCAATTCTCAGGATCAAGTAGCCATTAAGAGATTATAAAACAGTGTTCAAAACATGACTAACATTTTAGCAAAATGATTTTTAATTGCATGGGACACAATCCACTAAAATAGCTTTAGGATACTAAAAAGCTTATGTTCCATCATGGACTGAAAATTATAATTACTTCTTCCTTTAAATACTGTATCAGCAGAATAAGCCTTAATTATTAATTAAGTGAATTACGGATTTATACAACCAAGGTTGAATCTCTGCAACAATACAGAACGGTTCTTATTAAAAGAGCTATGCTATGGGTGGGGCAGAGCAATACACATAGCCAATTTTTTTGCCTTTATCAATCTCTACATTAAAGAAATATTTAAAGTGATATACTCACATGGTACCAAATTATAAGACATGCAATTTTTTACTGCAATTGTCTAAAACCTAGCTTCGAGGACCGCAAATTTATCTATTGGTGAGAGCACGTCTCGAAAAAAATGAGAATGCTGATTGAGGATTGAGTCATCTCCAAAGGTTTTATAGTATCCCGTGTCTCAGTACCGGCTTTTATGCTTCATATATCCTTTGATACAGTTCTCCAAATAGAGGACATAAATACCATCCAGGTTTTAAAACATTTTATTTGCATATTAAAAAAATTGTGCATTCCAATAATTAAAATCATTTGAACAAAAAAAAAAAAAATGGCACTCGATTAACTGCATTTTACAGCTCGCAGGACCTTGGTACAGCTTTGCATTTATTTGTGTGTTACTCTAGTTTACTGTAGTCCCACCCAAGTTCTTCTTTCATCAACATGCAAGCTCTTTCATGCCACCAGGACCAAAGCCAGACAGGCAGAGGGAAAGGCAGCGCCTTCATTCAGTGTCAGTAGTTCTCTCTATTCTTTTGATGTGAAAGGGGCAGTACAGTCATTTTAAACTTTATCCAACCTCTTTGCATCTTACAAAGTTAAACAGCTAAAAGAAGTAAAATAAGAAGGCAATGCTTGTGGAATGTACAGTGCATAATTTGGAAGGGCAGATTTCATTACGATTCACCCGCTTGCTTCTCCTGTTCAATTGCTAAAAAAGGGGAAAAAACAAACAAACAAAAAAAAAAAAC
>VUYV01000598.1:0-61092 GCA_008711295.1 Anarhynchus alexandrinus | reverse complement strand
CTCGGGGAATTCAAAGCAGCAAGCCCCATCCAGCGATCGGTCCTAAAACCGGGATCATCTGGATGGGAGGAGGGGGGGGGACGACAATTCCCTGGGTAGGGGGCAGAAAGGGGCGTATGGCACGGGTGACTCTTGTCTTGCTGCATTTACAGCGTTGGGTAATAAACTGAATTATTCACGTGAAAGCCCTGAAAGATGAAGGGGGTGGGAGGGTGTGTGTGTGTGTATCTGTGCGTGTGGCTGAGTGACAAGGAGCCGGGGAAATCTCTGCGCCTTTGTCTGGCAGCGGCTCTGCGAGGGAGCGAGCGGAGGCACGCTCGCTCGCAGGGCGTGAGGTGGGCCAGGAGCCGGCGTGTGGGAATTAACTGAATTTCTGCTGCTTCTGGGGCATCTGCGTGGAAAGCACGGAGCCTATGGCTCCTTGCTCCCTGCCCTCCAGCAGGGTATCTGACGGGAGGGCGATTGCTGATGAATTAAAAGCCCTGAGTCACAAGCAGTATTAATACATGCAAGGAGAACTGTAAATACATTTCAATACATTCCCTGGGGATGCTGCTTCCTCTGTTTCATGGCTGTCCCTTGGCTGGCCATTTTTCATAACATTTCCAGAGCTGTATTTTCAAGGGGGTAAAATCTTGTCGCCACAGCAATCCCAACAATGCTTGCTATAGCGAACCAGGATTTCCAGTCAGCCCAGGGTCTTCCTAAAGCCGAGGTCCTTCACATTTGGAGGTGTGGTGTATAAAGTCTGCTTGACTCCTCTGGTCCACGAGCACCTCCAAAATTGAGATGAACAGAGTATATCACTGAGAGCGATGGTGTGAACTGAAAGTATTCCCATGAGCCAGGGACTGTGCAAAACCGAAGGCCAAAGGAATCACTTAGGAAAGAAATGGCAAGGAATATATCATACCAGTTGGGAATATTTACAGATCTTCATAACAGCATTAAAAGCATTCCCGAGGGACCTGCTGTGTTGGATACCGGCTAACTCTGCTAGCTTTTGAGCAAGTTCTGTGAAATGAGTTTATGGCCTTTTACTGCTTCAACCCTTTTGAGCATCAAACCTCATGACTAGGAATTGTGAAATTTCTCTGACGATGAGTTCATCGGCATCCCCAATGATGTTACAGCCTCAGACTTTTCAGTTCCACTGAAGATTCTTTTGCCTCTTAAGTGAGGTTACATTTAATATAAGTATTTTTTTTTTTAGAATTTTTCTCCTCTGTGGCTACCGCAGTCGCTCACCTATGTGTCTGAGCAAATCAGTATTGCCCTGCCTTGAGTGCGGGAAACACACTCCTGAAATTAAAGAACAGGTGATGTTTGTGGGACTTGGGTCTGATTTTTCAGAAGCTGCTTGTTCAGTAGCAGTACTGCCTTCTTTTGTTTCTGCTTGTTTTGGGACAGAGTCCCAGATCCCTTAAATCAGTGTTAACCCACAGCCTCTGATGGAGCTTTGCCGCTATCTGCAAACCAGGCCCCTCTGCTGAGTTTAGATTCAATTATAGTTCTGAGAGACGGAGACAAATAGAAGATTTACACTTTTGCCGCTTCTCTGCCTTCCTATATCTCTTGTCTGGTGGATTAATACTGAGATAATCACAGTATCTTAGAAATATCATATATACTTTACCACCTATATGAAGCCAGTATTGTTCTGCTGAAGCAAAATGAGGGTGTTGCTTTTTGGTGGCAAGACACAGGCTAATTTCTCTAAAGGTAGCTAAAGCTCTAAAGCTCTTTGTAGCTTTTTGTATTAGTGGTATAGCTACAGAAATTGCATATCTCCATGTTTTTTTATGTTTGCTTCTTTTTGTTGCTGTTTGGAGAATGCGAGGAAGGTACGTGTTCATACAAGACTACCCCATGTCACATAACTTCTGGGGATAACAAACTCCAAAGCGCGCTTGGATGGGGCAGAGCTAAGATCCTCAGTAAATGTCCTAGGCCACATGATGTACAGGACAGCTAGCTTAGGATTTCTTATCTTGGATATTGATGAGCTGCTCTTTTTTTTTTTTAATTGCTTTATTGGTTTTTGTGTCAGCAGTTTCTTATGATGATTATTTAAAAAGATTTCAGTCAACAACTATTTGGTGGTGTAGTACCCCGCTAGATATGCACTCTCTCAGTCATTTGCATGGCAAAGGAGAGCACTTTTCAACACATTGCCGATCCCATTTGCAAGAAGGAAATTGGACCCTCACTACTATAGTTTTCAGCTAACACCTCTGAGGGTTTGAACTACAGCAAGGCTGCAAGTTCTTTCTTGCCTTCTAGGAAATTCATGTAGTAGGAAAAGTAGTAAGTGGTAAACCGTGGTTCTTGCATCTCCTTTGTATGTCCATGTTTGAAGCCTTGTAAATAACATGACTGCTCCTTTTCCAGGTAAGCACGCACTGCTCTCATTTGCGAAAATGTGATGATAAAGAACTTACTCAAGGCCATGCAGTGGGGGCTCAACCAGATATTAACAGATGTCAGTGAAAGTGTCTGTATCTCAAATTGACTTCAGTGGGCTTTTCCTTATGCTCTGTTTGAAGAATGTTTTGAAACATGATGAGGAGCACAAACCTTCTAACCTTGTGCTAATTCTGCCATGGAGTCAATGCATTTATTAAAAAAAAAAGAAAAAGAAAAAAGAAAAGTAATTAGGGGGACATGAAATGTCTATGTGATAAAGCACCCAAGATTAATTCCCATTTCAGCTTATTATTCATAATGGGATCCCAGGCACATCAGACGACTAGGAAGATAAAAATAAACTCCGTATGTAAATTTCTCGATCATATGGGAAATAAATTAAAAGAAGAGAAGCCAAGTGATTGTTTTCCAGGTCTCAGTTTCACATGTGAAATCTTTTCACATGCTTGACTCTCTGAGAGAGAATGCTTTCTCTCACTCCATATACCGCTAGAGGAAACGGGGGCTGGCAGTGAGCCCGAGAGCTTAAGTGAAGAGACAATCCCTTTGGGTAGTTTCTTGATGCACTACCTCCCTGCCAGCGGCAGAAGGGTGTTGGCGGTGATATCAGGGTTCAGTTGTTCAGTTGTTTGAACGTCAGAGCACAATATTTGTGGTGTGTCACATGCCACCAAACGCTATCGACAATTAAAGAAAAAGGGGTAATCAATTCATGGAGCAACCTGTTTAAAATGAGAGCCTTCCCGTTCCACCTCAGCTTAATTTCAGAAGAAGAATTGCAACATGCCTGCCCTAACTGGACAGATTTTGGAACTAATTGGCTTTACAAGTAGCGGCATTTACTTTTTTACTGGGCTTGACACAGGGAACTTTGCAACAGGTCATGACTTTACGAAAGTAGTGCTTGTGGGGAGAGGAGAAGCCAGGTTGGGAAGCTCAGATTGCTGCACGGGAAGCTAAATACCCTCGAGCAGCAGATGCTCTGCTCCCACACCAATCTGCCTTCCTCTGCTTTTCCCGCCTTCCTTATACCCGTAAGCAATAAAGGAAGAGCGTTGAGCCTTTCTTTTAATGGATGCAGAAAGCTGTGGCAAAGCAACAGTTTGGAAGGTAGGCTATTTGACGCTCTGCCTGCGTACAGTCAATACCAATGCAAACAAGATGAGGAGGCCTTCAGCTGTGGTCTCCAGCTTTTGAGGGACGCTAAGAATTTATTGTCATCATGCTCTGAAATTTTAATAAACACAGAGGAAGCAAGAGAAGTATGTTTCCAACTTTGAGAAAGATTTCTTTAATTTTGCAAGGAACCAGCAAGCTTTTAGTTATTCGTCGTACGTGTTTCACGCAGAGGATATTTTGTAAAGGTCTGTGAACTAAAAGTGTCCAAACTACCTCTTTTGGCTGGAGTTCCTTGCTGCCAGATGCATGTGCAAATACTAGTTTAAAAGCTCTGTCTAGAAACAGTGGCTGATTTGCAAAGTAAGTGAGAGAACCGAAAACAATACCGTAGCACATCCCCTGCCTGAAGAAGGCATCTCTATGCCAATTTTTCACAGGTGCTTGTCATCACTTTCTGAATTTTGCAGCAACTTTTCTTCCCTCTCGTTTATATGAGTAAAAACAATAATTTTGAAAGTGTGTAAGTGACAACATCAGCATAATGCATCACAAAAGCACGATGAATCATTTTTCCTAGTGCAACTCAGCAACCCCTTGATCATCCAACATTAGGCTTCTGCAAAGTAAAACTGTTAATTATATGGCCTGTGTATGGGTGTCAACAGAGACTGCAAACAGAAATCTCAGGCAAATGGAGAGACTGGATTTTTATGTTACCATTGAACGTGAGTTTCTTTCAATGCAAAGATAAAGCTAGTTATACATTCAAATTACTGTGGCCTCTATTCAACATACAAACAAGTCCATATGTACAAAAGACAAGGCGGCCATTCTTATCAGAATTCCATTGAAAAGGGGATGACCAAAGTAAACACACAGAATGAAACAATGACTAATAGCGTAAAACCCGTCTAGGCTATTGTATGGGCTTTGGCAGCGCCTTCGGGGATTGCCAATCTCTTGCTCATAAGAAAGAGCACAGAGATAGGAAAATACCCATCAGTGCACAACCCCAGGACGCCCATACTGCATACTGTGCTCATGGATGAGTTGCAGAGCAACAAAATGGACTCAACATCATTAATTAGGTGAATTACGTCATTCCAACAGCGGGCTTCCCTCCCTCCAAAGCTGCCATTCTCATGACATAACTTGACATGACACAGAAGAGTAGCATAAGTCACTATGCACGAGCATACAGCAGGATTAATTTATTTAGCTTGGAAAACGGCACTACCCTTGGGACCACACCTGTGCTCTGTGCTCCGTACGTCGCTATCTCTGACCTGGCTTTAAATTAGTGGCAACTTGGAACTCACCCCAGGTTTATTGCTTTGTGTTGATTTTCTTGGGTGGATTTTACCACTTGTGCTGAATGCTGCTAGCCATATCTGAGGCATTCGCTTTAACACCATCTTAAGCATATTCGGCTATCAAGCTCCTTTGCGTTTTCGGTTCCCCAAACCCATACAAGTGCAACAATCTTTTGTCTCTTGCAAAATTGTAGGCAGGCAAGATTTTTCAAAGTTTATTTGTGGGTTTATCAATATAATCTATTTTTCTCCACTACTCCCTTCTTAATTTAATTTATTTTTAGAAAAAAAAAAAGGTAAAAAAGAAGAAACTAAGCTTGCCACCCAACCAGATGTAGAAACGGCTAGGAGGTCTGTTCAAAACCTGACTCACCTGCTTGACATTTGAGCTTTCACCAGGGTAAGGAGTGAAGGATGGGGCTGTTGGGGTAAAGCACATCCAGTCATTTAAACTTTATTGACGTGATGCTTTCTTCACAGTGCCAGTTTGTAAAAAGCAAGGGAGAAGAAGTGCTTCTTGTGAGTGCCACAGCCATGGATTTCGTTGCCTCTGGTGTACTCCACAGGTGGCAGGGACTAGGAGTACGTGGGTGCTGGGGGGGTTACCTTCTTGAGGATGACAGGCACAGCTCTCGCAGCACAGAGGCTTCATCACCCCACCAACCCGTGTGATGGAAAAGGTTGCCCTGGCACCCACACAGCTCCTGGAACTTTCAAGCCTCTTGCCCTCACATTTCTCTTTCAAGGCGGAGGGGAGTTACAATGTCTGAGTGCAAACAGAGGTGGGGACCAGGAGGGACATCTGTTGAAGCAAAGTCACACGCACGGGACATGTGGGTTGAAAAGGAGCCTGTACTTGGTAGGCATTTAGGATTTACCCAGGCTGGTCCGTGTCACTTTTTCAAACAATCTCACCTGGACTAGTATTACTGTTGGGGCAATTAAGGCAGGCGGGCAGGGGGCTCAGGAAAGCACCACTTTGCCCACAGCAGTGTTCAGGTTATTCCACACAGAAGGGTATGGACGAGTGCTAGAGGTTAAAGATTGATAAAGCTTGTGATTTTTGTGTTTAAACTATCAGGCTTAGAGAAAGGGACCCAAGGACACGGTTGCTGGCAGGAAAAAGTAGTGGCGGGGACAGATGGAGCAGAGTCCATTTTTCCTTGCAGGAAGAGGAGCCCTCAGAGTTACTCACGGTTGCTGGTCAAAGCAGGGTCTGTGCCATCTGCTTGCTGGAGTGTCAACTCTGTTGCTCATTATCACAAGGTACAAGTTTGTTTATGTCCAACAGAAACAAAAGCATTCCCGGGCATGTTTTAAGGTTGGTAGGAAGTTACGGCACACATGCACAGGAAAAACAACAATGGTAACGCTAATACATATTGATGTAGTGGGATGATTGCCAAAACATGTCAGTGCAGGCAGGCAGAGCTCATTTCTGCAGAGAGGTGTACAGCGACTTTGCACCTGAATGCAAACTATCACACAGGAGCAGAAAGAGCAAAAATACATAGGTTCCAATTTTTTGGTCCATGGGTGTTTGCTACTGATATTAATGAGGATGGGATTGAGTTCAACTTCCATTTATTGCAGTTATTCAACATGCCTTAAACAGAATGGATACGAAAACGGGGATGGTATCAAACTTCCCAAAGGGAACACATCTCAACTTACATGCATAGCCTCTTTATCTTCTGCTGATTAAACTCCTACACTTGTAATATAAGTTTTATTTCACAGCTGCAGTCCTGCTAAAATGAGAATTACGGGATGGGAAAGAGGAGTGGCTCTATAGATTGAATTAGATGGGAAAGTTGGTTGTGTCTCCCCATAAATCACGGAAGTGTGCAGACCCTGTGCTGTTCAAGCAGAGTTTTGTCCACTAGTAACGAACTGCTGCCACCAGTGGGCTGCGGTTTGTATTGACACACACTTTTAATGCTACACATCTGCGATACCTGTAATAACAGCCGAAAAATGCCAAGACTCCAGGTCCAAAATGAAGCCACACCTGCACACGACAGTTGTAGGGAACCATGTACTCGATCAAAAATTCCATGTCTGTCTCTGCAATACACACTGAGCATAGATGTTACTCTGTTGGTTTAGACACACTCGCAAATTCCATAAGGGGTAATTTTCTTCACACCACATCTGCTAGTGATAGTCCTCTCACACTGGCACACTGGGCAGAAATACGATTGTATATGTATAAATTGTAGAGATCAAATTTTTACTGGTGTTTGCCATGGTTTTGCACAGATCAGATATCAGCCTTCAAGGAAACACAAGATTTAGATATTGAAGGGCAGCTTCAGCAGAAAAGACACATACGTGTCCTGAAACAGACACATGAGCCCCAGCACTTTCAAGTACTCAGTGTATCATTCTTCACTAAGTTTATCAAAGATCTAGAAACAAAATCGCTTGGGAATCCCTTAGTGCTAGGGGTCACACGCTAGGAAGCCTGACTCCTCAAAAATGTGATTGTTTCCACCATTTTTCTGAAAATGTCACCAGAGACTGTGGTGATAAGAATCCTTACACATATGTATATGTACCTACAACATACGTAACATGTAATATGATACTTGATATATGGTACATGACATATGATACACAACATGTAACATGCAGTGTAATATGGCATTGCATTGAATAATGTAATGCGATGTTATAGTATATGTATAATGTTCTATTACATTATGGTATATTGGCTCCATGGTTTCAGTTATATTTCTTAGCTTGAGGGTGATTCAGATTAATATCTTTTACCTTGCTGAAGAATATCCTGCCCAGGCAGTAATGGTTTATGTAGCATGTCCAGTTTACACTCCACTAAAATGAAAATAAAGCAGCAGGGCAGTGAAGAATCATGCCTATTTGGACGGATTACCGAGAGAGGCAAAATCATTTAAGAGGACAAATTCAGGCTCCTCAGCCAAAATTAATTTCTTGAAAAGGTTCATCATCCTGTAGCATCCCGTCCCTCCTGAGCACTACGGGCTGCAGTATGTGCTGCCGTTTGCAGGGCAGAGGCACAGCCCAGTGTCTGCTCATCTCTCCCATATGCATCCCAGGAGCATCCACCCTGCCACAAATTCTCACCCATGAAAAGATGATACTGAATTGAAACGCAGACCAGACAGTGGGTTCATGCACAAACTTAATGTTCAAATGCAGTTTACTACTATCACCATCTTTTCTACAAGGTTAAAAAAATCTTAAATTTGCTTCAAATTCTTCAAGACAATAAGGGACTAAAATGCTGTAAATGTGGGATGGTTTTCTTGTTAAGTGAGTAATGCTTTACGGTGGTCTAAAGAAACTCTTTCCTGCTGATGTTTGGGCAGAGTCCTAGCAAGACCTTCATTTATCACTTGTTGGTGAACAAAACAGCTGCTCCAATTCCTGCAGTGAGTCTAAATCCATCGCTTTGTTCTGTGTTTGCAACTCCAACACACTGCCATGAGGAAGGCTCTGAGTATTAAGGGAACACTGCTAATAATTACGTAGTATGTTCCTCTTCTAAAATTCCCTAATATAAGGAAACAAAAATTACATATCCTCTCCCAGAATAATATAAGGTTATCAGAAAAATAACCTTATCTATATGTCAGAAAAATAACCTTTATTGCTAGCAGCAGGAGGATATTCTGCTGGCCATCTGAATGAATCCGCAGAGTACTTCAACAAGAAGCAAAAGATTTTGTTGGTGTTTGATCAAACATCTTTCTCCAGCCCATATTACTGGGCACAATTGCTTCAGCATTCTCTAACCATCTATAGTATATGGGCTTACAACTCCATGGTTATGTGCTCCATAAGTACCTTTCTTTGCATTTGCTGCCTTTGCAAACAGCAGCTGTTTACACAGTACTTGGAAAATAAGATAATTTATTTTGAAGGTGAAACAAAGATTCTGAATACAAATTTTTTCAATTTTTAAAAAAATTAAAAACAACAAAGCCAAAGATGAAACCCTACCATTTGTGGATTTTTTTCTTGATAATGGGAGAAAGAAGATTAAGGAGTGTGAAGGGAATGAGCCAAAAGGAAATGCTGAGGCTTTTCGGTTTCCTGTTTTTGATGAGAATCAGGGACCCAGTGATGGGGAGCCTGCAGTTAGGGAGAGGGGCACTCATTATCAATTTAATTTGCAATATAGTAAGCCAGTAAGTCACCCCAAAAGCTTTGAAGAAGCAGGTCTGCTAGGAATCCTCACAATCTCATTACAGTCAACTGCTGGGCAAGTACTTTAGTGGGTAGACAGCACTGCATACATTATATTTAGTTGAAGGTTTATATGGGTTCATTAGCTGAATTACAATTGGAGTTTTAACATATGCTCAGAAAACAGTGATGTGTTAGCATTGCTTCTGGAAAATATTAAGATGTTGCCTCCTAACACATTAGAATAAGAGAACTGGTAGATCAGAGGATAAAAGAGAATCAGTAACTGTTTAATACATTTAAAAAAAGCTTATGGAAGAGAACTCTTATGGGGACTCTGAACTCAGATAGTGATGCAAAAGTAGCGCCATAGATTAGAAACAGTGGGGAAAACAGGTTGGAGGTAAATATTCAGGTCTAGGTACGGTAAGTGATCAACAGGGGAAAATTGCAAGGATCTGTACAAAGACTGCTGTATTGATGCTTCCACATCCATTATTGATGTGGGAACCCCACTGTCCTTTGGAGTGAATCATGAGACTATATTCCATCAGGAGAACAGAAGAACATAACTGTACATTTGCTTCATAACCTTTTTTATGAGTCTTACCAAGCTCTTCTCCTCAATATTTTGTGACAAGAACTCCCAAAGTTAATTTTTACTTGTATAAGAAATCTTTTTACCAACTGCAGATGCACAGAGTTCTGGTCTCACTGGAGATCCGCTTTTGTTACAAGAAGGCAAAGTGATAAACAGATAACCCCAGTTATTCTTTTTTCTCTATGTGTCATTTATTTCCTTTACGAAATCTTCACCAGGATGCTTTTTCTTATCCTCTTTTGAGAGTAACCACGTGCAGCCCAATCAGGTTCCCTTCAGATAGACATTTGTCATGGCTTTTGAGACTGGCTCTCTTTCTGTGCGGTGCCTGTATTTGCTAGGCAGAGAACAGAGGGAAGCACGGTCACCACCCTTCAGCCACAGCTCCAGTGTCACCCAGGACTTACTTGTCTAGTCAGAGTGATATTATTGCTATTGAATGCTTAGGCAGTTGTCCCAGGTGAGAGTAAACTGGTCATTCATTTAATGGCATGCTGAGGTCTTCATATGTATTGCTTGCTGTTGTATTGCTCATACGTGTATTGTTTCCCTTTTCTGAGTGTAACAGAACAGAGCTCTTGAATGAGATGCGACAAGGCAGCAAGTGGTCTTCCTTGCTGCAGACTATCAAAACCTGCATGTCTCCTCTCCTCTCCTCTCCTCTCCTCTCCTCTCCTCTCCTCTCCTCTCCTCTCCTCTCCAGTGGAGGAGCAGTTCAAGCCAGTCCTCTCTCCTTGCGCGCATCTGCATTTGCTTTTTACCTGCCCTAAAATCATGCTTTTAATGGTAATGACTAACAAACAAAACACCATTAGGGAGAAAAGTAATAACACCATGAAATATAGACTGGGCAAGTGGGTATTTGTAGGGGATACTATTTTGTTGAGCTAAGGCCAAGTGGAGTTGTGAATGAATTGTATTAATGCACTTATGAATGGATTGCTCAAAACGAGCTATCCTATGCCATTATGAAATGCTTTGGGCAATTATTTGGAGGTCAGCCTTTTCCTTTTATATCTGGAACTAGCCGCAGACAAAGAAGTCACATATGGGACTGCTCTTTTTATTTCAGCCATTGAATCTGTGAGTCTTCTTTCTGACAGCCAAAGCCCCTTTTGAAATCAGGGAAAGATAACATGAAAAGTCAGCCAGCGTAAGAAGTCATTTATGCTTATTAAAACTGGGTAGTTGCCCATCTGCACCCAGAGTCCATAGTAACTCACCTTGAATTTAAAACCTTTAAAGCATCCATTATTTCTTTTGAACAAGCGAAGCTATGCTATGGATAATATCTAAATTAGTATTCCATTAGCATTCGCCTGTGTCCTGCAGTTTGGTGCCAGAATAGGTCAATTTTGTGGCCATCCCCCTATTACCACCAGACTACAAGGAGGGCTGAGGGCATTCGATATCGGCTGAGATGGGGGGATCAGAGACTACTTTTGATACTTCTAGTCAAAACTGCCTTGGGGAGAGAAAGCTACTGTATGTTTTCAATTAATGGGCAAAGGAAAGAAATGAAAGATAAAGGAGGTGCTGGTAATGGAGAAAGAATGAAGTATAAAGTGAGACTGATCAGCCTCCCTCAGAGAATGGATTAATTATTTTCTGACACAAAGTTTTGGCCCAAGCCTTTTTTTGGGCAAGAATTCAAAAGACACTATAAAATGACTTGGTATAAATGGGAATTTGGCATAATTTTTCTCTCAGCATCTTAAATAGTTTATATAAATCTGCCGCTTTTCAAATGATGTATTAAAGTACTCTTGTGGTTGCTTAATATCAATATTCCTCTGAGATTTTACAAATACATCAGCAGCATTAGATGGATGAAATCCAGTCTGCCATAATTCAGATACCCCACACAGGCAATGCTTCACTGAACGTTTGAGCGTGCAGCCTGGAGAGCAGGGCAAAAAACCAAGTCTTCCTTAATGTCGCTGCCAGACTTGTCCTGAAGCCTACGGTGGGCTGCCCGGGAAGCCTGCGGGGGGAGATGCACTCTGCTTGTAATCGTGCTTCCTGGTTTTGACTACGGAGGGACCAGAGGTGCTTTCCACAGCTGGTCCATTCCCCCACCCCTTCTGCTGGTGCTCAGGGGGATGCTGAGCGCTCCTGTCTCCCACTCACGATGACCCCTGGCCCTTTGCAGAGCGGAGGTGCAGCATGTGCTAGCGCCCGCTCTTTGCACCGTGGTTTCCAAAGATGTGGCAACCTCTGGGTAGATGCAGCTACTCAGCCCCTGTGGGGTTAAAACTTTAACATCCCAGGAGAACATCTTAAACCTGATGTGAACCCCTCACCCAGACTGTGGTGGGGTGGAAACATCGCACAAGCATGAGTGCAAGGGTTAGGACAAGGGGCAAGAAGGGGCCTGGCTTGAAACCACAGGATCTCCCATTTCCCAGATAATTGCTGTACCTTCTAGGATTTTTCTCACAAGGTTGTTGGTCTTATTCCCTCCACTCCCTCATTTAGTTGGTGAGGCCCATCTGCCTTAATATGGGGAGTGACAGGGCAATAAATACCCACGTTCACGAAACAAAAACTTCTGAGCAAATATGAGTGGCTAAAACTTAAGCCTCCCGCCCCCCAAGAAATTTTAAGCTAAATCAGAAAACACTTTATGCCTTTGGGTGCCAAAAGGTAAATTGTGCCAAGGACTTAATCACATAAATTTAGGCAGATGAAGACAGGAGTGGAGTTCAAGCTAAGGGAAGATTTGGTTAGACAGTGTCGCTGAGATAAATGTATTTAAGCTGAGTCATTCTGATGAAATTTGACTTAAAATATTTATGGAGCAAATCAAAGTAATAACTAAGGCATAGGGGGTTCTTCAAAGAATGTGGAAAAGACAGGAGAGGTCTCTGAAAAGCAGTAAAGTTCAAAGACCATACCCATTTTTAAATGGTGGAATACAGAAAAACACCGGGTTATAGACTTGACAGCCTAACCTCAAACCTCAGGAAAAAAAATTAAATACCCAGAAGATAATGTCATGATAAAGAACTGCCAACAGGTATTCAAGCCGATCCAATTTCTTTCTTTGGATAAGGGGAAAGGAATAGTCGGCTGAGATGCTGACTCCACTAGGGCCTGACTCCACTAGGGCCCCTGAGACCGCTCTTTTGTCATGTTCGCGTAAGCAAACTGAGGAAATAGAGCCAGGATGGGAAGCCCATATGAAATCCATCCACTAAAAGGAAGAAACAGCAATTGGTTCTCTACCAAGGTAAGAGGTGTTTTGAGAGGGGGATTTTTATTAGCGGATTGGAAGTCACAGTCTTTTTCAAAAAAAAACCCAGAAGTGGCTTGGAAACCTTAGTCTCTATTGCAGAAATAATGGACCCTCCCTGATTGCCCTAACTGCTGTTGAAGGCATCACAGGGGGTGTGAGTCATCCTACCTAAAGTCAATCTGCAGCTGTAGCCCAGGCTCTTACCCACAATCAGCGCAACCCGCATCTCTTGGGTGATTCATCTCATCTAAGGACAGAGGTCTAGGATAAGGGAAATGAATCACTCCCCAGAGTTTCCTCTCCCTGCCATCCCATTGACTGTAGGAGAGTATAAAAGGACTACCTTACTGTAGCCACTTAACTTTTAAATAGCTAATACTAGGTGAGATGAATCCCATCTTTAGTAGCCACTCAATTACCTGGATTCTCAGAGGTATTTGAGTGTTTATTTTCCTTTAAAGCAGACACTAAACAGAAATGATAACTTGACCTGGGACATGCTGACTAAGTGAGGAAGGTCCCACGTGAAATAGGTTATACAGGGATCTTAAGACTCTTGCCTGTTCCTGCATTTTCCAGGTAAATCACTGGGCTCACTAAGGGCTCTGGATACAGTAGGGAGGCAGCATGATGTTATCATCTGATAGTTTTGGTTATCAGCCGCTCAGAAGGAAGCGGGTGTAAGCCCGACTCACAGTCTGTGCAGTATTACTGAGTGGAAAGGAGTACCATTTGCACAAATAAATCAATGGAGCTAATGCTGATCCCCTGCCCCAAACATCCTCTTCCCACGTAGACCACAGTGATGTTAATGGAAGCCTTTCTTGTGAAATGAGGAGCCACAAATTGTTTCTTAACAGAAACAATCCTTGAATGGAAATACTTCTTTATGCCTTATACTTGGTCCTTTGCAGACATTCAGGAGGGGTAGTGGCTCCACAAATATTGATAATTCTGCTATTGAAGAATTATAAGCATAACTCTTGTTTTAGCATGAAAAAAAGAGGGAAGAACAGCAGACCTTTCTGCATTAAGAGCCAGGAGAGAGCTCTGCTATCCCACAGGATTTTCCATGCAGCCTTTCAATGCAAGCTCTGTTCCATTTTTTAAGGTTTTTTAGAAAAAACTTTTCTGTCACATCTCATCTCTGAGTTCCATCTAGCCTAAACCCACAGCACTCACAGAAGTGGAGTAGGATCGTGTGTTCATTTTCTATGGCTCAGGTGCTAAGGTCTGGAGTAAATAAAGTCTTTTCCTGCTGGTTGGCAGCACAGCCGAGCCCGCTGCACAGCCAAACCCCACACCTCCCACCTGCCCTCCCCTCCGTGAGACCTTGCACCTCCATGACCGCAGCCGCTGGTCACTCCTCACTCCACTCATGGCAAGCGAGGGGCTTGTGTCCCACCGCACCGTCCCCCTGACACCAGTGGGTCTTTCAGTAAAGACAAAGGATGAGTCTTAGGGTTGATGCAATGACCGTGACTTTCAGGCACAAGCAGCACTCTGAGCTGGGTCAAAGAATCATAGAATCATAGAATTGTTTTGGTTGGAAGAGACCTTTAAGATCATCAAGTCCAACCATTAACCTAACACTGCCAAATTAACACTAAACCACGTCTAACCATGTTAACACTCAGCACCACATCTACCTGTCTTTTAAATACCTCCAGGGATGGTGACTCAACCACTTCCCTGGGCAGCCCATTCCAATGCTTGACAACCCTTGCAGTGAAGAAATTTTTCCTTATATCCAATCTAAACCTCCCCTGGTGCACATTGAAGCACTTCCTCTTGTCCTATCACCTGGATTGGCTTCTCCTCTCTGTTTGGATGGAGACTGAAATCTCAGTGTCCGTCAAGGATCACCAAGACCAGGAGGGAGATTGCACCACTAAGGTCCAAAGGTGGGACCAAATTCCCTTTTTTTTCAAGAGAAGGCTCTCTGTGGTGCCTGTGGTGGCTCTGCTGCTCAGCTGAGGCCCTGAGCACCCCTGGCCAAGGCGGCGCAGAGGCTGCCGCCACCATGCAGCAACCACGGGGCCCTGAGTAACTGCGGGAGCGGCCATTGCTGAGGAAGACTGGCCCAAAATACTCCAGCACATAAACCTGTTTACTCCGTATTATAACGATTGTATGGATAAGGGAACAATCAGAAATGTGTAGAGTCTGAATAAGGATCTTATTAACAGATGCCAATAAGTGAGGCAGATGACGCAACAGATATTTGATTACAAATTTGCTTCCCTAATCCGTATTTTAAAGCTTACTCACAGCTTCTCAGAGGACAATACATTTTCTCCTGTGTATTTGGCAGCGCGGGGAATGAGGTGTTTGAAAGAAAGAGGAAATGAGTTGTTCCATTACAAAATACTTAAACCCTCTGTGCTGGTAGACTATGAAGGCAAATGCCTAAACATATTCCTGTATTTTTCTGTCCAGCTGTAGGGAGAAATTGCTCTCTCAGGTGGACAGCCTGCTGCTGGCGAGATCCTTGAAAGGCTCCACATCCTGATGGAAGTTGCAGTTAAAATCAGTATACCTGCCCCATGGTGTCACCTCCGCAGTTCCTGCTGCAGGAAAAAAACCCAGATTAATGTGTTGGGAAACGGTGTTTAATTCTTACAGGGAAAATTCCATCTTGTGAAGGTAGTAAGTGATTCCCAGGGCATCATCTTACCCAGTCCACTCACACCTGTTTGAATATTGGGTGATGCTTTGTAAGGCATTTGTGAACTTTAGAACGTCATTGTTTTAAAAAAGCGTACTGTTGTGTTTATTCCCAGGTTGTACAATTATTGCAGGATCGATGGATATCTACTTGTCCTGAAAGGAGCTTCTTTACATCTTGTGGTTCCATGAGAAAAAAAGTGAATCCTGAGTTTAGTTTAGAGGCCACAATATACATTCTTCAGCCCAGCAAAAGCCAGAAGTTTCAACATAACAATCTATCACCGTGCCATGCAGTTCTGTGAGTGTATGAGTGCGTGTTCATGTGCGGTGCAAAATAAAATAAAACACAGTTTATCTTTTCTCATGGATGCCACTCTCCCCGATCCCCCTTCTTCTCCAAGCCTTCTCATACATTCCTAACTGTCCCATTTTCTTTTTCTTTGCATACCTGCCAGATTCCTCCTCTGCCCACAGAAAAATTCCTGGCATGTCTGTCACTCTGTTTACATAGTTGCCAGCACAACTGTTCTCGCTCGCTTCTCAGTTCTCTGACAATAATACCAGACTGGATTTGAAAGTACAGTGATGCTTAAAAATAGTGACAAACTTAAAAATACCAAGGTATGAAATACCAAACACAAATATTTTTATTTCTTTCCATTTCTAAGCAAAAAGTCTCGCTTCTCTTCATTTTCTCTGTTTGCCTGACCCCTTCAGAATCGCAGCAGTCAGCAGCGCTCTGCTGGATTGACCGCACATTCATTCACCACCTCTGCATGACCTTGTCACACTGAGGCTCGGAGTGAGGCTGGCTGTGCTGCCATTTACGGCTCCCCCAAATAATTTTGGGAAAGAAACCAAAAGGGAAATACAAAGTGCAGAAGAGGGGGTTTTGTAATTTTTTTTTTTCCATTTAGGGATGTCATGCATACTAAGCCAAATAGTTCCTGAAATAACAGCTCTTAAAGATAAGGCTGGGATTTATTTTCTTTTTGCCAGTTGTTTAAATAGTTAGTCATCTAAAGTTAGTCACTTCAGGCTCCCCCTATGCAGCCATAAAGGGAAATATGCACCATAAAGGGAAATATGCACCATAAAGGGAAAAGGCCAAAGACCCGAAGACTAAGGTAAGTGTCTCCAGCTGGTCAGATAAATCCTCTATGGAAATATCTGTTTCTTACTGTTGACTATAACCGGAGCCCAATCTACTCACTAAAATTAAGGGAGGCACATCCCCTACTTGATACACCAGTAAGAAATGTAGCCCTGCTCTGCTGTGGATGGAGGGTTAGCAAAATTAAAATGGTTGATCTTTTGGTGAGTGTGGCCCATGTTCTTTGTATCTTAATTTCTTAAGCAGGGCAGCTGTATATGCATTTGCAAGGTGCAAAAGTACAGACCGGGTCCAAGCAGAATTCTTACTAAATTACATCATGACAGGTTAAGTGGATGTTGAATTCATTGCCATAGTGGAGCCAATTGTGTTGTTCTTCCGTTTGCTTGATGGTATTTACTCATTCCATTTGCCTGAAGGATTGCTCCCAAGGTTTTTAGGCTGCATGTTTGAACTATATGCTGGGTTTCCTGAACAGATGCCATAATTTGTGGGTAATACTTATTTTCAAAACAAAATTTTTAGTGATTTTTTCCCCCCCTCCAATTTAAAAAAAATATAAAATTAAGATTAATCTCAACATAGCACATCTAAGAAATGTAGAGCGGCAAACTGTTGGTGCTGCAGGTAAACCAGTGAAAATAAACTTCCCCAGGGAAGTAGACGCATGTTTCAAAATCATTAGAATTTTTTTTTAAAACAAATAATAGATATTTTTTTTAAAGGAAAAAATCGTAGCAGTAATTTGGATATTAATTATGACAGTGGCCTACAAAGGAATTTAATAATTTGCTCGACTTTAAGCACACAATTAGTCTCACTGTCTATTCACACACTAAATGTAATACTTATGCTCTTTGTTAAACACAGATATGCTGCCAGAAAGTGTCACTGTAATTAGATTGTTACGGCAATGCATATATGAACCTTACAGCATAATTTCCCTGATTAGCATGATCATTATTAAGGGCACCTTCTTTCAGATCATATAATTGGTTTTTACAGGCTGTCTTTAGTAAAAAACAGCTTTTGCACAGAATGGGAAAGTGCCTTTTATGATGATGATGATGATGATGATTTAGATGATGATGATGATGATGATGACTATATTCTTAGGGAAACACTGCACTCTGCAGGTGAAAACTCTTCCCCAGCTCGTAACACGCTGGGAAGGTCTTGGGAAAGCACCACAGATTCTCTGTGGTGAGCAGCTCACGCTTGTTAACCACGGAAGTTCATTGTCTGCAGCATCCTTATAAACGGGAACAAGCCTTCTTTCTTTCCTCCTCCACTTCTCACTTCCTAAAGAATACCCTAAAGTATATAGATATTCTGCAGTAAAGAATATATAACTATACAATAGGCACAGGTTGGCTGTTCACGTAATTTGCAGGGCCCAATAGAAAGTTCCATGTCAAATCTAAATGCTCTTTGCCATTTCCTTGACGCTAATCCCACAAACTGAATTTCCAGTTAGAAACAGGATCAGTCAGTGAGGCTCAGCCCATAGCCCGCACTCCTAAAGTGAGTCCTTTGCCTCTTTACCCTTCCTCATCACTGCCGTGCAGCCGCATCATCTCTCCCTACTCTCTGTTTTCTGATTTCTGGCCATTAGATGGCAATCGTGACCATCGTCTGCTTTCCGCGTTCATGTCCTCTGGTGGCCAACATGCCTCTGCACCCACACTGCTGAGAAAACCTTTTCTTATCCCTCTCCGCCCTTCTCATGCCTAGCAGCAGTAGCTGTGCAGACACTGGTTGATACAGCCGGTGGTGGGTGACCTGGGAGAAAGGAATCGCTTGTGCTCAGAGGGACAGTGCTGTCGTGGCACAAGAAATGTGCTCTCCAGCTGGAAACAGCAGGGCTGCATGTTAAGGTTGCCGGGAACGCTCCTCTGTATGGTTTTCTTTCCAGTCACCCTGAATTGCACTAAGCGGCACCTCCTGGCTGGCATTTTCTAGCCATACAGTAGCTTTGTGGCTGTGAACTTAAAAAGTTTCAGGTAAACCTATTCATTCCCAAGAGCGGGGTTAAAAAGCAGATATATGAGGCAAAGTCTTTTAGTTAAGAATCTCTGTCACCACTCGCCCTTTTGGCAGGCATTTGAAGCTTGCCAGATAAATCACCCTGAGGCCTATTGCTGGCTTTGTCCATATTACAGCTCCTAAAGAAGTCTACAATGCCAGTAGAGACTGGTTTGTGTTTGGCCGCGGTGTTTTTTGCCCTTTCCCTGGCTTCAGAGCTCCTGTGAGGCCACAGATGTTCCCTCTGGGGGAGGTGTCCACCAGCATCTCCACATGCAGTGTGCCCACACACCTGGTAGACACCTGGTCGGCCGTGCAAGCCCATGTTCACACGCATTCTGCTCGGAATCAGTAACTGTGGTGCAAAGCTGCAGGCTTTGGGCAGCTTCTGGATCCACGCTGGAGTCAGCTGTTGTTACCTGCCTTTGGCCACGAGCAGATTTTCAGATTGGCTACAGAGAAGCCACCCTCTGCATCCATCCTGCAGCCATTCCCGTTGTTGGCAGATCCTCCCTCTCTCCTCTCTCACCGTGGGGAAGCTGGGCGGTACTTTGTCAGTCTCCATTCAGTGTTTAATCCTCAATTTTCCCTTCAAGTGGCCCCAGACTTCCAGCACATCCCTGTTCTGCCAATGTACAGGTGGCAGTGGGAAGGCAGGATAACCCCTGGTGCTCTTTAACTGGAAGGGGAACAGGTAACCCACCAGTCATGGGCATACCCTTCAGTACAAATCAGAGCCACTGCCTTTAAATTCTGGGACCTCCCCTGTAGATGGCATTTGCGGCTGTTAAAACTTACCAGAGATTAGCTCATAGCCCTTTCCAGGAACACACCTCATCATCAGGGAGACGGGCACACTTGTATTTTTAGGGCATCATCCATGCCCTGGCAGAAACACCAGTGGCTCCAGAAGGTTAAATCTGGGTGCATGTTGTCCTTAGCCCCAAAGCAGGCTGGACACCCTGTGCTCTGACGAGAACGGGTTTTGTTCAGGTATGTGTGTACCTTATGGCAACAAGCTGAAAAGCCCTTTTACAACCCTATCATAAATATCTATTACCTCTGGTCTTAAGCTTCTTGTTGACAACAACGGCTGCTGGCTAGCTCAGGATTTGTAACGCCTCAAATAGGAAATTTCCAGCTAGCATTACTAACCCACAGCTACATAGGCAGAAGCTCCATAATTTTTACATGTTGCGGTACTGGGTACTGGGCTGAGACACTTCCATAAACATATCCTTCTTCTCCTGGAAGTTCTGCAGGCCCTGCTAGCCACCTGCTGTCAAAATGTGGGGTCCTGCCAGGCTGGGCCAGTTCCCCAGCTCCATAGTCCAGGTGCAGACTACACGTGCAAGTGGGGCAACAATCAATTTGTCTTCCCACTCTGAAATGGCTCTGTCTAACACCCTCCAAACCAAAAATTCAGGCACATTTCCCTGAAAATCCTCCCTTTTCTTTCTTTTTTCCCTCTGAATGACTACCTTACCTTAAACTCTTCCATCTCCAGAAGAGGTCTTCCAACAGGTGCTCTGGTCATGGTACCTCCATGGTCTGGCAGGTACATGCAAACCTCATAAGTGTGCTTAGCCAAAACAGCTGCATGTCCTACACAGAGTGTCTTCTTCTTGTGGACCCAACATGGCATGACAAGCTGTCCATAACGCTGGGCCAGTGATCTCCAAAAGGCATTTTTCTCTGTTATTTTGCCTGAGTTGAGAAATGCTGATAGCTTTCCACTGTCCACAACTTTGTTGCCTGAATTACAATACTGATGTTGTTCCAATATGTACCTTTTCTCCTTCTCACGAAAGAAGGCCAGAGCCGCAGGGTGTAACCTGCCCACCAAAAGGGTGAGCTACACAATTTGGGTAAGCCTGGGGATGGGGATGGGAAAGAAATCTACTCCTGGGGGCTGTGATGGTGTTTGGTGAAATGGGATGGTTGAACATGGGTGTCATGGTTTAATCCTAGCCCGCAACTAGGACCATGCAGCCGCTCACTCATGCTCATCCACCCTATTCCCCAAGGGATAGGGAGAAGAGGGAGAAAAGAAGGGGGAAAAACTGATGGGTTGAAATAAAGACAGTTTAATAGAACAGTAACAGAAGATGATGATGATGATAATAATAGTAGTAGTAAAGGAATATATAAAATAAAGTGACACAACACAAGTTGTTCTCATCAGCTGATGATCGGTTGCCCAGCCCATTCCCAAGCAGTGACCACATATTCCTGCCCCCCGACCAACCTCCTTTTGCCATTTGTATACTGAGCATGACATCTATGGTATGGAATATTTCTTTGGCCAACTTGTCCTGTCTATGCTCCCTCTCAGCTTCTTTGGGAAGCTGAAAAAGTCTTTGACTAATGTAAACATTACTTAGCATCAACTAAAACAATATGTGTTATCAGCATTATTCTCATACTAAATTCAAAACACAGCAGCTACTAGAAAGAAAATTAACTCTATCCCAGACGAAACTAGGACACTGGGAGGTATGGAAAAGAAGTGGCACTTTGTGGCTGAGGAGGAATGTCACCGGGTGCAATGACCAAAGCTGAAACTGTAAAGCCATTTCTAATTTTGGCGTTTTCAAAATCTTGAGGGCCTAACCACCACTTTCTAATTTTGTTTCTTTGTAATATTTCTGTCCCATACTGTGAGGAAATTAGTCAGCTTTTATGCCATTTCTAGAGGGAATTTCCCCTAACTGACTTTATAATTTGTTCTGATGGGAGTTTGTCTCATTAAAACCATAAGTAAAACGTAAGTAAAAATAATGTTAATTGATCAGTTGCTAGTACATTTGAGGGATTTTTTTTTAACATATTGAGGTATTTTAAACAGTTTTGGTTTTGCCACTGATGATAAAGGGTTTATGTTGAAAATGTAAACCTGGCAGTCTACGTTGTTGTGGAGTATTTCTGGTTTTTTTGATGGCCTTTAATATGAAATTCTTTTCTTCTCCTGAGCAATTGAAGGAGTGATGTGGAATTCACAAAGTAGATAGATAGTCAAAACACTGTCTCAAAGAAGGAGAAGCTCTGCTTCTGGGGCAAGTAAACTAAAAGGAAGGCAAGTCAGATGTAGTGATAATTGCTAAATCTGTATCTTACTTTTCTCTGATGTGAAGACGATTTTTTAAGTCGCCTGGACCAAGAATAATGTCCTTGTAAATCTCACTGTCTTTAAAAGCACATAAGACAGTAAATACAAAATAGGAACAGATCAATAGAAATATATTATCATTAAGGACCAGAAATCATGAACACAGTTTTGTACATGAAAACTCCTTCTGCATGTTTCAAAAACCATAGTTTTTCCCACGTTGCTGTTCATAAAAAGGCTGTTAAAAAGCAAAATCAAAAGTCTGTTTCACTTTTTAACAGAAATGTATATAAGAAAACTGCACATTATGACCCTGTACCAGTAGATGGTACTGAAGAATATGCAGTAGAGTTCCATTTCTTTAGGGCTAAAATGACAGTACTGGTGTGCCCAGAAAATGGCTTTCTCTGCATAGATCTTCCCATTACCTGTTTCATTACCTTGTTGCTGTTAGCGATGCTCATAGAAATAGATTTTACATTTTTAAGCGTCACAGGCAAACATTAAGTAGCATGCATTATTGAACTGCCCTATAACCATAATTAAAAATAAGAAATGAAAAGAATTGATCACAAAAGGAGCTTTCTGCCAGTCACAGGAGCGTGGATTTGGTGACAGAAGCCTGTGGAAACGTCTCATTCCAGAAAGTCTACCAAAGGAAAGACATCTGTGCTGAAAAGGGAATGAACTACTTTGAGGTAAACGTACTACTGATGCATTGGCTACCATAACTAATGGCATCACGGAGCAAATCCTGTTCAGGGACCCCAAATTCAATGCTCCATTCTATCCAACAGTTAAACAAAGATATGCAATCACGTTAGTTTTAACGCATTCGGCTGTAAACTTCAACAATCTCTCTGCAGATTGCAAATGCACCAATAACTGCTGGGGAATGTTCCCTTTCTACCCGTTACCAGTAGTGAGATTTCACAGCAAACATTAGTCAGAAAGTTTCTGATTCTCAAGCTTACATTAAACACCATCAGAATGAAAGACAGAAAGAGTATGTAAATAACGATACTTGGTCTATTTTTACCACCTCTTTAATAGCAAGGAAATGAAAATAAATATGAAACTACTCGTGGAAACTCCCTGAATCTCAAAGAGTTAATTTCTTTGTTGAAACAGGTTTTGTTAAATTTAAGTGGATGGTGAAAATAGTGAAAATGCTGTAGTTTTGACAATTTCTTTTAGTGACAATGTATAGAAAAAAGCCTTGATGTTGTGGATGTGACACATCTGAAATATTCAAAAATAAATTATTTCACATTCTGGAATCAAACCGGTATTATTTATTTTTTTTTAAAATCCTTTATCGATTTCGTTGCTAAAAGTTTTGTAAAGACTGGATTTAAAATTAAGCAGTTGAATGATAAATTATTTCATTAACATTTGTAATATTTCTTTCCAGATTTTTCAGTTTATAAAAAGTTTCAAGATTTCACAAATTTTCCATATTTGTTTGGGAATAATGCTTAATTTTTTTTTGCAAGGTAGAAGCCTGTTTCTGCACTGCTCAAACTATGAGGAGCAAAAGAGCAGGAAAACCACTTAATTACCTCTTCTAACTAATTTTTCAAGCGTTGCATAAATTTAAGTCCAAATTGCATGGTTTTAACTCCATTTAGCTGAGAGAAGTGTGGATTTAGTGCCTTATTTCATTTCTTTTATATCACTTTCAACATTATCATTGTTTCTTTTCTAATCTTAGTTTAATTTTATCTGTGCAGTGTGGTTCAGATTTTCCAGGGAGCCTTTGGGAAGCAGAAAACTTTGAAAAATCTCTTTCCTTATCAATAGTTTGGGAATGAATAGATAATGGAGATGGAAGGACAACACCTTATATAATGTAAGGAGCTGAAGCAGGCAGTGAGGTGGCAGCAGGAATATTCACACTCACTGGTTTTAAGATCAAGGGTAGCTGTCCAAATCCTCAGGCTCCCCTTATAGTCAATGGAGATGGTCGTGCTCCCAAACATTAGGGTCTGGCCATTTTGGAAAAACTTGTCTCTCTGTGACTGCAGAGGAGCCAGCGTAGCCAATGTAAGCACTTACAATGCCACATGAGAGCATTTTCTGCTTGTGAAAAGAGATTAATGGGCTAATTATTCTAATTAGCACAGAACTAAAGCCCCCCCGGAAGTGTAATAGTTTAGCAGCAGACTATGATATATATATTATTTAATTCAAATAGTCTCCAAAAGCACATACCAGTAACTGTCCCAGCTAATCTACTTGTGCCTTTGCAATTGCAAGCAGGTTTCCCCTAAGTTCAAAGAAGACAAGCACAAAGAAGTTGATTTTACATGGAAATTATTTTTTCTTTTCCTAAATTCAGCTTTCAAGTCTGTAAGGTTATCATTTTTAGGAATATTAATATCTTCTTTGGGAAAGACAGAAGCGTCTCCCTTGTGAGAGAAATGTTGTATTCCTCTAACACAATTAATATTCTAAGGAGCAAACCCACGTCTGTTGATGAAGCCCCTAAGTGCCTCCTTGTGTGTTTCCTCTGTGTTTCTTGTCTATTATTAAGTAGCTCTGTTTCAATCACTTCAAACAAATGATACTTAGCTGGTGATATGAGCCATGAAAAGTCTGGACTTCAACCACTGCTTTTGTGCCTTCAGGGATTTAAACAAGAGAAAATATAAATCCAGTTTCCATTAGACACGAAAATGTACTGGAAGACAAGGAGGTGGCTGAGCACTTTGGTGGACAGAGAACTATTTGAGCTGCAAAAAATTATTTCAAAATGAATCATGAAGGAGGAAGAACAAATTAACTGAACGACAGACAAAGACAAAAGACATTTAGGGATTCCATTGGAAAGTGATATCATAACTATTTAATCTTTGTAAATCCATAATATTTATTTTTAGCTGAAGAGTTTCCAGAAACCTTTTCCCCAAATCACCAGTATATTATAACATTTATGGATACGATCTTCTATTTATATAATATTATCACACTTGTCATAAAATCAGGTCAAAGCTTTATAGTTTCTGACTCTTCCAAACTTCTGCAGTCTTTTCAATGCAAATGCTACTTTCCAATGGAATAACAGCTGCCTCCACAATTCAGGTAATTTCTCCATGCTGATAAAGCAGTTTCTAAGGCAAAGGTTGGTTTTTCTGTCCCATCACTCAATGAAGTCTGTAAAAAATCTGCTGTACGAGCTGCTATTTTCTGTGAGCCCTGCTGTTTCTAGACTCTGCCAGAAAAGGCCCTCAGCCTCGCCCTCCTCCCAGGCCCCTTCCTCAAGGCATGGCAGGAACTCCTTTCCTCCAGGCCAAATTGAACCTTGGTGTTTACCCTGTTGGTGCCTGCTGCCTCTTGGGTGTCCTATGCAATATATGTGTTGTAGGGAGTGCTTTGTGTGGCCATGGATGCAAGGTCAAGGACTGTGTCAGGCAGGGCTATTATAACAGTCAAAATAATAAGAGGAAAAGCAACATATTGCTGAAATCTCATCCAAGCATGTAAGTCTGCCCAACGTTCTGGTATTGCACGGAATAGATCAGTTACCAGTCATGGGATGCTCACATTAATATTTACATACAGCCATTTTGAGAAATCAGGAATTGCACAGGCACATTCAAAAAGATTCCCTCTGAAGCCCAGTCGCAGTAAATAATTTAACTTATCAGACAGGAGGATTTTGCTTTATGTGATGGAGGTGGCTGTAAAAACAGACATAAGCTACACTGCTGGCCTTACAAGAAAGTCCATCAGCAAGCTGGGATAACTTGTTATGTTGAAACAAAAGTACCTGAAAGGAGGGAATGCTGTTGGCATGATTATTATACATGTATTTTAATAATATGAATTATTATTACTATTATTCTATGACATTTATTATTTATTATACCTATAATTTTACTTTTCAGCTTAGATGTTTTATTTGAGGGTTTAAGACTGTGCTCTCCATTCAAAAAGCACTGTAATTCATTGTTGTTTATAAATAGTTTGGATAAACACTGTGGACCATCAAGGAATTTCTGCCAGGGAATATTGTGAAGTTTTTTGTGGGATATTTCAAGATAGACCAGTCTACAAAGGTTTTTAAATTGATCTACATAACTGTTATCTCCATCTTTCCATAAATATCTGAGATGGTTTCCATCAAACACTAACTTTTCTAGAAAGTTGTTGTGTGTCTGAAATGCCAAGTAACTTGATGAGTAGCTGAGGTTGGAAGGAATCACTGGGATCATCTAGTCCAGTCCCCTTTTCTCAGAAAAGGCTCAGGATTGTGTCCAGTTGGATTTTGAATGTCTCCAAGGATGGAGATTCCACAACCTCTCTGGGCAACCTGTTTCACCCTCAGTTTTTTCTTCTGAAGACAAGAGTTATGGTCCTGCTTTTTGCTTTGTTCATTCCACTCAGGAATCCATCTCATGGTCACTGCAGTCAACGTTGCCCCTGACCTTCAAATCTTTGACCAGTTCTTCCTTTTTTGTAAATACAAGGTTCAGAAGAGTGCCTCCCCTTGTCAGCTCCTCAATCACCTGTGTCAGGAAGTTGTCATCAATGTACTCCAGAAACAACCTGGATTGCTTATGCCCCACTGTGTTGTGCCCTCAGCAGGTATCAGGGTGGTTGAAGTACCCGATGAGGACCAGGATGTGCAAACATGAGACACCTTCCAGTTGTCTGAAGTCCTCATCTATTTCTGCTTCCTGATCAAGTGGTCTGTAGCAGATACCCACAACACTGCCACTCATGTTGACCTGCCTGCTCTCAGCTAGCTCATCATGATTTCTCGCATACAGAATAACTCCACCACCTCACCATCCTGGCTCATCCTTCCCAAAAAGCCTGTATCCAAGATCACAGCATTCCATTTGTATGAGCTGACACCCCACATCTTTATCATTCTGATGATGTTGTAGACCTTAAAATACACACAGACCTCCTTTTGCTCCCCATGCTGTGGGCACTAGCCTATAGCACTTCAGAGAGACATCCACATGTGATTTCCAAAAAAGTGTAAGAGCTTCCACCATCATTCTGTCCTCTTGGCACTTCCTTATTCATGTGCATACACTTGAGGTAGACCTCCTTAAATCCTGTTTTGTTGCTTTTAAGGTCTTAAAAAAAAGAGATATATAAAACTCAGCTTATGTATTATCCCTGCCACAGTAAAATACTGCTTATTTTCACTGAGATCCAATGCCTCTAAAGTAGGTGGTTCATGAAAAGCATAATGAGAAACAGACCAGTTTATGACTGTAAAAATCCAAAGATTTCAAATTAGGTTGGAAGATAAAATTGGTATCATTCAGAGCTTGGGTAATACTATTAAAAGACAAATTCAAACACAATATTCTCTAAACACCTTCAAATTTCTGTGTGTCAGTGAAGAAAAGCACTGTCTAAACTTTGAAAGATTTATCAAAAATATTGCACTGAGTTTTCAGTGAAGATATATCATTGCAAGGCTTATCTTCTGGCAAGGGTGTATTATTTACTCCAGGTCTGTATCTGGCTTTGACTGATTTCCTCTTGATAGTACTGTTGTTGCTATCCTGTGATAAAGATGATATTCTGCCACCAGACAAAGAAATGGTACTTAGCTTAGTGAAAGACTGAGATCAACTTGCTTGATAAATAGGACTCCAAAACTGCAGGTGGGAAGATTTTTAAGATTTCTGAAGGGCTTTAGCTGTTCATTATAAAGTCCTTGAATATCAACCCTCTTAAATACAGCTACTGGAAGGGAGCAGGTTACAGGAGTTGTTAGACATGTTTATATACCTGGAATTGCACTTTTCTTCCGTGATGAAAAGATGAATCAAGAAGCTATCGACGGCACAACAGAGTAAAACCTCACCCCAGGCTGTATTGTTGCATTCAAGAGGAGCAGGTTTCAGCCAACTGGGAGGTGTAGTTGGAGGGAGACTTCGATGCCACCCCTTTCCCGGGTACCGGCGAGAGGGCTGTGGGTGGTGGCGCCCGGGCAGCACCTTGGACAGCTCCCGCCGCCCCGGGCCACCCCCGCCCCGGGCACAGGTCGCCAAGGAGGGGGACTGTTGGCTTCAGCCTCCGAGGAGGCTCCTCATGGAGAGGTATGGTCGCGAGGCGTGGGATAAGCAGCGCTCTGTGAGGAAAGGGTTGGGATTTTTTTTTGTTGTTTTGTGTTTGAAAGGTTTTTGGGGTTTTTTTTGCAGGGATTATTGTCAAACTGATTCTCGCCCAAGTAGAGTTCTGCCACTGTGCAAGTGCTGAAAGAAATGCTGCTGACGGAAAATGTGCAATTATTTCTCAAATTCAGAGTGGTTAAAGGAAATGGAAACCCAGCTGGTATTTTACATAAACGTTTTTCATCAGCCAGCAATTCCCTAGGATTTGCTAAGTTAGCAAAAGATTCATCTTCGCTTTCCACCATTTTCTTGCATAAATCATGAGGCATTTCAATTGCCTTTGGATAGTGGTTCCTGTCTAGCTTTATTTTCATTGGCTTATTCAGGTCCTGAAAAGAATCTTCTAAAACTTTCTTATGGTCGTCTGAGAGCTTCAGTTTAGGTGCATCTCCAAGTTCTCCTTTCAGGTGATGCATACTACAGCCAAGAATGGCAGAGGGATTGCTCATTACAACATTAAGGGGTGGCATTTTGGATACTTCGGCCCTGCCAGAATTTTGGAAATATCAAAGTACAATTCATAAAAGACTTCTGACTGAGGCATTCAAATTTCCTTTAAAAAAGAGAATTTGTTTTTGCTGTTAACAGGTGCTTAGCACTAGCTATAAGAAAGTCATATCATAAATACATGCAGTCATGGACTGAGATTTTTCTACGAAATTTGTATACCTCGGTTTTGCTCTTTAAAACAGAGAGGCTAGCAATTGAATTTGAATTCATGGAAGGTCTTTGAAGCACAAGGATTGCAGAGTTCATCTGAGTTTTCATTGCTACTGTACAGAAATTAGATGCCTCTCTAAATAAATACCAACAGCACAGACAATGGATACTACTGAATAGAAATAGGATTTATTGTTAACGGAAGAGGAAAATGCTAGAAATCTTTCATCTCTCTGAAAGGCTGATCAGACTTTTGTTACTTCTATATGTCTGCATATGGGAATGTGTTTGTATTGCCATGATAAAGTTCCAAAACCAGCTGAAGAGAGTAAAAAGGCTCTAATTGAATGTGCCAGATCAGGTTTGTAGCACCAGCATTCAGGCATCTTTATTTCCCTGGTCAGCTTTGTTTCATTTCCTTTTTCTGGATGGAATATTAAGAATCATGGAAAGAGAGATGTACCAGTCTCCAAACTACAACAGTTTTTTGAAGCACAATAATATTTACAAGGAAAGACAAAGCCAAAAACATTACAAAATGTTTAAGAACATTATTATACAAAATAATACATGTATATGGTTAGAAAGAAGCTATTAAAATATTGCAGACAAGATTCAGATAGAGAAACATACAAAGAAGAAAAAAGGGGAAGAATGTGAGATGAAAGAGATGAAAGGACTGCCATCAAAAGATAGTCATTAAAAATGTGATTAAGCAGTGATATGATATTCAACTGGTGTGACCACAGAGAAGATTGTGCTGTGCAACTAGAATTTAAGAAAACTGGATTTGAAACATCAATAACAACCAAACATATAAAAATGTTTAATAAAAGCATTTGAATTTTAAAATAGTCTGAAACAAAGATGAAAAATACTCATAAAGCAAGATAGCTATACTTCAATGGCAGCACTCTATTTGATTAAAATATAGTGTTGTCTAAACAAATATACTTTTAAGAAACATTGGAAAGTTCTTATGTTTTTCACCATGAGAGGGTTACCTGGTGAACTTCATAAGGCAATCCCATCATGTGTAATACTAAAAAGAATACATTTCTATAAAATGTTTTTTCCAGGAGAGTAATGATTTTCCAGTCAGGAGCTGTGAGATTGATTCGAACATCACATACACAAAGCTATGTGTTAACAGAAATCAGTGTTAAGGAAGAGTAGACTTAGTCTCTGATTTCTCAAATTCTTGGCAGCATTGTATGTGCTTTACAAAATGAAAATATTCATCGTCTTTATCTCTCTGCCATAAAAGATGTCATCCAATAAAAGTTAGCAAAAGATATATGCATCATAACGGCAAAACTGGAAGCTGTCATCTACTGATCAACTGACCCAGAGGGGCCAACGTGTACACAGAAGTGATCTGTGTTTTTCTAGTGTTTGTCCTGGAGTAACTGGAAGCCACACTGACTTTAACAGAGTCATTTCTGTACTTAACTGATGTAGGAATATTAGTTCTAATGACAAAATATGGCCAAGTGGGACATAGCAGCACAATGAGCTGTTATGCCAGGGAAGACCACAAAGCTGGTGACCCGTTCAGGAGGTAAAGCACAAAGGAGAGGAAACCACCTGAGCATTGGGCCCATGCAACTCCACGCTTCTCTGCTTAGTACCTGAAGTATTTATGTACATATATCTAAGGTCCAATGAACTCCAGCCCCAAGCTTTCCTTATGTACATGTGCATTTATGTCTATTGCTCTCATAGGTCTTAAAAATAGAGTACACAATGGGCATCTCTAGAAACTTCACTGATCATTTAAAACATTGTTCTCTAGTGCAATGCTGACAATTTTCCAGTGAACAGCTAGCAAATTAGATAAGCATGACTTTGAAATGCCCATACTAAATATTAAATAATTATAAAGTATAAATAATTTTTACTTCTTTTATGTACAAAGCCTGTCGCTTTGTACATAATTACAGCTCTATAATTTATTATAGAGCCACCAGCCTCAGAGAGCTTTAACAGCTCCTTTCTTTTCCTTCCCTTGGACAAGCTATTTAGAAAAAGAAAGTGCCCAGATGCTAAAATGGCTGAAACTTGTTCCAGATTCAGTTTTGGTGGCATATGGGAAATTATATTGCTTATGCTTATGTTTGATGTTATGAAGTTGTTAGTGAGTCCATCACTGAGGATGTAGCTCACTAAGACATTTATAAAAGCCTTATAAAAGAGAAAGCCACATAAGCTGGGAGAGCGCAAGAAGCAGACAGGCTTTTAGAGCATGAGAAGCTGACTGCTTAGCTCTGAGGTGTCAGACGGGGCAATCTATGGGCGTTCTGTCTGCTTACCTGAGCAATAGCACAGACTAACAGACACCTAAGGAAGGATGAACAAGGAAGAGGGATCTCACCTTCTGGGAGCTGGATGATTTCTGCTAACATATACTATTTTTCATTTTGCTTTTTCAGTGAAAAGAGTGGGATGTTCCCATCATTGCTGGGATCATGGCATGTTACCTGCAGAGCCAGGAAGGTCATAGCTTGAGTGGGATTCGAGAAACGGAGATGGTTAAGCAACACTGGACCCAGGAGAGCAGTAAGAAGAAAGCAGACTGTAGCTTTCAGGAGGAAGCTTGAAAAAGAGAATTTGCACCAAGGAAATGTATTCAGATCACTCAAAAAAATTGCAAGTCTTTGAATACTGGCCAATCTCCAGAGGTTTAAATACCTCGCATCCAAAGGCTGGATGCAATATCCGAGGACCACTCTGACAGTAGGGTGTGTGCAAGGTTTTTCTGCTACGAAAGGAAAGCAAATATTTGTTTCCTTCCCTGCCTGATAATGAGGGCAACAATTTGGTCCTCTGTGAGGCAAGCTGTTCCCGGTGCACCCAGATTTCAGCATGAACTTGAATGAAACCTCTGAGTGTCTCTTCCACTCTGCTAGATACAACTGTTAACTTAGGGACAAATTCACAAGTCATAGGATTTGCAACAGATCCCGAATAGGGAAAGAAAACCAAGAAGGATGAAAAAAAAAATCACTCTAAAGTGCAATTCACTAACCATGTGTAATCCCACCCTCTAATCAGAAAAGACAATATTTTTTCATTGTTTTTGCCACTGGCATGAGGACAGGCATCTATCCTGGCCTTGTTGTATTCAGCTCAACAGACATAAACACAGCAACATCTGCTAAGACTGGTGTTCAGATGCATAAATCACAGGAAGTGGGCAGAATTGCAAACATGTCTCTCTCCCAAGGCACATCTCCTACTGCTTAGCATAAGGTGCCTTTCTCTGTCCCATGCCCTGTCGGAGAAGCCTGCCTGAAGACTGTGAATTCAGGTCCTGTAGTTGGCTGTTGCCTTAAAGATCATTGTCTTTCAGGGCTTATACACCCAGGCACCTTTGAGGATTCTCCTCAGCTGGCTGGAAGTAATTAACTTTATTGTGCCTGGGTATCTAATCAGCCAACTTCTATGATAGTTTCACACAGGGAAGAGAGCCAAACAAAGCCATAGCCGACATGGCTGAATACCAAGGCCCACAGAGAGAGCAAACCTGGGAAATGGTCCTAATCATTGCTTGCAGCCAATGTGAGAAGGACAGAATCACCTGAAATGATCAATAGCAATATCTCATCAATAATTTTAATAGCTTGAATATTGACTGGGTACTGTTCTGGGAGATCCCAACAGATCGCCCCTTGGCAAGATGAGGCTCCCTGCATCTTTCATCTCATTATTTCAAAGCTCTTTACAGATACAAAATGATTTGCAAAGCAGTTCTCATTATCTGCATTGCACAGATGACTAAGGCAAAGGGTAGAAAGGCTTAGAGAGAATACTCTCGGGTCACTCAGAATGAGCAAACAAACGTCCTACACATAAGCAATAAACGCTCTTAAAAGTAGAAATTTCTTTGAACCTTAAGGTAATGCCTTTCCCTGTATCTCTCTTAAGCAGCAGCTGGCTGCATTGTCCCAAACACGAGGGCAAGCGTTGCCTTTCTGCTGCCTGGACAAGCTGTGCCCAGCTCCCAGGACCTTCCCTCTGGGCACAGCAGAGCTGGCTTCTTCCCCTTTTCTCCAGGCCAGATCAAAGATCGGTGAAGCTCGGTCACTGCTGCCTCTTGGGTGTCCTGTTCAATACGTGTGCTGCAGGGAGTGCTTTGTGCAGCCATGGACATACAGCCAGGCACTTCGATGGACAGGAGCGGTAGGTGTAGTGAGCATCCCAGTAAAATAAATGTTTTGTGGTTGCTGTTACAATTATGCTAATAACAGTACGTAGGATTTCGTGTGAATCTCTGCAGACCAGCATAGTGTCTGTTTCGCCCCAGGAGGTGTTGGTTCTTTTTGGATCACGGGAGGAAAGGCACAAGCAGTCTCAAGAAAGTTAACCATGTTATTAATATCCCACAAAAAGTGATAACAAGCTATAATATCTTAACTTCCTTCTGATGCTGAGAAGCCCAAAATGATACAGCATCAGACAGACCTCTGGCCATGGCACGACACAGTGCCCACACTCCCCATCCATGGTGAGGTCCAACAGCTTGTTGTCTTTAGAGTTTTTATAGGATTTTCTCAGAAGCAAAACAGCTCTATTGATCATTTTTACTGTGGTGCAAAAGGATGCTTATATGAAAACAAGCTGCTTTGCTTCAAGATAAAATCAAGGACATGCTGGTGGCATCATTGCTGTTGACAAGTGGGTGCTGCCTACAGGCTCTTCGGTTACAACTAGCCAGCTGCGTTTATCCTACAGCATGGGATGTGGGTGGCACAGCACAGTCCTCAACGCCAAGTCATATACGTAGTACAGCATGGCACAGCACAAGCCTGCGCTGCTCAGGTTAACTGCTACGTGGATTGCCATCTCCTCCCTGTGCAATGGTCTGCCAGGTAGGACCCCCACAGGGTTATTTTTCATATGGTTATATGGAGCTGCACAGCGGTCTGTGGTTGCTGCCTGTGGTGCCAAAGGTGTTAGCATGCTGTGTCCATTTGATGAATTCGTTATTTTGTCAGTTTGCCTTTTCACTATATGTCTTTTCAAGCCTTGCAGATTGACTGACTCTCTTGGCATGATCAAGGTACCGAGGACAGCCTTTTTCAACAGCACATCCAACAAAAATCTCTGAAATCCTGTTAATCCTGTGAGCCAGGTGTCTCCGGGTAAAGCATCAGCAGTCACGATAAGGCCAAAACTCTGTTCATTCGGCTTCACACGAGTAAATGCACTGAAGGGTGTTAAGTCAAAGGCTTTCACTTTGTTGCTTTTCACAGCTAGCATAGTAAGTACGCATCAGTGGGGATTGTTACCTGTTTAATGTGGGATATACCAAGAGGCGTTAGGTTATTGAGATGCTTTAAAAAATTATGTCTTTCCCTTATCTGTCTGTTGCCCCATAAAACTTTGAAGTGGTTTCCTTTGAATGCTGATTCCTCAGGAGGATTGCTGCTTGGATGGTTGTCTCCACACGTAGAAAATGCGTTCCAACACAAGCTGAAAACCTGCAGGCAAGGGAGGTTTTCCGTAAATGCCAGCTGAGATGTGAGTCCTGCCTGTTGTGGCTCAAGTCTAATACTTCTAGATTTCTAATTTCTTGTAATGCAAAACTACAAGTAAAATCCAATATACGGTTTGATAGACAGTTTTAAATATTTGAAATCACATAGATTGAATTCAGTGCCATTCAAAGCCTGACTAACGCAATTTGTAGACAAATTCAATCAGGTAATTTCCCCAAAGCTTATTAACTGATCTGAGTTTAAACTGATCTAAGTTAATGAATGTGAGGCTTTTGAAGCTGAGATCCAGTGCTTTGCAAGTTCAGGCATGCTGTGGTCTGAGAGCAGATAAAATAATACTCCATATTTTTGTCCTAGCAAGTGCATGAAAGGCTCAACTAGTCATCTTTTCACAAATTTAAATGGATATTTTCCCCAAGAAATTCTAACAGGCTAGTCTTATCTTGTCACAAAGGTGACATCTTGCAAATTAATTTCTGTGAGATAATTAACACTTTGAAAGATAATGAAGTTGGGTTGTTTCATAAAGTTGATCCCAGAATAAAAATGCCTGACTTTTTAGGGAAAGAGAGCTTTTGAGTGATGTTCAGATAGGTCTTCAAAAACATAACATGGAAGATTTAATCATTCTGAAGATACTAGAGAAGAAAAAGATTGTGTGAGGTTTAGATACTGTCAGTATATTTTTTTTCTCAAAGTTTAAATATAACATGATCCAGAAAGGTCAAACTCTGCAATAATTTTTCAAAAGATACTTCATTCCTTAAATAATTAAATGTAAGGCATAAACCAGTTCACTGGGGCACACTGTGAAGCCAGATGGCAGGTACAATAGTTAGAGAAGGGCTGGTAAGAATTCAAATGCATAATTTGTTAAAGGTTTTCGCAAAGCCAGCAAGTGTTTGGATGGAAGTGTTACCCATGCAGGATTTACATACAAAATGAGCATTACAGCACCTCAGATAATGCCTGCTCAGATCAAGAGCTTCCATACTAAACACTATATTTAAATCCTGTCGATGAATGCTCTTTATTTAGTTAAGCAAAGGTAAAGTTCTGTTCCTGAGGAGAGCAGATGAACACATGCTCTGGTAAAGCTGCTGAAGAAGAAAGACTGATTGAATTAGTGAGACCTGCAAAAGCCCCATCTCCTGAACCAAATTTTTTTCCATGGGGATTGCTGTAGGAGCGGTTCTTGCTCATATAGAGCTCTTGTAAATAGAACTCCCAGAGTAAACTCCAGGTAGTGCAAATAGCACTGCTGACATTTAGTCCTAGTGCAGCAATGGGAGACGAAAAACCCTTGGGTTCTTTGTGCAGATTGCTGCTGAGATGCCATTTCCCTAATTCTGGTTAGTTAAGAAAAAAAAAAAGGAACGGGGTAGGGTTGACCTGACACTTTATGGTTAAGGTTGTTCTTTAAGATTTGTGAACTTCTGAAAGATGTCATCAGAAACTGCTTTGATATGAATACAGGCAAGTATCAAAGTGACAGCATTATTTATTTCCATTTATTGATAAAACCTTCAAGCTTCAGCGAAAGACTGTGAAGGAACTGATGATTTCTACTTCTACAGTACATGGTAGTTTTCTGGGGTAACAGAATAATGTCCATGAGGATCATGAAGGGCAAGCAAAACAGACAGTATTGGATGCAGCCATTTTATTTCAAGGGAAAACCGGTCTGAACAGGTTTCCTCAAGAGAGAACAGCTGGATGAACGGCCCATTAATAACAGCAGTAATATGATAATTCTGTCCTATAGTTCTAATAATCACATTCTAGATCATCTTTAATTACACAAAGCATGCATTTATAAAAAGGTCACAAGAAAAACTGTTAGCTACTTTATAAGTATCAGAAATTCTTGTTGTTTACCTGTTTAATAAGTTTTTCCCTCCCAAGGTTAAAAAGATTGCATTAAAGGAATGAATATTATCTTGGGCTGTTTTTGTGGGCAGTATTTAACATTGCTTATACCGACTGATAGGTCACATCGGCATGTAGTCTGGCACAACAGGGATAATTTGGAGAGCAGAACAGTTGGTGGTGAGGACCCACTGTCCACATTATATGCATTTTAGAGAAGTTTATTTTAGAGAGATGCTGTAGTCTAGTGCTTAGACTGAATGCCTGTTAGCTATGCTTCTGCACAATGCTTTCCAGCTTTGTTTCACCTGAGAGAAAAGCAGAAGATGTCTTTCAAGACCATTCCACATGTTGAACTGAAGCACAGCAAGGACACACAAGTGGGAGGGTTTCTTCCAATTGCATTCACTCCATGTCTAAACAAATATGCTGCTGTAGATACAGCCTGTGACAACAAATGGGCATATTTGTGGTTTCCTGCCCTAAAAATGTTCAGCTGCATGTAGCATGTCTAATCTGAGGAAGGACGTCTACCTGCTGGACACGAATTGCTGAAGCAGAGAAGTAACGTAGGTATCCTCTCCAGAGGAATATATTCAGCTTGACCTTATTCCTTTATTTTCAAGGGCATGGTAGAGCAGTTAGCTGCACTGGACAGCAGCCAGAAACAACTTGTTAGGATTTTCTGCAAAGCCTGTTTAAGAAAGTGCAAAGCCCTCTGGAACTATATGCACCAAGGGACTTCTACATCGTGTTACCTGCTTCAGTGGAAATAGAGTGAAATGACTCTGTGATAGTTGTTCACACCATGGTTAGAAGCCTCTGAGATACTGTGATGCATTCTGAGTCCTTGGGTTTGTCCACACTGAAGTCAGAAGTTAAAAAATCTTTGTGATGGACTTAACTGAAAATGGATAACAACCCATATTCAGCAAAAACATCAAGATTCAAATATTTTAATCTTGTTAAAGAGATAGAGAACTGAGCTTTGTTTAGAACTTTTTTGGAACGTAAACTGCAGCTCTTAGCATTAACAGATATGTGAATTGAGTAGTATTTCAAACAATATTAGTCTTTGTAAGCACAGCTAAAATGTCTTAATGTAACAAAATTATACTCTTACATGTTTTTAGAATTATAGTATACTTTTCAGTTACCTGTATTTTTTTTAGATTTACTCTGAAAAGAGAAGTGGTCTAGTATTAATGAATAAGATGTGTTTATTAAAGCAGCTTCTAAGGATCAAATTTTAAAGAGAAAATTATCAGAAAAGACATAGAAAGCAATTCCTCTAGGTGATTTCAAAAAGCATAGGAAAAAGGATGGGAGCACATAAACTCCTAGACTCCTAAAACTCTTCAAATGCTAATAGTAAAAGTTGGGAAATAAATTAATATGGATGAATGGCAAAGGGGAGAGAGAGAAAAAAAGGAAGCCAAAGGAGCACTAAGCAAAATAAAAATGTTGTTCTAGATACTTAAACAGCAAGAATGAACTAATGGAAGAATATAATTTCCTTGCAGAATCCTGTAAGATCCAGCAAAAAAGTACATTTAGCGCATCAAAAGAGATGAGTAGAAGTGTTCTGATTGCAGAATGGTCTCTAGAATAGGTGACATATATGTATAAATCTCAGAAAAACAGAAGATCAACATTCAATCTAAGTACAAAGCTGTCTAACTGAACCACTGAAAAACACACACAGTTCTTACTCTTTTCACTACCACCAAATTTACGGGGTGATTTCTTAACCTAGGCTTGCTCAGGGCTCAGTAGCAGAAGTTGTCCTCGTCTGTTTGCTCGTTAAGATGAAGGCTTTTCTAAAGATATCCCTGGGGCTGATGCTGATGACACTTACCCAGCAGTAAAATTCACAGTAGGTGTGGTTGCCATTGGGCTTAGTAAGGTCTTGAATTCCTGGTGTCTCTGAGCACGCTGTTGGAACATAGACATAGATCCCTTGAGCTGCTGCTGACGGTGGTGTCCTTCCCTGGGTGATGTTTCGATAGGAGGGGTGAAGGCGCAGGCAGCCTGCCCGCAGGCAGCCCAGGGGGGTAAGAGAGGCAGCTGGCGCAGCACCCCACCTGGGCCAGGCAGGACCAGCAGCATCACGCCGTGGCTTAGTGCCACCTGCCCAGGGTGACCCAGTGGCCATGCTGGCTCTGGTATCAGCCTTTATTGACTTGTTACAAGAAGAGACAGTTTGGCTCTAAACTGGGGGAGGTCCTGTCAGAGATGAATATTCTGGTAAACTGCTCAGAAGATACAGCGTAAAACCACAACAAAGTCAGAAAATTTTGTCACTCTCTGCGTGCTCCTACTCCTTAGCGCATCTTTCGACGCATCGGGTGCCCATAGCATAAAAAGGCTGCATAAGCTTACAGACTGCAGTTCACTGTGGTTATTATTCGATTGCCACACACATCAGACTTTGTTGCACACATACATGACTTTACTGGCTCTGTCCTAAGGCGGAGGAATTTCAGAGGTGATTTAGAGGAGCACCCTTTGGGCTCAATCCTTAAAAGTACTGCGGCGCATAAATTTACATTTCAGAGGGAGCAGCATACTGGGTAAAATCCAAGAGCTAGTTCTTGGGCACTTAAACTGCAGCTGTGATGTAAGTACCAGATTCAGGCGAGAGATCCAAAATAATCTCTTCCCACTCCCAAATGCATCTCTAGCACCTCAGATTTTGAATGAAAGAAACCTTGTGCACTGAGACACTTCGCCTCAGCTGGACAGATTATTTCTGCGTCGGACTCCTCTCAGGCTACTGGAGAGCCAGAATTTCAGCAGTGTCACGTTTTGGTCTCTTTGCTTCTATTTGCTCGGTGCACTTTGACTGCATTTTAGGTGAGTGGCTAAGTAGTAGCATTTTCACTTTACTTCTAGCAGCAGCATCCTTCCCATCTGACAGCTACAGACCTCACTTAAGGAGGAAGTGTTGTTCTGTGCAAGTGCCTCCTGGGGTGGTTTGTAAGCAGCACTTGGCTACTCCAACCTCCGTGTGGATGGCGATGAAAAATTAGGATGTTTCACCTCAAAATTGTCACAGCAACATGTTTTCACTCTTTTCAATTTTTTTCTTCAACCTCTTCTAGCTTATTGAACAAGGTTCAGAAACCTGATGTGCCGACAAGTATTCTGAACACTTAACCAAATACTCAGCTGCTATAGTAACCAGGCTCACTCCTGTACCTTTTCAGTTCAGACAACGTGAGGGAAGTCATTCTTCTGATTATAAACTGAAGCAGGCACTCAAAGCAGCTTTGCCAAATTTACGTTCTGATGGGAGGAATGTTGGCACTTATCTGCCTTCTGTGGGCATAGGATAGGATTTTCATACTATTAAAAAATATTCTGCTTTGTTGAGGTCATCATACAGGTTTGAAGATGAGCTCCAGTTTGATGAAAATGGGGTAAAGAATTGCTTTTCAGTGTTTGCTCAGGGTGTGAGGGGTAGGTTTATGGCAGCAGGAGTGTCTCAGCAGCAGTGCTCTAGCCAAGCAGAAGATAAAAAGGAATGTAGGAGATTCTTATCTTGAGCTCATTTTTGTATTTTTTTCTGGTTTGGGTTAGTATCGCAAATCCTGCTAAAAAAAAAGGATGTCATTAAATAATATTTCTGAGCTTGTCTTCTGTTTCCTATACTGATAAGTACTCATCATTTGGGTTGGGAAAGGTGTGTGCCAGCATAACGCAGGAAATGCCTGTGTTTCCATGTGATCCACACATCTGCAATTTATACGACTCTGGGTTTCACGGACATGAGCTATGGGATGAAACTTGAATTGGTGCTCCAACCAGCGCAGTCATCATAATGCCCTTAAATAGGGCAGGTTTTAAATGCAGAAAAAACTGACAGCAGGTTTTAAATCCAGAAATTGTGGAGCCTAGTTCAATTAGAGAGAGATTTTGAAAAGTATTTACAGACTTAGATTTATCTGGGCTTATGGAAGCATTTGACAGCTGCCAGTGCAATTCACTCTGGAACATCCTGAAGGTCTATTGCATGCCAACAAAAATCATGAACCTCATCAAAGTTTTATGCCAAGGTTCTGCTTGAACAGTTAAGGTAAATGGGAGCTTGCACAAATGGGTTAATCAAACTTGCCTGTCAAACACAGACTTATTCATTCAAAATCCCTTTGTCAGACATTGACTTTATTACAAAAAAAAAAGGTTAAAATGATATGAAGCAGGCATAGCAAACCAGAAGAGCACTGTACCAGAATATTAAAATGATACTGTCAGCTCAAGCCTTCTAAATACAGTACAGACAAAAGCCTTAACGGTTCCTCCCCACAGAAATAGACAAAGATACTGATCACCGAGGGAAAACATCCTCCAAAAATGGACCTATTGAGCAAATGAGCTGCTCACACTGCAAGAATTACAGTAGGAGGCAATGTCATGCAAGGGGTGAGTCAACTCTAACTCACAGGAGGATGCCAACCAAGGGCGGCCACCTGAAGGAAAGGCTGTCACCGAGTACCAAAGCAGTGCCTGGCCTTCAGCAGCTCAAACAAATTTTCATCACCAATAATCCAGACCATATGTGTCCCAGGTTGTCCCTACCTATAGCCAGGGGCAGGCATGCTCCATAGTGTATCATGTACCTTCCCCACACAGGTCCACCCGGTGGAGGGCACCGATCCTCCCTGTCTGGCTGCAGTTCTGGATTTCCTCACAGTGGGAACCCAGTGGTTTGCAGATATTGTGTATACCCAAATCTTTTCTCCCGCTATGCAGTCAGGATACGGCCATGGAGCTTTCACAAAGACCATGCTACAGATCCAAGAGTGGCTCTCAGAATAGGGACTGCTTACATGTCCCCTGTTCAAATGCACCTGTTGAAAGCACACTAAAGGCAGAAGCAAGTGTCTAAATGATCTTGAAAGCAAATGCTTCAGAAAAGGTCTGGAAATTAGACAGATTAACTGTATAAAGAACATGAAGACTCAAAGAAGATAGCAACAACTGATCTCCAAAGTTATTCGGAAAAGAAAAAGGAAGGAAGTGTACTGTAACTGTATTGCTGTTGAAGCCACAGCAGCTGCTGGAAAAGGAACTGACTGGACAAATAAACCCTTTACCAGACACTACATTGGTCAAATGCATGCAATTCCTCTTAATCCAAACAGCTAGCCAGAAATTCAAGTTTTGTAGATTACTATTGTTAATGAGATAATGTTTGAGTCAGGCATTTTCTTATTCTGATTGTTCTGCAAGCTTTTATTCATAAGAATGGACAAGGTCTTGTGTTCTTGGCTGCACCAAAGATGGTCCCAGCCACTATAAATATTTTCCTTTTCTCAGTGCAAGCGTCCTCTTGGGCAGGACCTGCAAAGACTCTTGCTGGCTCCTTTCTCATCCCACAATACTGCCCTTGCTGCCTTTGCAGCTTTCTCCTATGAGTCGTCTCACATCGCTCAGCTCTCCCTCTCTCCATCATGCACTCACACATGCAGAGACACCTACCTGCTTAGGACTACACTCAGCAAAGCACCTATTTCCAAGTAGTTTGAAATTCCTAAGCTGCCTTTGCCTTTCTTGTAGAAATCAGTGATGGGTGGTTGGAGAGTACCGTTTACCTGCTGACTTTCAGGGAAGAGTTTAATGACTTCTCATAATCACTTTAAATAAAGTGGTGCTGCCCAGCAGCTTCAACAAGGTGTAACAAAGACTGCAGTAGCAGATGCATCTGACCTTGTCTGAGACATAAGGATATCTGATAGTGCAGAAAATCACTATTCTTCAGCTATATAAACATGCAGATAGGTATCAAGTGGGATTTACAAAAATGCTGGCACCTACATTACTTTATAAAGCTGCCCCTCAGGACCTGATTCAAAGCCACTGTAGTCATGGAGAAATTACCATTGACTTCATTATGATTCACTTTAGATTAATGTTGCACACTCCTTTGTTGCCCTTTGCTGTCTCTATTCCTGCGACTTGAATTGTTCCCTCATGGCATTGCAAAAAAAGGACGGAAATGTTAGCAGCAATGAATGGGAAACTGAATACCAGTCCTCCTGGTTTTGATAGTGTCTGTCCAACACAAAAAGAAAAATATTATTTTTAAACCTTAATAGAATTGTTCTGTTCATATCTTTAAAAGATCACTACGTCTTAAAAAAATTACCTAAACCAAAAGTGAAATATTCCAACTTGTTTGAAAACAAATAGACATTTACACCACTTACTTACAAAAATGGTGAAACCTCACTAACTGGAGTAGCCTGACTAAAAAACTGTCCCATGTTCCTGTAGTAAACATTATGTCCATGGAAACCATGTATAAGAATTTGATTTCTATGTCACTGTAAAATATATAAAATCCGCTTTCAGTAAATCTTTTCCAATATATCAAAATGTCTGATGACAAGCAGTTAATGTAAAAATCTCCTTCTTTAGCTGTCCTAGGCACCAAACCAAATACATTTAATAAAACATGCGCAGTATCAAGCTTCCTGCAGAACAAATAAGGGGACAAGTTTTTTTAAGAGTATGTCATTGGATACTGTCTGAATTGGGAAGTGAAAGAAAGATTAAAGGGAAGACTGAATCAAAAACTAAGAAACAGGAACCAGTTATTTTACAATTTTGTAGTGTTGGAGAGAGGAGAAAGAAGATAAATTGAAAACAAGTGTAGTGGCGCTTGATTGGTCTGCAATGGTGAAGAGATCATTTTGAATTTAAAAGAGCTTAAACCTGTGGTTGTCAAAGAGAAATACTGCATGCAGAACTGCTGTGCATCAGACCCAGTGTCTGTCCCAAGCTCATTGCTACAGGCTCCTACCCACAGGGTAACTAGCCCGACTGAAGAGCTATTTCCATCTCCACTTGCAGACAGCGGAGAGGAACTGGCCACAGAAAGGCTGATCTCAGGAATGGACAACTGCTGTTGATGGGCATGTCCCAGCACAGTGCGGAGAAGGCAGAAGCTGGCCGTAAGTGGGGGAGGGATGTCACTACTGGAAAGAAGTAAAGTTATCAGTCAGATAGGCTTGTTCTCTTTGGTCTTCCTCCTCAGTTTTAAATATATGGACACCAAAAGTTTTTGACAGCGGTGTGGGCGTTCTGGATGTACACTATCCCTAGCCTGTCAGTCTCGCATACACATATGAAGTGGTGCAGGGCAGCCAGCAAAATCTATGGCACATGTGTACAGCATGCATGTCACAACTGTGCAATAGCTCCAACATCACTGGGAAACATCAGATTTCCCGCAAAAAACCTTGATAGCCAATCAGCCCATGAGCAGTAGGCCTGGCCCACCCCAGAAGTATTAGTTGGATGGCACATGCAATCTGTGTGTTTGAGACATTCACCAGAAGGCTCTGCACAGTTGGCTTGGCTGAAGATTTACATTACAGCTGTTTGCCAACTGTGGGCTGTGAAGCAGCTTCGCAGTTAGCCTGAGGTGCCCATGTAAGTACACCGCTGATGTCGAATTCATTTGGTAAAACACAGAAGTCTACATTTGACCTTTTCACGAGTCCCTTTGCAACTGGTGGAGACAAAATGGCACTTCCAAAACGTAAGTCTTCTCCTTCTAAAGTAGGTGCTGGAACAAGATAAGATGACTATCGTAGCTATGCTGCATACTGCAGTCCAACAGGCACATGTCTGAAAATGGCAGCATAAAACTTCAACAAAATGGAAATTTATGACATTTCTGGGTTGTTTTTTGTTGTTTTTTTTTTTAATAGCAGTCTGCAGGATTGAGAGGAGCCAATTAAAAATGTTTTAATAACTCCCTCCTGGCCAGGGGCACCTGTGGAAGCTGCCACAGGGCCATGACCACACCACCTTTCATACATTTCTTGTGGGTGCAAACACTGCCTTTCTCCCACCCAGACATGCTGTGCTGCTCACCATGGCCATACTCAGCTCCCAGAATCTTCCCTCTGAGCAAAGAAGTATCCACTTGTCCCCCTTTTGATTTAAAGGAACGTGAATAATTTCTAGTAGGAATGGTGTTTTGTCTAAGACTTGCAGTTGGTTACAAATCAACTCTAGATATAGTGGACTGCAACCCCATTCATTAACTCAATAGAAATTTTAGCAATTTTGCTCAAAACCAGAGTGTGAAGCAGCTGGCGTAATTGTATAGTAGTCTAACTGTATAACCATCTGTAATTGGTTCTGACTTAAACCAAGCAGCTTCATGGATTTAAAGTGGCTAAGTTTTTTCCCAGATGAGAGTGTGTAGTCAGTTGTTATTGAGATACAGTTCACTTAAGCTCCTTGGCAGATTTTCAAATGCTGTCAGAGGGATATATAAAAGTCCATTGTAAGAAAAGTTAAAATATGTCAGATATTTGAGGTGCTTAAACAATCCTATATAATACATTTCTGCATACAATAATGAGATAGTTCTCCCTGAAGCCTAATTTTTGAAGGGAAGAACTTCTAAGTTCTGATGTTACTGATGGAAAAATCTCATTCAAGTTTAAATTTAAAATCTTTACTTCAGGAATGTTTTCGAGAAACAGGAGGTTCTTCTCCAAACTCAAAAAGTATTGTTTGTTTTAGCTGCGGTCTAATACCTCAAAATTATGTAATGCTTTAAATGCAAAATAACTGGTGAAGTCTAATTTGTTGAGATATGTAAATATTACAGATTAAGTGAAAAGATTTTCATTGTCATTGAAAGTCTCACCAAGTATGTTCGAAGACAAGTTCAAACAAGCCGTACCCTTAAGATCTTGAAACTGATTTGCACAAATGAAGAAAATATTTTTAGACCCAAATTCAAGACTTTACGATATGATTTACAACGCTGATTTTTCTGAATAGTACATTTGCTCTTTTTCACTATCAGAACATGTTAGTGATGCACGTGACTTGGTTTTCTATTTCTATTTCCAGCTGTAAAGGTAATCTGCCAAGTTGACTTTTTTCTCATATATTTTTTCTAAATAGAGTTTCCTTTTTTTGCGGGAACATTTTATATTCTTTCAGGGACAGATCTGTGAGATTATTGAATTCCTTGAAAACAGATGTCAGCTTTTCTAATAAAGTTTGGACCGAGATCAAGGACACTTAGCTTTTTAAGGGTAAATAGAAGTTTATGTGTGCTTTGTTGTGCTCTTTGAAAACACCTTTTAACGTATAATTACTTCAATGACAACTTCCTCTAACTACAATGATTTTAGAGATATAAGTGTTGAGAAAGGTTTCAATACCGCGAGCAGATTTGCTTCTGGTAATTGAAAGATAAATCCTGCTTCTCCAGAGCAGACGAACTCTGTACAAGCTCTCTGGAGGCTATCACCTGTGTGAAGAAATCAGATACAAAAGGGATGCGCTTGCAGCTCTAGCAGTTTCTGAAAGCAGGCAGCAGGTATTTTGGGGGAGTCAGAATTAAAGCCTGCTTTGTTAAGGATGCATGTGAACAGGAGGGGTTCCAAAGCAAGCTTCAAATGGGAAAGTATCATTGAGGCACTGTGATGTAGAGGTATGGGTAAGCAGAATGGCACCCAGGTCAGGTTGCTGTGGGACAGTGACAACACAGTCAGGTTGGTGAGCATGGGACAGCCCCGAATTCTGTAGTAATAGATTTTCCATAGGGTCACTAAAGCACCAATTCTAATCCCCACCGATTTCCTTCAAGACTGTGGTGCTGAGAGAGCGTTGTAATGGAGAAGATGCTGCTGGACATGAGCCTTGGCTGGGTAACAGTAGGTGGAAGGCCTCTGGGTACTGTCTTCAGTAATGATTGCCGTTAGTTCTCCCAGGCCTCACTTAAACTCCAAGCTTCCTTATGCTACTTTTCACATACTAAAACAATATATGAATCCTGTATTACAGACCAAGCAGTGTGCTCACAGTCTGTATTAAAGTGACCAAGGTGAAGTTAGATTGCACTCTGGTCATTAACTTGAGGGCAAGCAAACACCTTCACATGAATAAAACATGGAGGCAGCAGTGGCATTAAGTATTGCAAGCCTTCAAAGCCTCTCCAGTAAGTTAAGAATTAGCCTGAAGGAAAAGCTTTAGTGATAAAAAATGTTACAAAGTCCTCTACACTGATAATTCAAAAATTATTTACATTAACAGCTGGATCACATGCAGCAACAAACCTGAAACATAATGCAATTCTCTAATTCCTACACGACACTGTCAGGCAAAATCACACAAATTAAAAATAACCCAAACCACTTTCATAATCAACAAATAAAGATCAAATATGGATTTATACCGAAGGAGATAACTGTTTACTCGTAGAAATGACAAACAGATGCTGGCAACTAATGCAGTGGTTTTACAGCAGTGAGATGAAGGAATGTCTCTGGATATGCACTAGAGGCGTGTGTCTTCTGCATCATTGTAAAATGACATGAAGCTGTTTCCTGAATATGCTTTCATTTAATGCATATGCATATGGATGCATACAAAATATCTCATACTAAGTAGTTAGCATGAGCTATTTTGTCATCTAAAATGAGAACAAAACATAATGCCTAGAGAGAATATAGACACTTGAGATTAATGTTAAGTCAATTTGTTTGCTCTGCAGAAAAAGCCCCTGTAAAACAGGAAGTGAAAGCGAGATAAGGGAGAGGAGATCAATAAAACGTGTTGAGAAAAATAAGAAGTAAAATCATTACGTCCACTTGATGGGTGGGAGGGCATGTAGTGATCAGCAGGCAGAGGAATGTGAGGATTCATTAAGAACTAACTGTCTCAACAATGCTCTTCCTCAGGAACAGAGATATATAAAACTGAGATTCCAGTCATTCTCCAGTTTGTATTGTTTCATTCTGCCAATGTGCATTTTCCATTCAGTTATACTTGTCCTGATTTGAGCAACACAGGACTAATTTATCTTCTAATGCTTGGGAAAACTGCACTTTTAGAAGACTCTAGTGCCTGAATTTGTGAAAATATTTACTTTATAGCCAGCTGTGGTGTGTGGGTTTCGAGGTCTCAGTGTTTTTCGAGCTTGCAAAGTGCAAGGTTGAGGAGGAGCAGGACCTGGGCACTTGACCCAATACCATGAATGTCACATTCACTATAAATTGGAAAGTTTGCTGCAAAGTGCTCTCTCTCCATTGATGGTGGAGATCCTGAGAACTTCTTGCCCTGCTGCCAGACCCCTGAGCCCTTCCCTTCCTCCCAAAGCCGTAGCGCTCACAGTGTCCAACATTTGCTGTCCACTGCTGGGAGTGCACAGCTTCCTACTGATAGAATTGGCTGAGTGTAATCCTTGTATATTCTACATTGGTATCGGGATCAATACTGGTTCTTTAGTATTATTAATGTTAATTATCTAGTCTTAGTCTGTTAAATGTGTTTATATTTCAACCCCTGTATTTCCTTGTTTTTTCCTGATTCCCTTTCCCAGGTGGGGAGGGGTTACCAGTTGATAGAATAATTGCCTAAACAACAATAAACTGTTGTGGGTTTTCTCAAACCATAACAATACTACAAGAAATTTTCCAATTCAGCTCATGAAAAAATAACTGCATCATGTAAATAAGGCACAACAGCTACTGTGCTCTGCTGTAGGCTTGACGACACAGAGAGAGAGACAACAAGACATAGAGAGAGAAGGGAAGAGAGAGGAAGAGGGAAAGGGAGGGGGAGAGAGGGAGAAAGAAGTTATCAGAAATTCTTTTCATTATCAGGTATTTATGAACAGGAGTTAGCATAATTTTAGACTTTTTTTTTTCTCCTGCACATTATGCAGTATAAAGCAAATTGCAACAAATCACGGTTAGGGGCACATAGAGGAAGACTTGGAAACGAGAGGGAAAGAAAATAATAAATTCACAAGGCAATGAAGTATTAAGTGCTCTTTGAACGATATCCTGATTACTTCATCTTTCATTTAAGAGGCCTTTGGGTCCGCAGAATCTCCCTCATCCTTCAATCCCTGCCTCTGCTCATCCTTCGCAAGCTTACGCTCAGTAAAACGGCAACCCTACCTCCAGCCAAAGAGGACTAGCTGGGAGGATTGCGGAAGAGGCTTAGGGTCTGTTGTGCCAAGTTTGCCTTTAAACTCCTGGCTGAGCCCTCTGCCCAGAATCAGAAAAGTCTGTGTAGATAGGTATGATAAACTGGTTGAGCCTCGTGGCTGAAACTGTGAGCATTATTTTTCCCAATGAAAGAACATTAAAGAGCACTTGGGAGTCTGCAACGGGTTGTCCCATGAAAGGGGACAGTCTAGACTGGAGAGTACAACAGGTGGAGGCATTCATACTACCCCTTTTTCAGCCCCCCAGTGCAGGATCCTACAGGAGGAAGATATCTCCCCTGGAACTCCCTGGGGATAGCCTGGCTTCTCCTGGGTGGGCGCTGCTTGGGGCAGGATTTGGGTTTGGGCACCCTGAGCAGCCCCTTCTTAATTTTGGCATGCAGGCCAGCTGCCCACAGAGAGGGAAAGTGGAGCATTTGCCCTTTTCTCTTGCTGCTCCTCCACTCATGGTATCACCCCCACTAGTTTGAAGTGCCTTGCCATGAAAGACTAGAAAAGGAGAGCTTTTCTTTTCCTTTTTGAAAAGAAGAACTGGCTTATCCAAGAGAAGCAACTACTTTCTCAATATACATTAGTAAGTCACTAGTCACATGCAAAATTACTAATATAAGAAAATACTAGAGAACAGTGCCAGGCTCGGACTGTTGGTTAATTTTTTTTTGTTCCTGAGAATAGAATACCACTTTGACAAAATACGTTTCTTTTGTGCTCTTAGGTTCCATTTTCTTTAGAGCTAGTCATATATTTAGCGTGCCTTAAACGTTCTGTTTCTTGAGATTTGGTTGGTTTTTTTTTTCTCCTTTCAATACATAAACCACATTCTTTCTTTCTGTGAGTTTCATTAACTGATTTTGGTATGCTGTTGACAAAAATAAATGAAACTGGGGTCGTTTGAAGAATCCTTGCTGTGGTCCATGACATACATACATATACATACATAAATACATACACACATACACATACATACACACATACACACACATTCATACATACATACACACATACATATGTAAACTGTTCTGGGATTAGCATCTTTAATCAAAGGGCAGAGCCTCAGAAGGTCTTAGCTGCTGCAAAGCTGAGCTCCACCACAGCTACTCTTTCCAGAGGTGGTGCTTCTCTGCCACCTGCAGAGCTGCCCCCCCTGCTGGCACCAGGGTTAGAGCCAGAGAGGGTGCACATCACCCCTCTGAGCCCATGCATGCACACACATACAGCCACATCAGTCTCAAGGAAATTCAAAACCAAAAAAGTCTGTGGTCCAGAAGATTAGCTTTCTGCCAGGTACTTTCTATAACTGGATCTCGCTTCAAAGCAGGGTTTCATTCACAGCCAGCCATGGGAAGCTGAAGCAGAGTTTGGGAAGGAGCAGTACTAAGAGGGAATCTATTGTCTTTGATTTACTCCTTAAATGCGTGTGGCAACTGTGACTGAGAAGTATCTTACAGACATCATTCCTGGTCCTTAAGAAAGTGTTTAGGAAGCATTGCCCAAGCTTGTAACGTTGCTTTTCTTAATTGGAACAAGTGAGAAAGTAGGATGTGTAGGGTAGAGGATAAGTAGTATACAACTAAAGTCATGTCATAATTTACTCTTTATGTGCATCACTTACTCTGGGACATGTTTCACAATGTTTACAAAATACAGAGTTATCCTTCAAAGTGCAGCATGTCCCTCTACCCGCCACCACTGAGCTGAGTTGACGTTCCCACTGGCAGAACCCTCACCCTTCCCAGACCCAACTGAGGTGCACATCAAAACCAAAAACCAAGATGGTTAACCACATGAGGGGCTTCATCTTTTGTCATGCCAGATGCTAGAATGGGCCTCATGTAAAATTACAGGAGATATCCAGGGTGAAACAACAGAAAATGTGGTTCCAGTGATATCACAAGGCTGGAAGCTAAAGCCACTAGCCGCTACTTCCTTTTTCACTACACTGGTGTCTAAGTTTCCTGAAGTTAAGTATAGGCTATACATCACTTCTCCTTCCTCTTGTTGCAGCAGCCCAAATTGCTGGTTGGCTTTCAAAGAAGAACAGTCCCGCTCTGGGATTTTGATGAGCTGATGCCACCGCTGCATGAGGTGGATTTTAGGACATGATAGCTTCTGTCACAGTGATGCTGTGGAACATCTGAGAGGAACATGTGAGGTAAGAAACCACAGGGAAGGGCTCTGAGATTTGTTTTTCCAAAGAAGCAAAGCTCAATACAATCCTTTTTTGGAAGGTCTTGCTTCTGCATCACGACTTGGAGTTCAGGATAGACAAACAAGAGCACAGATTAGTGACTGAGTTTCTCCTAGGTTAATACTAGAACTAAAAATAAGTCATAGTCCAAGGTAATTAGGTAATTAGGTTAAGAGATTTTATTATGAACAGAATGCAGCATTCAGCTGCAATGTCCAAGAGCATAACCTAGACTTGTGGTTCTCAACTATTGTGGGTAAATGATGAAGAATTACCTGCAAACAAGAAAACAAGAATACAAGGTAAAAACCTCTCTTGTTTTGTTTCAAGAATTTTCCCTTTGTTCTTGTATACTGAGAGTAATTTGCCACTGAGGGATGTCAGTTAAAAAATCAGATTTCAATTGAGTTCTTCATTTAGCAAAGAAAAAGCATAAAAAAATAGGGCAGAAAAAGAAGACATATTCATGAAGAAGTTCTCATTGACAGTTTCTCTCTTTAATTGAAAAGTACTACATCTGTAGGAAAATACAAGACTGGGCATGTGTGTTTTTAAACAACACGTTTCCAGAACTTCTCACTCTTATGGAATCTTAATAAAATATTTATAAAATATATGATTCCAGAGTTGCAGATATTACTATGTGGAGTATGACATAGATAAACCCAACAGTTAAGACATGAGACTGGAACTTAGCTTGTAAAATGAAAGAAAATATTCAAAAAAAGATTTAGAAACCAAAAATGGAAACCTTTCATTTTGCAAGCTTGCCAGCTTTTCCATAATTATATAAATCTGTTGTCAGTCCTTCAATAATGCCATTGCTAGAAAAAGCCTGAAATTTTATTTCCTGAAATGTTTCTGAATTTGCACTGGCAAAGATGGTTTTGATTTTGTGGGTATTTCTCTTAAAAAAAGCTCAGTTACNGCTGAGAAAGAGGATCTGCTCTGGGTAGAAATGGTGTGGGGAGCCAGAGGGAGATGGTGTGGGAGTAAACGAGGAGCAGAGGTTCCCGTTTCAAGCATTGCCTTATGAAGAGAGTTATATTAGAGCTCATGTTATCATATATAGAGATACACATTGTTTAGGCTTACAAACAGAACCATCAGAAAGATACATTCTTGAAATATAACCATGAAGCCATNGAATCATAGAATACCAGGTTGGAAGGGGCCTCGAGGATCATGTGGTCCAACCTTTCTGGGCAAAAGCACGGTCTAGACAAGTTGGGCCAGCACCCTGTCCAGCTGAATCTTAAAAGTGTCCCACGTTGGGGAATCCACCACTTCCCTGGGGAGATTATTCCAATGGGTGATTGTTCTCATTGTGAACAATTTTTTCTCTTGTGTCCAATTGGAATGTCCCCAGGAGTAACTTGTACCCGTTACCCTGTGTCTTTTCCATGTGACTCCTTGTAAAAAGGGAGTCTCCATTTTCTTTGTAGCCACCCTTTAAATACTGGAACATGGTGATATCTCCTAAGTCTTCTTTTCTCAAGGCTGAACATACCTAGTTCTCTCAGCATTTCCTCATATGGCAGGCTTCCCAACCCTTTGATCATCTTGGTGGCCCTTCTGTGGACCCTCTCCAGCCTGTCCACAACTTTTTTGCATAGCAGGGACCAAAACTGAACACAGTATTCCAGGTGTGGCCTCACAAGCACTGAGTAGAGTGGGATAATGACTTTATCTCTGCTGGTGATGCCCTTGTTGATGCAACCCAGCATCCTGTTGGCTTTCTTTGCCACAGCAGCACACTGTCCACTCATATTGAGCTTGTTGTCCATGAGGACCCCCAGGTCCCTTTCCACAGAGCTGCTCCCCAGCTGGGTAGATCCCAGCCTGTCCTGCGCTCCTGGATTATGTTTTCCCAGGGGCTAGACCTTAACATTTGTCTTGGTTGAACTTCATAAGGTTCTTGTTAGCCCACTCTTCCAGCCTATCCAGGACTTCCTGCAGGGTGACTCTCCCTTCCAAAGTGTTCACTTCCCCACTCAGTTTGGTATCATTAGCAAACCTCATCAGGGTACACTTGATCCCATGATGCAGATCAATTATGAAGATATTAAATAGCGTTGGGCCCAGTATTGATCCCTGGGGGACTCCACTTGTGACAGGTTGCCAGTTTGAAAAGGAGCTATTTACCACCACCTTCTGGGTGCAGCCTGTCAGCGAGTTCCCCACCACAGACTGCTAGTCTAGACAGTAACACATCAGTTTCTCCGGGAGGAGGCTGTGGGAAACCGTATCAAAAGCCTTGGAGAAATCCAGGTAGACAATGTCCCTCGCTCGCACCAAATCAACGAAGCAGGTTACTTTGTTGTAGAAGGCGATCAGGTTTGTCAAGCACAATTTGCCCTTGATGAATCCTTGCTGATTTTTCCCTGTCACATGCTTCATTTGACTTGTGATAACCCGCAGAAGGATTCGTTCCATAACTTTCCCAGGGACTGAAGTAAGACTGATGGGCCTATAGCTCACATGACTGGCATAGCTCACATGACTGGAATGCTGTCATGGATGGCTATGTACATTTTAGGAAAGACAGGCCAGCAGGGTGTGGTGGTGGAGTTATTCTCTTTGTGAGAGAGCAACTGGAATGTATCAAGCTCTGCCTAGGGGTGGATGAAGAATGTGTTTAGAGCTTATGGGTAAGAATTAAGGGGCAGGCTAATATGGGATACACTGTTGTGGGTGTTTACTACAGATCAGGAAGAGTAAGTCAATGAGGCCTCCTACAGAAAGCTGGAAATGGCCTCAGGATCACAGGCCCTGGTTCTTATGGGGGTCTTCGACTACCCTGACATTTGCTGGAAAGATAACACAGCTAGGCACGCACGGTCCTGGAGGTTTCTGTAGAGCATTGACGATAACTTCTTGACACAGGTGGTGGAGGAACAAGGAGAGGTGTGCTGCCGGACCTTGTGCTGACAGACAAAGAAGGACTAGTTGGGGATGTGAAGGCTGGGGGTAGCCTTGGCTGCAGTGACCATGAGATGGTGGAGTTCAGGATCCTGCGTGGAATAATCAGGGCAAAAATTAGTATTACAACCCTGGACTTCAGGGGAGCTAACTTTGGCCCCTTCAAAGACCTGCTTGGAGGAATCCCATGAGGTGAGGCTGTAGAAGGAAGGGGGGTGCAAGAGAGCTGGTTAATATTTAAGCACCACTTCACCCAAGCTGAAGATAGGTGCATCTGTAGGAGCAAGAAATCAGGCAAAGGAGGCAGGAAACCTGCATGGATGAACAAGGAGCTTCTGAAAAAACTCAGGTGGAAAAAGGAAGTTTACAATATGTGGAAAGGGGGACTAGCCATTTGGGAGAAGTATAGGAGTATAGGAGAAGTATAGGAGTATAGGAAGTTTACAGAATGTGGATAAAGGGACTGGCCACTTGGCAGAAGTATAGGAGTGGTGTCAGAGTATGCAGGGATGCAACGAGGAAAGACAAGGCAGCCTTGGAATTGAACCTGGCAAGGGATGTCAAGGACAATAAGAAGGGCTTCTTCAAGCACATCAGTAGCAAAAGGAAGACTAGTGAAAATGTGTGCCTGCTGCTGAATGAGGTGGGTGCCCTGGTGATGGAGGATGCAGAGAAGGTGCTGTTACTGAATGCCTTCTTTGCTTCAGTCTTTACTGCTAAGGACAGCCCTCAGGAACCCCAGACCCTGGAGGTAAGAGAGAGAGCCTGGAGTAAGGAAGACTTTCCCTTGATCGAGGAGGCTTGGGTTAGAGATCATTTAGGCAAACCTGACACCCACAAATCCATGGGTCCTGATGGGATGCACCCACGAGTGCTGAAGGAGCTGGCAGATGTCATCAGCTGAAACAGATGGACATCAGATGTCATCAGATGGACAGCTGCTGTCCATCATCTTTGAAAAGTCATGGAGAACAGGCAAGGTGCCTGAGGACTGGAGGAAAGCTAATGTCATGCCAGTCTTCAAAAAGGGCAAGAAGGAGGACCTGGGAAACTACAGGCCAGTCAGCCTCACCTCCATCCCTGGAAAGATAATGGAACAGTTCATCCTGGGTGTTATCTCTAAGCATGTAGAGGAAAAGAAGGTTATCGAGAGTGGTCAATATGGATTCACAAAGGGGAAAACATGTTTGACCAATCTGATAGCCTTCTATGATGGAATGACTTGCTGGGTCGATGAGAGGAGAGCAGTGGACATTGTCTACCTTGACTTCAGCAAGGCTTTTGACACAGTCTCCGATAACATCCCCATAGGTAAGCTTAGGAAGTGTGGGTTAGATGAGCAGTGAGGTGGATTGAGAACTGGCTGAATGGCAGAGCTCAGAGGGTTGTGATCAGCGGTGCAGAGTCCAGTTGGAGGCCTGTAACTAGCGGTGTTCCCCAGGGGTCAGTACTGGGTCCAGTCTTGTTCAACATATTCATCAATGACCTGGATGAGGGGACAGAGTGTACCCTCAGCAAGTTTACTGATGATACAAAACTGGGAGGAGTGGCTGACACAGCAGAAGGCTGTGCTGCCATACAGAGAGACCTGGACAGGCTAGAGAGTTGGGTGGAGAGGAACCTAATAAAATTGAACAAGGGCAAGTCCTGCACCAAGGGAAGAATAACCCCATACACTGATACAGGTTAGGGGTTGACCTGCTGGAAAACAGCTCTGCATAGTGGGATCTGGGAGTCCTGGTGGACAACAGGTTGACCATGAGCCAGCAATGTGCCCTTGTGGCCGAGAAGGCCAGTGGTATCTTGGGGTGCATTTAAAAAACCATGGCCAGTAGGTCGAGGGAGGTCATCCTCCCCCTCTACTCTGCCCTGGTGAGGCCGTATCTCAAGTACTGTGTCCAGTTCTTGGCTCCCCGGTTCAAGAAGGACAGGGAACTACTGGATAGAGTCCAGTGGAGGGCTACAAAGATGATCAAGGGAATGGAGCATCTCTCTTATAAGGAAAGGCTGAGAGCCTGGAGAAGAGACGACTGATAGGGGATCTCATCAATGCTTATAAATGTCTAAAGGGCAGTTGTCAAGAGGATGGGGCCAGACTCTTTTCAGTGGTGCCTGGGAACAGGACTAGGGGCAACAGGGACAAGCTGGAATACAGAAAATTCCATCTGAACATGAGGAAAAACTTCTTTACTTTGAAGGTGACAGAGCACTGGAACAGGCTGCCCAGAGAGGTTGTGGAGTCTCCTTCTCCGGAGATATTAAAAACCCACCTGGATGTATTCCTGTCCAACCTGCTGTAGGTGAACCTGCTTTGGCAGGGGGGTTGGACTAGATGATCTCTGAATGTCCTTTCCAACCCGTACCATTCTGTGATTCTGTAATTTTCTGGATCCTCCTTTAAGCCCTTCTTGTAGATGGGGGTAACATTAGCTGCCTCCCAGTCTTCTGGGATGTGCCCCGATCTCCACAACTTCTCAAAGATTATGGAGAGTGGCTCACAATGATGTCAGCCAGGTCTCCTAACACCTTCGCGTGGAGAACATCAGGGCCCATCGATTTGTAGGGGTCAAGCTCCTGCAATAGTTCGCATACCAACTTTTCCTTCACTGATGGTGTGTCTGTGTTTGCATCAACCTTGATTTCTGTTCCCAAGGCCTGAGGCCCAACAGTGCTGGTAAAGACAGAGGTGAAGACAGTGTTGAGAACCTCTACCTTTTCTTCATTGCCGGGGACCAATTCACCTCTCCTGCTTAACCGCAGGCCAATATTTTCCTTCTGTTTCTGCTTGTTTTTTTTATGTACCTGAAGAACCCTTTCTTGTAGTTTCTGACATCTCTGGCCAGTTTCAATCAAGCTGAGCTTTTGCTTTTCTAACTGCATCCCTCTATGCCCTGGTAATACCCCTGTAGTTCTCAATGGGTATTCGACTGCTTTTCCATCTCTGGTACACTTCTTTTTTGGTTTTGAGCAGACTCAGAAGCTCACAGTTAAGCCAAATGGGTCTCTTGCTCCACCTATTTTCCTCACCTTTAAAGGGGATGAACTGCTTTTGTGCTTCCAGGTGAGCATTCTTGAAAATACTCGCTAACTCCTTTATCCTTCATGGAAGCTTCACACCGAATCCCTCCCTGCCAAGCTCTGAGCAAGCTGAAGTTTGCTTTTCTAAAATCAAAAACCTTTTTCTTAGTGCTAACCTTCAGCATGCTCAACAGGATCCCAAACTCCACAATATTGTGGTCACTGCAGCCAAGGCTATCACTAACCGAGCAGGATTTTTTGGTTTGTGAATAGCAAGTCCAGAGTGCCTCGTTCCTGGCTGGCTCATCTAATATTTGTATGAGGAAGCAGTCCTCTACGCATTCCAGGAACTTGATGGATAACATGTGAGCTGCTGTATTGTTCTTCCAACAAATTTCTGGGTAGTTGAAGTCACCCATGAGAAACAGGTTCTGTTGACCTGAAGCTTGCTTAAGTGTACCAAATATTGCTTCGTTAGCCTTATCATCTTGGTTTGGAGGTCAGTAGCAGATGCCTAGTGTAAGATCCCCCTTGGAGGTGACCCCTCTGATTTTGACCCAGAGGCATTTGATAGGGCTTCCACAGTCACTGAAGTCAACTTCTATACATTCAAGTTTCTCCTTAACATAGACCGTGACTCCTCCCCTTCTTCCCTGCTTGTCTTTACAAAACAGCCTATAGCCATCCATCACAATCCTCCAGTCATGTGAGTTGTCCCACCATGTTTCAGTTATTTGTATATCATAACTTTCTGACTGGGCACAGAGTTCCAGTTCCTCCTGTTTGTTCCCAAGGCAGCATGCATTGGTACACATACACTTGAGGTGGTTGGTCTCCTGGTTCTCATCTTGGGACGCAGCTGAGGAACATTTCTCACTGCTCTGGTTGGCCTGGCTTATTCCCCAGTTGGTTGCAAAGGCATGAGTGTTGCCACTTTGGACGCTGTGCCCTGAGCCCTTCAGTCTAAAGCTCACCTCATCAAGTTCGCCAGCCTGCTGCCAAAGATTACCTTGCCTTTTCTAGACAGGTGGATCCCATCCCTCCCTAACAGGCTATAGTCATCAAAGAATGTCCCATTGTCATGAAAGCCAAAACCCTCATGATGGCACCAGCCACGAAGCTAGAGTTTGATTTGCATTACACGTCTATTTCTGGCTGCACCCTTTCCTCTAACTGGTAAAATGGAAGAAAAGATAACTTGGGCACCAATACTTTTCACTTCCACCCCCAGAGCTTTGTAGGCTTCCTTGATTCTGCCCAGGTTCCAGTTTGTGGTGTCATTTGTGCCCACATGAAAGAGTAGCAATGGGTAGTAGTCTGTGCCCTTGACAAGTTGTGGCACCCTCTCAGCAACATCTTGGATCTTAGCTCCCAGAAGACAGCATACCTCTTGTGACTGCTTGTCAGGCCAGCAGATGGGTGCCTCAGTGTCCCTTAATGGAGAGTCACCCATTACGAGCACTTGTCTTTTTTTGTGGTATCCACTGTGTGCTGCTGGTACAGTTTCTCCTTGTAGACCTTGCTCGTGGGTGTCTACAGCTATTAAAGCTTCATATCTGGTTTTGGTTGTAATGCTGGAGGGTGGGGACTGAAGCAGAGTCATGCTTTTGTGGGTCACCAGGGTCCAAAGTGCCTTATTCTCTGTGGTGTTCTGTGGTTCTGAAACCACTTATCTTTGTCTCGTCCCCTCTAATACCACGCAGCCCTTTAACTGTTTCCTGCAACTCGCCCACCTGATGCAACAGATCATTAACCTGTGGACAGCTTTTGCGGGTACTTACCTTTTCTCCAGGAGAAGGATCTGGGCACTCATTGCAACCTTCCATCTGTATTGAAGTGTTCTTCCTTACCAGTTCCGTCTGGGTGGAAGGATCAGACACCTCAGGGGTTTTCTCTATAGAAACACTGGTTTTAACTTTGAGGCGAGCGCCCACCATCCTGGCAGAGACCTAGAACCCTTCCCTGGGCTGTGGGCCTACAAGCAGGGTGCAGGGCCCTTCTCATGCACCTTGCTGTACAAACTGCTGCGCCCTTTCCATCCCTCCACAGCGCTCCAGCTCGCTAGTGCTCCCTAGGGCCATTAAATCTCCCATGGTTGCTCCTGGCAAGGCCCGGGCCGTGTCAGCCTCTCTCACGAGAGCTGCTGGCTCCTGGTGGGGATCTCTGCTCTTCCTCGGTTTTCCCTGGCTCCAGGAACTCCCCTGTACACCTCGATCTAGTGCCCAGCCGCAGAACTTGCCACAGCTGCGTGTCTTGCCAAGATAAGGCCATGGATTTAGATCAGTGGCTCTTCTGATACCACTTATTTGGCTCAGGACTGTATATCTTGAACAAAGATACTCTCCCATCAAAACAAAAAAAAAGCCACTCCGGTTTTATAGAACTTAGTAGTGTCTCATACTTTGCACACCCAAATTTCTCACCAGGTACACATTTGATTCTCAATTTTGGCCGTTTTTCTAATTAAGTAGTCCCATGTATTTATTACTTAAAATTAATCTCTAATTAATCTCTAAGTGCTCATTAACAAAGGAATGCATGCAGGTTGCTTTTAGAAGTTGGATGTCCAGATTCCCTTTTCAGTTTCAGCAGCAGCACATGGACATAGCAGAAATTATTTGTCTTCTCTGTGCTTTATTTTTCACACTTTTACTCCTGAAGATAATGGTGGATTAATGTGTATGTCTTTTGCATTTAGACACACAATTTATCTTCCCAAATTAGGAGGTTAATTTTCATATATATTCAGTGAAGTTGAGCTCCTCCAGAGGCAACTGAGAAGAATTATAACCTAAATGACCTGAATATCTTGTTCAGAGTAAATGGAGAAATTTGGCCTGTGCCTGTTTTTTTTTTTTCAGTTGAACAACCTATCACAGAGCTTATTTCTACAGGAAGATATTTTCAGAACAAGATTGAAAAAATAAAAAGGCAGGGGTTATTCAGAAGACAAAAAATATGTTCACTGTTTTGGACAGCCTATTGCCCAAAAATACAATATCTACTACAGACCAAGGGCTCCTGATCTTCACAGAGTTTTTTAAAAGATGCAGTTATGAAGTTCCTTTAAAAGATATCATGTTTGCTACATAGCACCCCAACTTTATTGCAGAACAAGGGCCTAAGCAAGCTAATACTATGCCTAAGCAAGCTAATACTAATACTACTCCAGAGGTCCCTTCTAACATAAATTATTCTCACAGGGAAACACCTGCAAGTTCCTCATATGCCAGTTCTTAAAAACAAGGAGATCAAAGAGACAAAAGAGGATTTTATATTCATGTAAACCTATGTTATAAGGATGTTTCTTGCCAGTTTTCACTGATTATTCTTCTTGTGACACACTAATGATAGTAATGTAAACAGCACATTTTTCTGCCAATTCCTCAAGAACTGTAAAAATTTGATAAATTTACCAATATTCCTCTTCCTTACTCTTCTTTATCCTTCTTCCACTCTTCCACTGTGTGGTCTTTCCAGGCCATGTAGACTAAATACCAAGTCCAGCCATTGTCTGGTACAATTTCTGTAAGGAAAGAGCAACTGATGAAGAACAGCTTTGGTCATCACAGTTGCTGTTTACCTGTAGTTCAGATATTTTGATGTCTACATGACATGGATATGACCACATCAAGACGAACTTGCCACTGTCTGCACATGGAAGTCTGGAGCAGCAGTAACCTCGCCTGACTGAAAGTATCTGCAGAGCAGACACCTACATCTGAGGTGGTCACCATGGGAACTTTTTACAGCTAGTGGAGAGAAATCCTACTTTTGTATTGCAATTACTTTGACCCATCTTAAACCTCTGCGTTACAATGAGATAAGTGATGTTCATAAAATGCCTCTGTCATCTCACGTCTGGAGGAAGAATGACGCATAGACCTGTTAATGCAGCTGTAGATGTCTACATTTAGGTTACTGAATGCCCTTACCTCCTCCACCTCATTGACCTCACACCAGATCACAAGTTACACCATTGTGAAACCCTGGGGTATAGAAACCTCAGGATTCTTCAGTATTTTGTAAATTCAGCCACTGCTACACCAACCAGACAAGTAAGCTCCAAGGTTAAAATCCTTGTATAGTTAAAGCAATAAATTATTAGTTTGAATCTGTCAAATAACTCCTACCTTTTTGGTGGTGCTCCATTATAAAAAAAGATTCCAGGAGGAATAGAGAGCATACTCACTTAAGGCATTTCTTGGCTATAAACCTAACTAGTCTAAATTCAAATTGTTTTTCCTGTTCAAGAAAGACTTAGATTGAGCTTGTGCCCACCAATGAAATGCTCTTAGCTATTATGTATTAAACTACCTAAAAAAAACCCCAAACCCAGTTGTTCTATGAGTATGGAGGTAATCTTCAGTCTGCAAAACACACATAGTCCAGGACAGTATGTGGCACCCTTCTAGCATACTCTGAAGCATTCAGAGAGAAGGATGTAGCTCTGCCTCAACTAATTGGGCTGGTACTTCCTCCCCGAAACATGGTAACCACCCAGGGGTGTCACAGAACACAGAAACAGGGTGAGGAGAGGGGCAGGAATTATCATCTTTAGCTAAAAAAAGAAAACTTGGTGTTTCAGTCTTTCTTGATCCCTCCTTATTCTTCTGGCCATATTTTTGCAGGGCAAGGGTGCAGGTATCAGGAAGGGTTTTGTCACATGAAAACAGCTGTGGGCTCTTCTCCTGTTGACTTGGGCACTGGCCAAGATTGCTGGCCCCGGCAGTGGGCAGTGCCATGCCAGCAGATCACTTGTTTCCCACAGCAGACCTCAACACCACTCACTGTCTCTCTTGGGTACTCACAAAATTGTGGGTGTGCCATCCCTGGCCTCTTTGTGGTCTTGTGCTACAGCACACATAAGCCCCATTGCCATACCATAAGTTCAGACTTTTGTATATACACGCATTGCTACTCATGCCATACCATTCCTTTGGATACTTCTTAATGGAAGAGGGGAAAATTCTTCTCCCCTCAACTTGGGAAAGGGCAGGTGAA
>VUYV01000597.1:243561-287322 GCA_008711295.1 Anarhynchus alexandrinus | reverse complement strand
TCCATGGGACCAGCCGGGGCAGGAGACACGCTCTGCATGTCACCAGATGGGTATCCGTCCGCCTCTGTGCCCATGCTGCTGGGCTGGCCCGGCCCCCCCTGGGGACCAGCCTGGGGGTCCTGGAAGAGCTCCGGGAGCAAGAGGTTGTTGACCCAGATGTTGTGGATGTTGATGTCTTCCCCTTGCGACAGCTCTCTGTCGCTGTCATCTTCCAACTCCTCTTCCTCAGCCAAGGCCCCTGGCTTTTCCTCCAGGTTGTCCTGCTGCCGCTGCAGGGTGGTATTCCTGAGTTGGGGCAGGTTGCGACCGGTGCGGGTCAGGAAGCTGTTGTCCAGCTCCTCCAGAGGCTGCATCTTGATGGACAGGATCTCCAGATGCTCTGCAAAAGCCTGGTGGTGCACCCACAGCGATGTCTTGTGGAGGTCATACTTGATACGCAGTGCTGGCGTTGCTGGTTCATGCTCTGCCGCGCATCCCCAACGACCGGGCCACGTGTCCTGGTGCAGGGAAGCTGGCGCGGGGGCCCTGCCGGCAGCACCGATGCCCCTCCATGCACGGGGATCAGGCATGGGCTGAGCTGGGGAGCCCTGCTTCCATCGGCCACCCAGACCTTGCCTGTTCTTCCCGTTATTGCCAGAGCCCTGCTGTATGTCCAGTCGCGCGGTGCCGCTGGCTGCTCACTGGGTCCCAGGCTCCCAGGGAAAACCTTGCCCAGGATCTCCCTCGTGAGGCACCGAGATGTCTCCTTCACAGTTGAGGTGTAGGCTGCAGGGCTCTGCGTGGCAGGCCTGAATGTCCTCACCCTTGCAGGTCTGTCCCGCTCACCGCAGGTGCCCCAAAGACGCGGGATCGGCTGTCGGTGCCTGATGGCTGCAGTGCTGCTGCAATGCCTGCAGGGAATGGAGAGGTGTAGGCGAGGGTCTGGGAAGGCAACGGGCAAGCTGCTGCCAGCCCCCCACCCCCGATGCCATTCCCGAGCGAAGGGTGGCCTTGGCATAGCCTCTGTCCTGGTTTGAGCAACACAGGACTAATTTCTCTTCTAATACTTAGGAAAACTGCACTTTTAGAAGACTCCAGTGTCTGAATTTTGAAAATATTTACTGTACAGCCAGCTATGGTGTGTGGGTCTCGAGGTCTCACTGTTTTCGAGCTCGCCAGGGGCAGGGATGAGGAGGAGCGAGACCCGGGCACTTGACCCAAGCTGGCCAACAGGATTATTTCATACCATCAACGTCACATTTACTATAAATTAGAAGGCTTGCTGTGAAGTTCTCTCTCTCCCTTGATGGCTGCCATCCTGAGAACTTCGTGCCCTGGTGCCGGACCCCTGAGGCCTTCCCTTCCTCCTGAAGCCGTAGCGCTCGCAGTGTCTGACATTTGCTGTCCACTGCTGGGAGTGCACAGCTTCCTACTGATAGAATTGGCTGAGCAGAATCTTTGCATATTCTGTATTGGTGTCGGGATCAATATTGGTTCTTTAGTGCTGTTAATGTTAATTATCTAACCTTATTCTATTAAATCTGTTGATACTTCAGCTCCCGGGTTTCCTTGTTCTTTCCCGATTCCCTTTCCCAGGTGGGGAGGGGTCATCGGGTGATAGAATGATTGTCTACATGACAACAAATTGTTATGGGACTCTCAAACCATAACAAATTTGGCGCCCAACATGGTATGGTAACGAGTTTGGCACTCAACGTGACATTTTGCACTTAATTTAAATAGTGCTGGGAGAACTGTAGGTTTTAACTGGAGACTTTTGAAGGGCTGAGGTTTTAAACAGATTTGATTGGATTCGTTGAAAAGTCGCTACGACTCTGTTGGAATGGTTTCAAAGGAATATAGTCAGAGTTCTCCGCTATCTTTGTATAAACCTAGGTCAGGAGCTATGGGAGCTGTGGGGTAGGTCATTGCTGTTTCTCTCTGCTTTAGGGCAGCTTATTGTTTCTCAGTGTGGACTCAAAAACATTGCCTTGTTATTTTGTGTGGCGGTATTTTGCTATGTTATCGACTCGTTTGTAATCTTTCCGTTCTTTGACACCTATGTAATGGCATCTCATGAATCGCAGCGGTCAGATCTACCTCGGGACGGTGGGAGTCCTTTGCTGACCATTGTGTATAATTCTACCTTGGGTTATGTTACGGGCCATTTAGCAAAGGAGGGGATGTCTCTTGAGAATTTGTATGTACCCATGTCATCAATAGTAACAGTTCTTGAGAGTTTGGAATACCCTTGGAATCTTTTGGTTGTTGTGCCTGGGTTGTTAAGTTTTGAGGGCTTGATCTTTTTCATTGTCTGGATCTGCGGTAAAGGGAAATGTCCGGCAGCAACCCCGCCGGCTCCTACCACGCACAGATGCCACCGGCCTCTATGGCAGGCATTGATCCGGACCAGACTCCGCCGGCTTAGATCCTGCCGGCTCCTATGACAGTCCCTGCCGCCCCCCCCTGCTGTACACCATATCGGCACAGCTCCTGCCAGACCCCGCGACGCACCTCCTGCCTGCACGGCTCCTTCCAAACACCGCGACGGACATCCCGCCTGCACCGCTCGTGCCAGACCCCCCGACGGACATCCTGCCTGCACCGCTCCTGCCAGACCCCCCGACAGACACTGCACCTGCATGGCCCCTGCCAGACCCCGCGACTGACATCCCGCCTGCACCGCTCCTGCCAGACCCTGCGACGCACCTCCTGCCTGCACCGCCCCTGCCAGCCCCCCCGACAGACACTGCGCCTGCACGGCTCCTGCCAGACCCCCCGACAAACACTGCGCCTGCACGGCCCCTGCCAGACCCCCCGACGGACATCCCGCCTGCACCGCTCCTGCCAGAGCCCCCCGACGGACATCCCGCCTGCACCGCTCCTGCCAGAGCCCCCCGACGGACATCCCGCCTGCACCGCTCCTGCCAGAGCCCCTCGACGGACATCCCGCCTGCACCGCTCCTGCCAGAGCCCCCCGACGGACATCCCGCCTGCACCGCTCCTGCCAGACCCCCCGACGGACACTGCGCCTGCACGGCTCCTGCCAGCCAACAGACAATATTAGTTGTTGGCATTTTAAGGTTTTGTTTAAACGTAGGAGAAGCATGGGAGCAAAATTTGTTTGTACGCTTAACCACAAATGTCTCTCGAGCCGCTAATCTGTCAGATTGTTGGGTGTGCACCGCTCTTCCCAGAGGTAACATGGAGCTCCCACTTTTTGGTATCATGGTACATCAAGGCAATTGCAGCTGGCCATTTAACAACAGCGGCTGCGGATGTCATCAATCAGTAAAAACATAACAGGACCCCAATTCGATTTACAGAGTTTGGGAAATTCCACCCTTATTAAAAAAAAACGATCCAGAAGCATTACAGGTGAGATAGTTCAATGTTAATTATTCAAGCCTAAGATGGACCATCTGTAAACCGCCAAAGGTAGAGTATGTCAATAATAGAAGTGACTGGGTTCGATACAATGCCACTCCAGGATGTGAGAGAATACAGCACGGAATGAGGATAAATCAAACCTAGGGTTGCTTGCCTCCAGGTCTGTGGTGGCTATGTGGAGATGGGAAAACCTGAAAGAGATTACCAGACCAGTGGAAAGGTGAATGTGGAGTAGGGTACTTAACACCATAAGATCAGATTTTAACCATTCCCACCCACCATCAGGAATAGTTAAGACTTTGTGGGGCCAAGTAAGGGGAATTAACAACCCTTTAGTGGAAAAGGGTACAGCCTTTCATTCTTTTTAAGATGGGTATTTTCTTGGTTGGGAGTGAGCGAATCAGAAAAAACAATTGTTAATATCTCGGCTACACTGGAACAGATGGAGAATTTCACTCTTGATACCTTAACAAGGGGTTCAGGAAGAATTAAGTTCTTTTAGCAAGATAGTCCTACAAAATAGATTAGGGTTAGATCTTTTGCTAGCAAAAGGAGGAGGAATAAGTGCAGTTATTAATCAAAGTTGTTGTATTTATATTAATCAAGAAAAACGGGTAGAAACAGACTTGCAGAAAATATGGAAAAAGAACCGAATTCTGCATCGAATGGCTCAGGATGACACCTCGCTTGGTTTCTCTAAACTTTGGAAAAAGCTTACCTCGTGGCTACCCAATCTTATATAGCTTAAGCAGCTCTTTATTGCATGTATTATGCTTATTGTGTTAGAATTATTGGTTTGTTGCATGTTGCAATGTTTCATGAGGGTATGTAAACAAACTGGGAGTACCTATGAAGATTGGAAGAAACATAAATTACAGCAGAACATTGAAAGCGGTAAATATTTTGCCAAAACCCTTAAAGGGAATGGCATCATATAGCAAAAGAATTTGCAAAGGTTAAAGAAAAGGGGGGACTTGATATGGGAAGTAACATCCAGCTAGACATTGCAACATAGCAAATAGCTTAACAAGATCCCGAAACCCTGCCACAAATGAGAACTGTATAGATAAGAGGCTCCTGAATGCTGACACTATGGCAGCCCGACCTTAGAAGTAGCAGGTGAGCGGAGCCATCCGGAGCCATAAAGATAAAGGGAACGGCTATTCAAGGCCTTACTGTCTGTGAGGAGTAACCATTTGGCGAGAACTGGTCTCGCGGCTCGGAGCTCAGCCGGATCAGCATTTTTGAGCCAAAGGTTAAAAGTACACTGTGAGGAAGACTGTGAGCCTTCCTCCAGAAGACCCCGGCCCGCGACCACCAGATAGCAATGCGTATGCGGCAAAAGGAGGAGACTTATGATAATTAGTTTCCGGAGATAATTACCATAGTGGTGCCTATGCCCAGCCTACACTAATTAATACGTATGCCTTTGCATCGTAAATGAACAATTGCAAGGGGGATCCGGTGTGCAAGTTCGGAGGAGCGATCCCCCTTGCACCCAGCGCTGTAATAAACATACCTGCTTTATAACTCCCCGCGAGCTGTGGAGTTTGTTTCCGCGCGTCAGTCTTCTGCGGGCAGCCGCCTCGCCAACTCGGGGAAGCTCCAGTGCTGGTGCCAGCTGAGGCTCTGCTCCCTGTGGCGCTGCCCGCTCTGGGAGGAGGGGGAAGCATTCCAGAAGCGGCCCCGCGGCTTTTGGAACCTCCTGAGAGCTTTACGAGCCGAGCAGTGCCGAGCGCCCCACTCATGGCGGGCTGTGGGCGGCGGCCCCGGCTGAGGCTGCGCTCCCCTCAGGGCGCTGTTGCTGAGGGGCTCCGGGCGGGGGCCGGGGGGGGGAGNATGTCCTTTGGGCGGGAATCGACTCAATTAGTGGTTAAGGAGATGTCCTGGTTTGAGTGATACAGGACTAATTCCTCTTCTAAGGCTCGGGGAAACTGCACTTTTCCAGTGTCTGAACTGGTGAAAATACTTAATTTACAGCCAGCGATGGTGTGTGGGTTTCGAGGTCTCGGTGTTTCCGAGCTCGCCGGGTGCGGGGATGAGGGGAGCGAGACCCGGGCACTGCCCACGCTGCCCAACAGGGTTAGTTCAGACCACGAATGTCACACTCAGTAGAAATTAGAACGTTTTCTGAGGAGTTCTCTCTCCCCCGTGACGGCTGCCACCCTGAGAACCCCTCGCCCCAATGCCGCAGCCCTGAGCCCTTCCCTTCCTCCCGAAGCCACAGCGCTCGCAGGGTCCCACATCGGCTGTCACTGCCGGGAGCGCACGGCTTCCACCGATAGAACGGGCTGAGGGTGATCCCTGTGCATTTTGTATTGGTATCGGGATCAATACTGGTTCCTTAGTGCTGTTAATGTTAATTATCTGGTCTTATCCTATTAAATCTGCTTGTATTTCAGCCCTTGGGTTTCCTTCTTTTGCCCCAATTCCCCTTCCCGGGTGGGGAGGGGTCATGGGGTGAGAGAATAATTCTCTAAATGACAATAAATAGTTGTGGGTTCCTCAAACCGTAACAGGAGTGTTCTCCTCGTGGTGGTGGACCCAGCACTGCTTGAGGGGCCCACAGAGGCTGTGGGGTCACCAGGTTTGCAGTTCCTCAGACTCAGATGGGACCCGGCCCTGAGCCCGGTCATAGGCTTTTGCCAAACTCCGTATGAAACGGGCAGCACAAGCCCCACTTTCCTGTTGCTCCTGATCAAGACACCTGTGCACACAGCCCAGACCCTCAACCTCTGCCGCAGCAGGACCAGGAGAGCATCCTTGCCACCGGGGCTCAGGGGATTCTCTGCCTTTGCATCCATGGCCCCCGACCCTGGGAAGCAGCTGGGCCCGTGGGGACAGGGCCCCCCTCATGCTGCAGCGTCCCAAACACAATCTTCAGAGCTGGTTTCTAGCAAGATTCAGTTGTTCTCCCTTTGCTGTGTTTTTACTCATGAGCTTCACATGCCAGCTGGACATGGAATAGACAGGAGCACGCAAGGAGTTCCCATCCTCATATACGTATCCAGGGCTCTGGCCATATTCCTGCAGAACTAGATGCTCCAGCCCCAGGCCCACCTCTGTGTCCTTCCTCGCCTGCAGCGCCGGGGACACAAGGCCATCACTCGGGGCGGCTGTGGTGAACGGAGTTCAATGCGTTTGGTGACTGGTCACAAGTAGTGTTCCCCAGGGCTGGGTGTTGGGGCCACTTCTGTTTAACGTCTTTATCAACGATGTGGAGGAGGGGACCGAGTGCACCCTCACTAAGTTTTCAGAGGACACCGAGTATGGCAGGAGTGCTGATCTGGTGGAGGGAAGGAAGGCTCTGCAGAGGGCTCTGGAGAGGGTGGATGGGTGGGCTGAGCCCAGCAGTATGAGTTTCACCAGGGCCAAGTGCCGGGTCCTGCACTTGGGTGACAACAACGCCATGCAGCGCTACAGGCGTGGGTCAGAGTGGCTGGAAAGCTGCCTGGCAGCATGGGACCTGGGGGTGTTGGTGGACAGCCAGCTGAAGATGAGCCAGCAGTGTGCCCAGGTGGCCAAAAAGGCCAACAGCATCCTGGCCTCTATCAGGAATAGTGTGGCCAGCAGGACTGGGGCAGTGACCACCCCCCTGTACCCAGCAGTGGTGAGGCCCCACCTCGAATGCTGTGTTCGGTTTTGGGCCCCTCACAACAAGAGAGACATTGAGGCGCTGGAGCATGTCCAGAGAAGGGCAACGGAGCTGGTGGGGGGTCTGGAGCACACGTCTGATGAGGAGCGGCTGAGGGAGCTGGGGGTGTTCAGCCTGGAGAAGAGGAGGCTGAGGGGAGACCTTCTCGCTCTCTACAGCTCCCTGAAAGGAGGGGGTAGCGAGGGGGGGTCGGTCTCTGCTCCCAAGGAACAGCCGATGGGACAAGAGGAAACGGCCTCAGGTTATGCCAGGGGAGGTTTAGGATGGATATTAGGAGAAATTTCTTCCCTGAAAGGGTTGTCCAGCACTGGCACAGGCTGCCCAGGGACGTGGTGGAGTCGCCATCCCTGGAGGGATTTAAAAGATGGGTAAACACGGTACTGAGGGACATGGGTTAGTGGTGGTTTTGGCAGACAGACCCTCAACTGCACGCCCTTCCCCTCATGTGCCAAAGGCATCAACCTGTCTCCAAGTGCACAGCAAAATGCCACCTCTCCCTCCAACTCTCACCCCACTGAGCAGCACTGTGGTCTGTTCCTGCATTCCTTTTACCTGGCATGCACAGCTCAGTGTTAACAGAAACCACCCAAATTCCCACATGGTGGCTGGAGAGTTGGTAACGTGCTCCTGATATTGTCAGCCCCAGCATCACTAGTGACTGGTTCTCCCCCCCCACTTCAGCCTGTGCTCTCCAGACCTGCATTAGTGCACCTCCTCCATCGCTCTCATAGTCCCTCACCTCCTGCCTTCGCAATTCTAAGCCTCTCTCCTTATTCTTCCCATCCCTTCTATACCCCATCTTACAACCATCATCTGGCTTCAAATGCAAGTTTACATGGGAGCCGCTGCATCCCATACTATTTCATCCCATCGGGATGTACTTTGCTCCTGCACAGGCAGCACTTGCTGCCCAGAGCACAGCCCTGGGCGCAGCCAGCCGGCAGGATGACAAGCTCACCGACTGGGCAGTGCTTCAAACAAAGAGGCAGCTCTGCAGGCTTCTCCGTTGTCGATACAGGGGAAAAACTGACAACAGGAGGCAGCACGCTCCCCTTTCAATGCCAGCAACACACATGTGCAGGAAGAAGGCGTTTAACTTAGAACAATCTGAATTTATTGGTGCAAACATTAGAGCTCTAGGTGACTGGAAATATTCACAAGTACTCGGAGGAAGTTGTCTGAGATGAAGGGGCGCACACAGCCAGTGGCCCCCGCTGCCCTACTCACTCCTATTGCAGTGTTCCCGTTCTGGAGTTTAGTCTTCGTGGATGTTGAAAAGTTTTGCTACTTCGTTGAGATCATCATGCTCTTCCCCATCCTTGATGATCTGAAGGAAGGAAGAACACATTAAAACCTGCACATACAATAAACCACCAGTGCTGCAAAACTGTACATGGTCACCAGCCGGTGTGATGAATTTCTTAGATCCTCTATGAAGCTGTGCTGATGACAACTCCACAACACAACAGTACTTATTACAGCCAAATCTATATGGGAGTCTTAAACATAGCATTATCTGGCTACAGGAACGGCTGGAGTTAAAACCAACCCCACGCTCCCTGTAGGATTCGTTTCTGTTGTTTGGATTTCCCTTTACACCTGGGGAGAAAAAAGTGTCTTCAAAAAGTGATTCCTCTCGGCTCTGAGAAGATGACCCAGTCTCTTTGCAGTGACAAAGGAGCCACTGTAAGTGGCTTAAACTTGCAAACCTGTCTTTTAGACAAGGAGACTAAGAGGCCCAGGAGCCTGTACATACTTGGCGCTCTGACTTAGAGAAAGGGCTGTGAAGAGAAAGAAGGAAAGGATCTCTCTCTCACGGGGATGGGAGAAGCAACAGGTTTAAACTGCATCATGAAAGTTTCAGATTAGATACCAAGGGAAACTTCCAACATTAAGAATAGTTCATTTTGGGCCAGACCACCTGGGGATAGTGTGGAATCACTCTCATAGTTTAAACTACTGAAATTCTCCAAAGATGTTAAAAAAAATGACCTAAGTATAGCTGATCTTACCTTGGAGGATGGAGACAGACTATGGGGGATGGAGACAGACTAAGCACCTACTCAAGGCTGCTTCTAACCCTGACTTTTTGTGGTGTGTATCTAGGATGACAGATGTTTAAGACTGCTTTAGACACTTGTACATTAGACAAAGCAGCACAAAAATAGGACATTTCACTCTGATGCTCAAGTCACATATGGTTCTTGCTTGTACTTACTACAGACCTGAAATTGCAGCCATGCAAAGGCAAGGCTTGAAGAATAAACCTAATTCAAGTTGTTTCTGTAAGATTTTTGAACAAACGTGCAGAAAAGCACAAGGACAGCTCCCATAATTCACCCGAGACAGGGCTACCATTGGATATTGCACAGCTCTGCTCCAGACAAAGCATCTGCATTTATTTATCCTCATTTTGAATTGGTACATTGATTTTTCCACAAGAAAATCCCCAGTCTAAGCAAACCTCCCTGTTCAGCGCTCTAGTCTTGTACTGACCTTTCGAGCAATAGGCATCCTGTTGAAGATGTTCCATAATACGATTCCTACCACAACTTTATCCCTGAGGTAGAAAATGACACCTTTGCCATAATCTTCTCCTTGCTTTGGAACTTGAGGCGTGGGTGACGAGCTTGGAGAAATGTGAACTTCTGAGGCTTCTGCTTCTGTTTCACTCTCTGATCGAATACCTGTCCCTAATGGAAAGATAAGAGATATCAAACATCCAGTGCAGAAAAAAGCAGCAGCTATTTGCCTGCGATGGTGAAAGCAGACTAACAAGCAGGCTCTCTAAGAGACTGAGGTGTGTTTCTTTGAGTTGTGTCCAGCAAAAAAGTTTCAATAACACAAGAATGAAGCAATCCTAACGTGAAGCACAACACTGACAATTCCCAACTTCCATCACCAAACGCCAAAGACAGAACAGTCTACTTCTTCCTGGCAGCATATACAAGACACATGTGCTTGGATCCACGTGATCTCTTTTGTGCAAAACCTGATCATCTTATTGCTATGGAGGAAATTAAGCTTCACTGGGGAAAAAAAGGTTTAGTTTTGGTAAATGAGTTACATGATGTCTTCTTTAAGGAATGTTATGTTTTAATCACATTTTAGTATCAAAATCAGCCTTTAAAGCTTGGTCTAGAAAAGGAGCAAACAGATTGATGTCTCCCTAGTGCTCTATGCCGAGATCAGACTGACTCTGTGGCCACTACACAGAGCGAGACACAAACTCCCCCGTGCACACAGACGGCTCCCAAGCACGCCTGTAGCCCTACCTGATTGCTCCGTTGCACTTTTCGGTGTGTCTTTTGCTGTTGCTTTAGCAAAGACTCCTACTGTTGGCAAACTACTGTCAACAAGGCCAATGGCTTCGTACCCTACATTAGGACCCAAATCGCTCCTAGAAATGAAGCAGAAAAAAAAATAAATCATTTGTAGCATTAGTGAGACAAATACAAGGCAATTCCATCCAGCCCCAACTCCTTAATGATGGTGGTGTGTGAGACATCATGGTCTGCAGGAGAAATGACACACATTAGTCTCTTCTGCATACATTAGGGTGGGACAAGGAGTCAAGACACAGCAAGTCTAAGGCCATCAGTTTCAGAAGAAACCAGTTCAATGAACAAAAACTTAAAATACTTAAGCTGGGTGGCTTCCAAGAGCTGCATATCTCTCGACCCTTTAGAAAGTCACACATCTGACCTCAGCATTCAAACGTGAGGATCAGGATGCAGTTAGTAGGTACCTGCAAAAATCTTCTCTGTTGCTTGCTTAGTACAAATGCGACTAGGAGACAGAGTTGGGACAGAAGCAGGCATTCCTCCGGTCCTAATAAGACTTGTTTTGACTGAACTTGTGGCAATGCTGAGTTATAAGCATTAGACTTTGCAGCACAGATAATTGTTTAGTGTATATTTCAGAGAAAGCATTTAAGGAATATTAAAGAGAAGAACACATTGCTGTAACACCTCAAATTGGGAACCAGCTGGATTTGAACTGGGGCGCTTACAGGAGTCAAAGCAACTGTGGTTTGGGGCCCAGTACGTACAACGTGTCAAAAGCGTTCCCAACTATGCTGAGGAAATAAACGCGTCCCACAAAACAATTTGGATATCTCTATATGTACATCACTATCTTTCTGGTCAGAATCCTCCAGCACAGACTGGGGTTACTGAAAGGAATACCAATAATGTGCCAGCTGACCAGACTGGGCACCCAGCAGTGGGTAAGTCAGAGCTCAGGAGGGATCCTCAACATCCCGAAAAAATGCAGGAGTTCTTGCTATTTGCCAGCTTTTTAGCACAGGAGAAGGAAGTCTCACTCAGTGAGGGCTGGCAACCCCCCCGAGTTAACACCTGCCAACAAAACACAAGACTGTAACTCCCAGTCCCCCAACTGCCTGCATCTGTGTCACGGTCGGAGTATCCTAAAGAAAAACACACAATTGGAATGGGTGCTTCTGCGTCCTTGTTTAGAAGTGACATGAGAAACTCTTCTGGGTCCAGAGCCTGTGCAGTATATACCAAGTGTTCAAGTAAATGACAGCAAGTCGTAAATAACTGTTTTTGAGGGGGTTTCTCCAAGAAAAGTAAAACTCCTTCCCTTGTATTTAAATTCCTGCTAACTTTACATTTCTGATATTGAGCTAACAGGCTTTGGGATATTTTTTTCGTGTGTGTGTGTAATTTTTTGTTTGTTTGGGGGGGGTGTGTGTTTTGTTTTAAAAAGAACTCAAAAGATACAGCATAACTGCCCATTTTCTCGATACCTCTCTCTAGAAAACAACAAGCTTTCACTACTTCTCCTGGATGCAGCGATGAGTTGCTACTAAAGCATCAGTTCAGCTCATCAGCAAAGGTGCAACTCAACTGAAACCAACAGTTTTGTGCTGGGGAACTTCAGATAATTGTAACAGAAAAGCTGCTGCTAAGTTCAAGCTGTAAATTAGCCTTCTCTGAGGAAAGGGGCTGCTCTTTATGGCTACTTGCTTTGTTGAATGGGACTCATTCAGGGAAAAACTGGGATCTGCAGGAAGGAGAAACATTTCAGAGAGGTCAGGGCAGAGCAGGGAATGCTCAAATGCCCTCCCATTCCCTGAGCTTCTGGGAACAAGCAGCTGTACAAGGGATTTGCTGAAGTAGTTTCACTACACTGAAGAAACAGAAACCTTTACACGGTGTATCTTGTCATAGTTCCTGCAATGTGGCCAAATAAGAAATACCAAAAGAAGAAATCAACGTTACCAGAACATGGACTGATGCCAGTAGGGCTTCGCAGCTCCTGTCATGTTTTCTCCAGCTAGTCTTCCACTCACAACAGCATGATCATGGTGCTCTACGCGTCTCCTACCTAGTTTGATATCGTAGAAGCAAGCAGCATCCCCTGCCTTAAAAAGAATCATTCAGTGAGCACTGAACATTGACATCAAAAGCTTAAATTAATGTGCAAACAAAAAAGGGCATTGGGATGAGAACAAAGTGGAACTACGAGCTCAGTTTTACTGACAAACCCCAACCACCACCACCACCACCTTATCCCACTCCCCAGGCTACACAAGTCTCAGTTTCTCAGCATTTTTCACTGATCTTTGGAAAAATAAGACAGCATGAGGCACGTTTTTCCAGAGGAATCAAAGTCTCAACTCCCACCAAAGGGACTGTTATGCAATAGAGTAATCCGCGCTATCTTTAGGTTACCCCAATTCCTCTTACACAGCATAAATATTAAAAAACTCGCAGAGTCGTTACCACAGCAACAAAGCGTGCCGTGGTGCATGAACAGACTCCGTGGCTGCCAGCAAAATCTGCACTACAACTGGTCTCATTCCTTGCTATTTTTTGCCCCATTCACCTAATCGAGGTCTGCCAGCCCCCGTAACGTCATGTATTCTGACTGCATCAGCACAACCATCAGACAGAAAACTCATCTGCACATACTCACCACCCAGATATTGGAGCGTGCCTGCAGCTCCGCATTCACCCTGAACCCTCCAAAGTCCGAGTCCACCTCCAGCCCAGCTGACTTTGCTAATTCCACATTAGGCTCCAGCCCTACTGCAGCCACAATATGGTCCGTCTCCACCTGTTTGGGAATTCAAAATTATTATCTTCGTTCTCTCAATGCCCCTGCAGACTTCACCCTCTCCCTGCTTTTAAATTTACCTTTCGGCCATCCTTCAGTTTAATCATCAGCCGATTGCCAGAGACAGAGACAGACTTGACCACAGCGTTAGGCATAACATTAACACCCTCTGGAAATAAACATAGGAAACATAAGGGCTTGCTCGGGGGTCGATGGGTTTCAGCTGAAGCAGGCGTCTTTGGTGCAGATGCAGGCAGAGCAGAGGTGAGGTGAGGAACCAAGGGAGAGGCCACCTCACCTCTGCTGCATGTGCCAGTAGTTTGAGTGAAGCACGAGCAGAAAGAAACCCAGCTAAAAAGTTTGAAAGAGCTACTTAAATGGCAACCAAAAGTACGTCTCATATGATGACAAGGTCACATCCAAAAGAACGCCCCCAGACAGGTTTTCAGGCACTAAGGACATTTGATTAGCTATTGCTCTGTCACAGCCAGACCCAGAGGTCCGACAAGGCAGCTTCCATAAACAACAGAAAGTAACTCAGACCTGTGGGTTATCAGGCCCTGCAATCTGCAGCCCAAAATATAGCCCTCCTCCCTCTATCCCCACTCCCCTCACCAATGCACAGGAATATGTTCTGCACTTAATGTAGCAAACAGAAAAAGGCATCTCGAATCTTACCAACTTCATCAGCTAAACACTGCAGCAGCTGGCCTTACAAAGGTGTATGCGTAAGGCATGGGGCTGCACAACCCTTCTCCCAAAGTGACTCTAGGATGACTGCCTTAGGCTGCCAGAAGTCAAATTATTCAAAGCTAGAGGAACTCGGAAGAGGAGAACAGGCAGTTATCGTTACACAACTTTGGTTCCAGATTAGAGAGGCCATTACAGTAACTCGCAAGTGTGGTAGTATGGATCATTCTGTGCAGGAACAGCCAGAGGGAAGATCTCGCTGGCTTCAGCACGCAGATTTGCTTGGCTTTCCCAGAGGAACTGCTAAGAAGCCAGAGATTCATGGCAGCTCTGGGCTACCCAAGCTGCCTGAACTGCAGCTTGTTCTGTTCTGTACCTGGGCCACCCTGCAAGGGACCCAGTCCTCCTGAGGCTCCACTGACAGAACAAGCAGAGAGCTGTATTTCACAAGGAAGAGCTACACAACAGCCACTGGCCTAAACACCACAGCTCTGCCACTCGCAGAGGAGGAGCACTGAAGTGCAGCTTCACCTCTTCTGACTTTCTCTGTGGTCCAGTTGCTCAGGTATTCAGGCAAGACTTTGCCCATATTGCCGTTCTCTGGAAACAGCTGAATCACCTCCAGGCCTCTGGTTCGTGCTGGAAGGAGAGCAAAGAGGAGGCTTCTTACAACCCAGGGATAAAGAGCAGCAGCACAGACTTCAGGACACAAGCATGTGCTTTACTTTACGCAAGGAGCTTGGCAGAAGTTTCCAAAACTGGGAGTTCTGGCTCCCAGATTTTCCATAGGAGTCACAAAGTGACTGACCACTGTTTCACACAAACTCTAGGATAACAGACAGCAGACTTTCAAATAAAATGCTTAGTATTTTTGAGAAAACTTCCCTTATTAGAAAAATTACTGTAAAGACACTACTCAAAAAGCTGCACACACTTGACAGTAAGAATCCAGTTGTTCACAACCTCTTTGGCATCATAGTTTTAGGGTGGCTTTTAGCATTGAGGCAGCAAATATAACCTTTTACGGGGTGGAATGACTTTGCAACACGCACTCGCCTGCAGAGCTTCCAGGACCCCAACTTAAAAAAAACCCTTGTGGTGAGGGGCTGCTCAACAGCTAATGTGCATTAAGGTTATTGCAGACAAACCGCAAGTCTGTGCGAAAACTCAGCAGCTGGGGAATGAAAAGGAAGTTTATAATGTTTACACTCAACGTCTACCACTTCCATCAAGGTGCCAGCTGAAGAGAAGCTGCCTGCAGAAGCACACTTACCTCTTCTTCCCAGAGCACAGGCCAGCTCGCTGCCAAGAAAACCACCACCAATAATTGTGATGGACTTGACTTCTCTTGAAATCTTCTCCAGACTTTTGAAGTCCTCAATCTGAAAGAAGATTTGTTCCCATTTCAAATATCCTCAAACAGGAATGGCAGGCAGAAGATATTTTTCTCCAATTTCTCCCTTTGAAATAAGGGCAACTCTCTCCACAACTTAGAAAGGGAAACATGTTTCTCCTTCTTCCTGTTTGTCTATTGCATAGAAAAAACTCTCAGGCTTCCTAATGTTTGTGTAAGCTTTTCTCTGTCCAGGCAATCTCAGTCCTGCATTTTCCCCTAACTTTCAAGAAAAATTACAATGAAATTTCTAGACACAAGTGTACCACAGCACATACATACAGTGCTATGAGGATGCCACAGCTTACATGATCCATCTTTCCCTTCCCACAGTTGAGCAGACCGGACCTTAGGGGAAGCCCAGCACAGAGCAGAAAGTTGCCATCAGGCTTTTTATTCCCGATTCATTCCCTGAACTAGACGAAGGAGAAGCCTGCATGCCTGCCCTAAATCCCATGTTTTCAAAAAAGCATAGTATGTCAACGAAAAGCAACTCTACAGCAAAAAACTGAAGACCACTGACTGACTTCTGTGTCTTTTATTCACTTTGTCCCAAGGCACAGGATGAAGGTGAAGAAATGCCACGAAGAAGGCGTGGGTATCAGTTTATTCAGAAAAACTATTTAGGCCAATCCAAGAGCTACCACGAACACTTAACTTCACACTCAGCACGGGTATCAGTTTTAGTCCATCAGAAGACTATTTAGGCCAATCCAAGAGCTAACACGAACACTTAACTTCATACTCAGCTAAAATTTCAGAGCATGAGAGCAACCTCTGTCCTGTCTCAGGCCAAAGGCCAACCTCTTGCCCGTGTGCTGCAGAAGTGTGGCATACACTTACTCAAGAAGTGTGTCAGGCTGGAGCACTAAGCTAGCTTCCTGTGTCTACTCATGGTCCTGAAGGCACGCACTGCTTACAGTCCAAACTGACTTGCAGAGCTTACATTGCTTGTGTTTTTAAAAGGCCTGGAAGGTGCAGCAAAGTCATACAGGAGGGAAACTAAAAAAAAAATAATCACACATTATTACAGCTCTCAGGCCTGAGGCAAGCAGACGAGCGGCCTAGGAGACTCTACCCTGTTCACCTGCCTGGGGAAAAGGAATAAATGGCAAATGGACTCCTGGTTACCAGCTGTCCCGGACCCAAAGCAGAGGAATTAAAAAGCTGAAAATAGTGGTACTGTCTCTGATTTATTTCAGCCTCACCCCAGGACTAGCAGCACCTGGAGATTACCTTTCGGAACAGTGTCAGCCTTCGTTGTACATCTTTTCCTGCTCTTTCAATGGCGGGTAAGTTCCTTGGGGAACCACCTGAGGGCAAGAGCAGAGAGAGGAAGAGAGACTAATGATACCACAGCCATGTTACTGACTATCCAGACAATGCAAAGCTATCTTTGAATCTGGACTGTGCCTTCAAAACTGTTACAATTTCATAGAATGGTTTGGGTTGGAAGGGACCTTAAAGATGATCGAGTCCCAACCCCCCTGCCCTGGGCAGGGACACCTCCCACCAGCCCAGGTTGCTCCAAGCCCCGTCCAGCCTGGCCTTGAACACCTCCAAGGATGAGGCAGCCACAGCTTCTCGGGGCAACCTGCGCCAGGGGCTCACCACCCTCAGAGTGAAGAAGTTCTTCCTAGTATCTAATCTAAATCTCCCCTCTTCCAGTTTGAAGCCATTCCCCCTCGTCCTATCACTCCATGCCCCAGTAAAAAGTCCTTCCCCAGCTCTCCTGGAGCCCCTTTAGGGACTGGAAGGCTGCAATAAGGTCTCCCCAGAGCCTCCTCCTCTCCAGGCTGAACAACCCCAGCTCTCTCAGCCTGTCCTCCCAGCAGAGGGGCTCCAGCCCTCTGATCATCTTTGTGGCCTTAATATGTTCTATTCCCTGTTGCTGTCTGGGTTTTTAACATGAAAGACATTCTTTGTGAGCAGTAGGTGATCCAACAGCCACCCAGAGGAAAAAGATCTAATGCTATACACCTTGCTTCACTGACTGGAGACAGCCAGTTCCACTCTAACCACAGAGGGCTGTAGAACCGCTAGGGTTAGATGCTGAAGCAGTGCTCTGCCCAAGCAAGAACTGGTTGTTCTGCTTGTTACTGCTACAGGCGGGATTTGAAGAGGTGGCCTGCGCAGGAGTTCTTTACTGAGCTACTGGGGAAGTCACCTTTTCCTCCTAACCTGCCGATTCTCACAGGGCAAAACTTTGAACATCCCAGAGAAGCCGGCTGATGCGAGGCAGGTGAAAAACCCAATGGCATGGTTGCCTGTATGACTGTCCTTCATGTGACTGCTCTGCCAAGTGTCTGACACATACTGCAGAAACTTCCTTGTCAAATAAATGCCACTGAAATAAAAAGCCTGTCACAAGACAAAGAAAAAAAAAAAACAAAACAACAACTTACCAGTGGCAATTAGACATTTGTCATAGGATATCTGGGTACCATCACTGAGTTTCACTGTGTTGCCTCTAACATCCATATGTACAACCTGCAAAATCAAACAAGCAGGAGAGCTCAAACTTCCATGCACTGTAGACCATTTGAGTTAAACTGCACAGACTACTGATTAGAGAAGCAAACTTGGAAGTAACATTCTCCCACCTTTAAGTTAAAGGGTGTGGGAGGGGGAAAAGAAGAAGACTGGAAGTAGGAATTGAGACATTATCTTTGGCAGCCATCATAGATCAGGTGGATCTTCCCAGAATCTGAGTCTAAGAAATGGACTCAGGCGCCTAGTGTTGTTCAGCAGTAAGAGGAGTCACTTAAATCTTATTTCAGAAACATATAAAAATTGAGGAAGGAAACATATCAGAAACTTCACATAAACTTTTCCACCTTCCTGCTGCTTCTGCACAACGCTTTTGCTCGCGTTATAACCCACTACTCAGATCACTCTACTGTCCTTACCTCACCCTCTGACCGATACATAGCCTAGTTCCCATTTTGTCACACTCTGTCTCTAAGCTCTATGTATTCTTGTCCCATCCCCAAACTCTAGACTTATTATCCTTCCCTCAGCTCACTACTCTTCCTCATAGCTTCTCCCGTTTTCAAACTTCACTCATGCTGTCCCTAAGGTTAGCATAGTCCCTGCTTCATCATATACACTTTTCCCAAACTTGTCCACGTTCTCCTCCCCAGCCAACCCTCCACACCACCATCTACAGTTGTTTAGTTTCAGCTTAGAGCGCAGGCCCTGCTCGGGAAGAACCGTATGATGCTAGAACAACAGCTAGTGCTGTACCCACCTTCTTGCCACAGAGAACTGCTACTCCACCATTTTCTACAAAAGGCAGATCACGAACAGGCACATAGAATGACGGCGGCTGGAAATATATACTGAAAAAAGCTCCATTATCAAATGGGTTCCACTTTCTCTGTGATACCAGCTATTCAGCAATTACTGATGTTACACAGACAACTCTATGCATTCATAACAAGCTCCAGAATTCTTATTTACCTATTTTCAAGAATTAAGGTCTTCACACTGTTGAAGTTCAAGGGTTTAGAACAGTAAGGCTTTATCACAAGAATCAAATGTGATCCAGGGTCCCTGGAGCTCTGCTCTAAACGATGAAGCTATACCTTCACCTTTACTATTAACTTATTTCACAGAATTTCTGCCAGTGGTGGTGTATGTCAAAGGGAATCATAGCAAGAATCAAGAGGTATTAAGTACTGAGCGAACTCTCGTGTGGGAAGCAGCACTCCTCTTGACAACTGCCAGCACTGCCACACCTTTCAGTCTGCTCCTTAGTGCTTGACTGACTTGTTTGTAACTTTTCAGCATCCCTGGGAAGCCACGCTTCGCAAGTCTGCAGCCTACATCGCGGAGACTCATGGACTCCACAAGGTATCAGTCAGCTGCTCCAGCTCAAAACAACACACAAGCTCTGCACACAGCATGCAATGCTCTCCCTTCTTCGATCAGCCTAGTGACACCGCACACAGACACACACACACCTCTGGGCTCTCTTCATAGAAGACGCAAACACAGAAATCGACCCAACAATTTGTCCATGCAGCACTCTGGGGTCCTTCAGAGCTCTGCAGTGGCTCTCTCACGAGAACAGCTTGATAATCATTAAAAGCTCTTCTTCATCCCTGCTACCCCTAAGTGACACATACCTCCTCTCCTTGCCATTCCACTGTTTGAATCGCAGAGTCTCTGTCACATTTGGATCATCTGAAAACCATAGTTCTTTGGAAAGAGGTGGACGCATATAGGGCAGGGCAGGATCTTCGGACACAATCAGCACCTTTAATCGGTCATTAAACACGTCAGCTGTATCGATGCCAGGCAAATAGCAAAATATACGACAGAGGCTCTGAAGCAAGCACAGCGTTCAGCCATCCACACAGCCCTGCTCCAGAACAGGGCATTTCTTACCCGGGCACCAGGGTCACGAGCCCGAATGGATCTGGCAGCAGCAAAAGCAGCAGTTCCTCCACCGATCAGCAGGAAAGGAACATGAGATGGGACCTCAGGGCGAGCTCCCGGAGCTGCAGGTGACAGATTGGATAGCTTACTGCAAATACAGCAGGGAAAACAGCCCAGCCCCAAAGAACAGCGTACGTCACCAGATGCCTTTCACATACAGACTGCCTTTGGCAAATTGCCCTTCAAATACCTTCTCCTCCCCTTCCCTTCCACCCCAATATAAAGAACCATGCTGTTGCTTCGCTCAAAGCTGGCTCCCTGCATAAATCTAACTGTCAGATTTCAGCAAATTATTTTTTCTAAGCTAGATCTGCACCGCTGAGCTCAATGGCAATCACAGAGTTTTAGAATAGGAAAGAATGCTGCTTACGTTTGCACAGCTGGGTGAAGTGGTTGCAAAGTCAAAGACTCACAAAGTTCATTTTCAGCTTTCAGTAGCTTCATATAAGATCAGGACATACTCTGTACAGTAGATTCAGGATAGCAAAAACATGCTTGGCCTCTACTCTGGCCAAACAACGCAGCAGAGATCCAACATTCAGGTTTTACAGTAAGTGACAGTTTGCTGAGCTAGCAAGAGGAACATAGCCAAAAGATTCCTCAAAACACCAGGAGAAGAGATATGGCCTGGGTGTCATTCAAATCAGAAAACAATTTTCAAAATTATTTGGAAAATACGAACTGCAAAGTGTTTGATCTGGCTGTGTGTCATCTTTAAGAACACAAATCAACTTGTGAGCAAGATGAAAACTCTGCACCGGCATTCAGTGAATGGTTTATAAGAAAGTAAAGTTCCCTAAAATGTCAAGGCCTATTTTTCTGTAATTTTATTCTGAAAGGAGACCAACTTTTGAGTCCCTACCAGAATGCATTTTCTCCCACATGCAGGTCCTGTTTCTAAGCAACATGCAGTTAAACCATATGTAGGAATAAAAGTCAGTTAAATATTACCATCAAGACTCACCTGCTGTGCCCTGAGAAGCAGCACCTGTATCGGAAAGAGAAGACACTGACTTATTCAGCGAAGCACAGGCTATCAAGGATACTGCAGTTCAGAAGCTGCAGTTCAGGGCGGACTCGAGGAGACCATAGGATTAACAGACTCTCCACTATAAGGGACTGGCTCTCCAGAAATGTAGACTTACCAAGACGTCTGCTTCAGCAGTTATGCTCTCACTGTCTGTTCTCCAGCCCCAACCCTGACAAACATGTTTTATCCTCTCCCTCAAACCAAAGCAATCCGTTTTCTGTCCTGTCTGCAGGATATTCTTTCTGTTGGTTTCCTAGTAAAATGACATAACGCACCCTATCTTCTATGACCTAAAGCCACTGTTAGTAGGAAATATATCGTCCTTCAGCTCAATAGTTCAGACACAGCAGTTTGAGACCTCAGCCCACTATGCACAGGGCAGGATTTTCTGCTGGCAGACCGTATTATCCCTTTGGAATCACAGTGTCTTTGCCAGACTGTGTAAGGGTAAAAGCCAAAAGCATGGCTAACTCTTTTCTTCTTTTATCACACAAGCCATAAACGGCAGCCCCAAGGAGCCCCAAGAGATAACCTATTTTATCCTCACAATTATCTGTAAAACAGAGCCCTGTTCTGGGTCATGGAAAGCTAGCACCATCTTCTATGCTGGGAAGACATGGGAATTCACCGAGAAGTGACAATGCTGTGAAGGCACAGCTTATGCTAATCTGTGTTTTCAGAAGGGCTCTGTTCCATTTGTTTTAGAGGTCTCAAGTTATCAGCTTACCAAAAACACACCCAAACCTAGAACTAGCAGGCTAGTACCCACCAGAAGGAGACGATTCCTTTTCTTGAGATCGCGTAGTTATTGTTGTGACACGACTGGTGAATCGCTCTTTGTTTTCTCTCAATGTTTTGTATACCTGGAGACAGACAAGGAGATATTTACCTCGTATATCTTACAGCATCAAGGCATCATTCTGCTTCTACCCCCCGACAGGCTTTTGTCTATCCTGCTTGCTCACAAAAGCGATCTGCTTTCAATTAAAGCACATGGACCAAAATATACCTCACTGAAAAAAGTGCCCATAAAGGTACGTACACATAGCTACAAGAGCAATGCACTCAGAAAAGAACCTGCTCTACATATGATGTGATGGATCTCAGTTGTCTGGTTGCTTCCCATAAGCAAGCAATCAACCCTTCTGTAGATGTTTGGCCTTTGGGCTGCAGACCTGTTTCAAGAGGAACCAGATACAACAAAGGAAATGCAGTCAAACAAACCTCAAAAAGCTATCTGCAAGCCAGGCCATGGCACATGGCACAACGCAAGGCTGCAAAAAAGGAAGACAAATTCAAGGCAAAAAGCAACTCAACTCCCAGCCTCAAAAGCCTAGAGCAGCTGGATGGAACGAGCAAACAACCTTACTGGCTTTCTTTAGGCCAGATGTTACAGGCATGATGTTAGCAGTGGCAACATCACTGGCATTAGCAGTGCTCTTTGGACACGGGAGCGTGGCTGCTCTAGGTAACAGCTTTCAGCTGGAAGAAATTCCCGTGTCTGAATGCCGACCTTCTGTTTATTTGTCTGTTAAACTCAGGATATGGTATAAGCATAGCCTGCATGCTCTGGGAATGCAATTTAGTGGTACAGACAAGGAGGGAACATCTTTTAAGATATCATGTTAACTTCCAAGAAAAATTGGAAATGTAGAGGAGCAAAAGGCAAGGAGACTGCTGGAAGCAGGTCACAGTATGATATTTTCCCCCAGTTAGCAAATTAGAGGGAAGCAAACACTTTTTAAAAGGCAAAACCTAGCCTTGCTAATAACCCATATCACATGTGCATGACATTTGTTTTCATTTTGCATTGCTTATAAAAGAGAAAAAACCCAACGAGAGAGTCTGAAACACAACTGTCTATCCCATTACTGGATTTTGAACTGTGAAGGAATATTAAAACTGGAACATTTCCAGCAAGAAATAAAAGCCTCCTAAATGTAAAGGCACGACAGGTAATGCTGCAACTGATACCAAACCACTTACTGTTACCTAACTGAGTGTTATGACATCCAAACTATGTTTGAACAAAAGTTAATTCCTTTGGGGAACTGAAATCCCTTTTACTCCCTAGACATTTTGCATTTTACCAATTTCCACAATAAGGTGTTTTATGACATAGCAAATAGTCTCAAACAAGAGCTGAGAAATTTAATATCAGGCACAAAAAAAGAGCACAGGCAGACAAAAGCGTATCCAGGGAACTGAAACAATGTCAAAAATATCAGAAAACAAGAACCCATCAGTGTTGAAAAGAATTAGGATATTTTTAAAGCCTTTTGCTTAAACATATAAAAGTCAAGGTTAACAAAACTACCTCTGCTTTCGCAAGCAGAACTGTGAAGTTCTTAAGCAAGTCTGCAGGGCAGCATACAGCAAATTAAATCTGACCCCTTAGAAAAAAAATGACCATTATATACATGCAAAATATGAAATCAGGTCTTCAGGATACATTTTTCCAAAGGAACAATGCCACATTCTTTCTAGTCAGAAACATAGCTGTGTATTTTACCTGATAACAGAGTGATATTTCCGTGCTCTTCTCTGAAGAAATCACAGTTAGACAAGTTTTCTTTTCTTTTCTCTAGCACACTTATATTCAGTTATTTCCTTTTCTTGTATGCCAAGATTACTGATATCAGAATAGATGGGTTAATTAATTTGTGCCTTTCTGATGAAGATGGCCCGTTTGGATTTTAGATTTAGTTAATGTGGAAAAGTTAATTCTAAGGCACTATTTCCCCACCAAGAACTACAGTGTTTGAGAATATAAAATTTGTGAACTTAAATTATTTGAAAATGTCCCTTGAAATCAGATATCTGAGGCCAGGGAGCACAAAGACCATTTAGTTAAAGTAAACGGCTAACTTGGTACGACATACAGAAAGGCACCCCCCCCACACACCCTCTCACCCAATTAAAAGACATTTATTTAAGCATCTTACATAAGCTCCAGTCCCAGTGACTGTTCCTCCTACAATTAAGTATAACAATAGGTTGCTGCCAGCTTTGCCAGGGACACCCGAAGACGTCAGTGATCTAGAAGGGCATCTTAGATGATGACATTGCAAAACTGTAGGTAAAGACAGGCAATGAAAGAGAAGAGAGGGAGAGAGCTGAATATTAAAGACTCTTGATTAAACAGATCTTGGGAAAAGCAGAATGTGCTTTGCAATTTCAGTTACCTTGTTTATTTAAAAAAGTACATCGAGGCACAGTAAAGAATATTTAAAGGGGACATGAAAAAACTTTTTCTCCATGTACTCTTGAATTTTTTTTATTTCCCAGGAGCCTTCTGCATGTGAAGAGTTTCATTAGGAGAAAATCTTGCAACTTTTAACGAATATGATCCTCTAAGAGAAAGAATTTTGAAACAAAGATTTGTGTGATGTAAACTTAGGACCTGTCCACTCCTACGTAATGCTGCTGCTCTTCAGCTGTCTGGGAATGTAATTTACTCTTTAAATCGGGCTGAAAAGCTTTATCCTTTTGAATTGGACATAAATGTACGCTCACCAGTTTTGGGTTGATTTGTTATACTTATACAACCTAAACACTGATGTTCTGAATTGAGATTTGGCAAAGAATGGTTTACTTTGGTATTAAAAGTATATGCCATCCAATGCTCCCTGAACTATATGCTGCTATCACATACAAGACAACAGACAGAACTGTGGTTGGTCATAGTATGTAAAAAAAAAAAAAAGTGCCTTTAGAGTAAAAAAAACCAAAACAAACCTAAAAGGTAACTGAAATTACAGTAAAAAAATAAATTATTATAAGAAGTTAATTTCCAGCCATCTCAGTTAGCTCCCCTTTAAGTTTTCTGAAGGAGGAAACAGCTATAGAGACAAAAAGCTAAGTGAAGTTAGCTGAAGTACAGCAGACGCTTGACAGGAGAGATGTATTGCAGCTTCTTTCCATGAACTACCTTTCTACTTACATAGGCACCCGCTCCTAACGTTGATAAGCCCACAATAAGGACAAAAACAGAACTATCGCCTTTGCCCCCGGGCACACCAGAGCTAGCCACTTGTCTGCTCATCTGCAGTTTTATGGGAACATTCCAGCGCTGCAACAAGTTGCCTAAAGGAATACAATTTATTAGAGAAAAACACAAAAAGACTGTCAATACAAAGTTATGTTTTGAAATTTAGAGCCCAAGTAATTTCTGAAACCAAGTAAAGAAGCTACTTGTTTGAAACGCCCAGTACCACATCTGAGTGACTGCAGTGAATTATTCTCTGCCACAACAAATGGCTCCAAGCAGTTGTGGATACCAAAAACATCTGTAAGATCAAAGAGTAACTGAACAAATTAATAACAGGAACATCTACTAGGAAGCTAGAAAGACTCTCCAGCTGAAGGAGCCTTCAAGCTATGTATTGCTGGGAGAGTACATCAGACATGCGCGTGTACTGCGCGTTTGCTGTTCTTATGCCCTTCTCCAGGTCTCTTCTGTCAGACATCCAAAGATGCACTTTGCTCTGCCACGTGCGAGCAGAGGCTAATGTAACCTTGTTAGGACAAGCGGTAGGTATGGTTCTACCAGCAAGAAGTCCCTCTGCCAACACAGCTTATTCCACTGAGGGGAACTACCAGCACAAACTGGCTTCTGCTGACAGAAAGGGCATCCCAAAGGAGGAGAAGTAGCAACGCTTGCCAATACACATGAAGGCATCTACCAGCATGCAAGCAACACAAGGAGCGCATCTAGCTAAACAGCTATATAATGTGGTGGCTTTTTTTTTTTTTAAACTATAGTTTAATCACGGACTCCCGCCTGTCCCAATCAGATCTCTCAGTGGAGCAGTCACGGTGGCAGCTCCGAGCGCTGTGGGTAGCGCAGCCGATCCAGCTGGAGCTGCCAGCAGTGGTTGGGGCTCTTCTGCGGAACCTGCTCCCACCCGGCGCAGAAAACACCTTCCGCCTCCTCCGGGGCTCAGACGACGCGCAAACTGCTAGACCCACTCCATCTCTTGGCCTAAACGCACCTTATTTGTGATATAAACCCGCAGCAAACCCACAAGCGTCCAAACGGGTACGAATACGCTAAACAGCTCCACTTAACTCACGGCTTCCCAAAAAGTGGAAGTTTTCCCTCCCGTTCCCGGGAGCCGGGCACCGATCTGCGCCTGCACCGCCCTGGCTCCGTCCCATCCCCCAAGGCCACTTCCCACCCACAAGCCGCCTCCGAGGCGGCTGGCGGTGGAGCGGAGCAGCCCGGCGCGCCGGTGCACCGAGGGCAGCGCAGCGACCCCGCGCCCGCTTCGCCGCCAAAAGCGGGGTTTTTTTTTGACAAATTACCTCCTCGTCCGGCAGCGCCCAGCGCCGCTGCAACGGCGGACCGGCTGCCCTCTGCCCGCCTAACGGGAGGCGAGAGCCCCCAAGCGAGCTGCAGCCTGGGGAAACCTCCGGTTCCCCACCGCGGCCGACCTTCCCGGTCACCGGCCCCGCGGGGAGGTGGTTCCGGGCCGGGCCGCCGCTCCGCCGGGCCACACAGGCGGCGGGAAGAAGCGCCCCGACCCGCCGGTGGGAGGAAGCCAGCGGCGGGGACCATGCCCGCCGCCCTCACGGAGCACGCCCCCGCCCCCCCCGGACTCGGGCCTACCGCACCGGCAGGGCCCCGCCGGCCCGCCCACCGCCGTACCGGGGGGAGACCGACCCCGGTCCCGGTCCGTGACTGACCTGCGGCGGCGCGGCCCCGCGGTGCGGGGCTGAGGGGGCGCAGGGCTCGCGCCAGCCCCCCCGCACCCGCGGCGGCGGCCACACTGCAGCGGAACATGTCGCCGGTCGCCTCACGCCGCTCCCGGCCCCGCCGCACGCAGGGCGCGTGCGCCGCCTCCCGCTCCCCATTGGCTGCGGCGCCCCCCTCCCACACCCCCCCCTCCAGCCTTTCCGGGTGGTCGCTCTGGCTCCGCCGTCTCTATGGCAGCGCCGCCATGTTGCGGCCGCCCCGCCGCTTCCCGCACCCGCCCCGCCGCGCCGCCTCCACCGGGCCCGGCCGCCGCCTCCTGCTCTCCACCCCTATCTTCTACGCTAACGGGCCGCCGCACATCGGGCATCTCTACTCCGCCCTGCTTGCCGACGCCCTGCACCGCTACCGTGGCCTCCGCGGCGCCGGCCCGGGCCGCCTCTCCACGGGTGAGCCTGGGCGCCGCGGCCCCGCACCCTCCGGCTCCTCCCCGGGGCTCACCCACCTCCCCCGGGGCTGTCCTCGTTCCCCGTGTCCCCAGGCCTCCGTGTCCCCTCCTCACGGCCCTCTCTGCCGTTTCAGGGACCGACGAGCACGGGCTGAAGATCCAGCAGGCCGCGGCCGCTGCAGGGACGTCTCCACCGGAGCTCTGCGAGCGGGTCTCGGGCCTTTTCCGCCAAGCCTTGACCCAGGCCGCCGTCTCCTTCACGGACTTCATCCGCACCAGTGAGCCCCGCCACCAGCGAGCCGTGCGCCATTTCTGGGGGGCACTCCAGGACGGCGGGGCTCTCTACAAAGGGTGTTATGAGGGCTGGTACTGCACTCCTGAGGAGTGCTTCCTGCCCGAGAGCCAGCTGGCCGAGCGCAGGGATGCCCAGGGACGCCCCTGCAAGGTGTCGGTGGAGACCGGCCATCAGGTAACCAGCACCAGCCCAGCCAAGGGCGGTCAGTCCTGTGGAAGCACTGCACACTTATCTCTTGCTCTGGTCTGGCCAAATTTGGGGGTGCTTAATGTGTCCTGTAGCCTTTTGAGATTTATGTCAGCTGAGACTTGCCTGTATTTCATAGAATGTTTCTTCTGTGTTTGTAGTGGTGTGTGGCTGTGCGAGGGAGAGCTGCCAGAGCCCCAACTGGCAGATGCAAATTTCAGCCATGTGCCATGGGATTCAGCTGCTGCTGGGTTGCACAGGCCATTGGCCTGGAAGTAGCGTTTTAAAGCAGTTATGAAATAAGTTGGCTGTGTGGAAGGATAAAAGTGTTTATAACTAAGGTGTTCATTGGGTGTCTGCCGTTTCAGACCTGTTTTGTGAGGCAATTCAGTTTGGCCTCTGGACACTTTTCATCAGTCTTGTTGCATGGGTTTCAGCCCTACGTAAAACACCATAACATCATCTGCCTGTGGTCTAGTCCGATGACTGAATAGTGGTGCAGCCAGGAGTGTGGTACCTGACCCAGAGTCTCCAGCCACTGCGTTTTCTGTAAGGTGTCAGGAGTTACATGATTTAATCCAGCAGTTGCAGATAATCGTGCTTCAGAGCTAAGCAGAGGTGATGCTTTGGTGATATTTGTACGAGGCTGGGGCATAGGAGTGCTGGTTCACAGAGAAAAGGCTATGTTGGCAAATAATATCTCTTGATAAAGAACCTAACTTAGTTGTGGAAAAGATGAAGTTTCCAGGCTAAGAAATTATTCTTCAGATCTAAAATAGAGCCAGCAGGCTTCAAAGTCAAATGTACCCTGAGACCAATTACTTGCCTTAGCTGTATATTGTGCTGTCCAAGAGAAATGGTAGTGTGTGTGGTGCAAGGAAGATCTTGCGGGGTGGTGGAAAGAGGTGGTAGGTGTTTATCTCCAACCAGAAAGAGACAGTTGAGTAGTTTGTTGCTTGAGGGTTTGGTGAAGGAAAAGAAGGAGTTTAGAACGTGCCATAAACCCCGTACTTCTGGTGAGTGACTTTTTGGTATCCAGTAGAACCTGTGGGTGAAAATGTATAGCTCACCTTTGAATGATGTTCTTCAGGTCTTCCTTGAACGCTGAGAGACCGGAGTCTGTTCTGTAGGAAATTATCCTCCTCCTTCACTCTGTTACTGTGCTTTTGTGTTATTTAATCTGCAGAGAAGCTCGGAGAGGAGCTGCCAGAGGCTCCCAGTGTGGTCAGGGTATGGAGCACAGGCCTTCAAGAGGTAGAGAGAACTGGGCCAGTTTAGTTTGGCAAATAGGATGCGAAGCGACAAGCCAATAGCAGCCTACACCTCCTCGCAGGGCATTTACAAAGAGCACAAAGCCATACGCGTCTCAGGGTGCCGGGTGCTAGAGCAAGGGGTGATGATGCCACAAGCTGTGCGGGGTCAGGCCGGGCGTTAGGATAAGCTCTTTCCCCAGGAGGATGGTGCAATCCCGGGGCAGGTACCTAGCGAGGTGGGGGAGCCCCGTCCTTGGGGTGTCCCAGCCTTGGCTGGGTAAGGCTCCCGTCACCCTTGGCTGGTGCCAGCCCTGCTGTGAGCAGGCAGTGGGGGCTGGAGAGAGGTGGAGGGCCTGTCCCACCTCCACTGCTCTCGTTTTATGGGTTTGTTGTGGTGTGAGTGGTGGATTAATTTACCTGTAGAGCAAGCAGATGCTCCATTGCAGGGCCAGGACTGTGGTGTTCTGTATTCACTGGGAAGGGAGCTGCATTTATTGAAGTATTGCATTCATTGCTTGGGTCCAGCCTGGAGACAGTTGGTGTATGTGGGGCTGCAATGTGGAAATGGGCTGGAGCTGGGAACTGCCTGTCCAGGGAGCATGCTGAAAAGCCCTGGTGGGTTGGTAAACAACAAGCTGAACGTGAACCAGCAGTGCACCCTGGCAGCAAAGGCCGCCAACGGGATTACCTCGGGCTATTGAACAGGACCAATACCTGTTCAAGGGATACGATTATTCCCCACTACTCTAAATGACCACATCTGGGTACTGCATCCAGATTGCCATCTCCCAATGCAGGAAACACAGTACAGAAACTGGAAGAAGATCAGTGGAGGGCCACCGAGATGGTTAAGATGCTGGAACACTAGCCATTTGTGGAGAGGCTGAGGGAGCTGGCTTCTTCAGGCTTGGAGAAGACAGGATTTTGGGAGAAGTGGCAGAAGCTCCCCAATAGCTACTAGGAGGTCATCAGGAAGACGGAGCCAGGTTCTAATGGTAAGTGGCAGGAGGATGAGAGAACAGATGTAAGCTGAAACAAGAGAGGGTCAGACTGGATTTACAGACAAACTTTTTTCCCTGTGAGGACAGCCAAGCAGCAGAACAGGCTGCCTGGGGAAGTTCTGCGGTCTCAATCCTTAGATGTTTTCACGATGTGCCTGGCTGAAGCCCCAAGTAACCTGTTCTAACCCTGTAGATGACCCTGCTGTGAGCAGGAGGCTGGACTAGAGACTTCCTGAATTGTCCCGTGCTTCTAAGGTCAGGGCTGTGTGAAGGTCAGGAGAGACGGCACGGAGATTTCTCTGCAGGGCAGATATTCCAGTAACTGTTCGCAGGCAGGCCGTGAACAGAGACACCGGTTTTGCAGGTTGTTATAATTACTCTGCCCTTTATCAGACTCTCTGTATGCTCCAGGCTCTAACTCAGGAGTTCTCAGGAGACAGCCTATTTCTGATCTCTTTTCCTCTTCCTGCTGAACTACTTTCTACTCACTTATCAACCTCCTTTTCTGCGGGTGATTAGCTGATGGGTAGCTCAGCTCTTAGCACCTGGCAGAGGGCCTGAGGTGGGCTCTTCGGAGCCAAACACCAGACTTGGTCAGCGTTTCAGAAGAAACGATTGCAGGTCCCACTGTGAGATGGCTTTTGTGTCCCGAGTTGTTACCAAAAGGATCACTGGATTGTGTGAAAGGGAATATTGGATGGAGGACTTTGCATTGGCTCTGTGTGAAGTGTTACTCCTGGACAGAGCGCTGAGAGCTGGTACCCAGAAACTGAAAAAGATGATGGAAAAACATAAAGAATTTGGGGCCTGGGGGCGGGGGGAACCAGAACATTTTTATGTAACTTGTTAATGATTTGTGTAGGGCAGAATATTTCTTTTGGGGTGACCTCTAACCAAGTGAGAAAAGATAGTATTTGCTACTGGCTGCTACTGAAATTAGATCAATTCAGCTACATCATAAAGCAGTTTCATACCACTAGGATTAATTATTCCTTAGGGTATGTACCACTAGGATTAATTAATTATTCCTTAGGGTATGTACCACTAGGATTAATTATTCCTTCGGGTATCTCAGCTTGAGGTGTGGTAGGCTCTCTACTGCTTATATTGCGAGTGAGGCACTTTCTGGCTCAGTCAGAAGTTGTTGGGTTCGGTTCTAGAAACAAACTCTCCTGTGATGCCAGAGCCTATACTTTCTTATCTTAGAATCTTAATCATCTTTAAAAGGTAAAAATTCTTGACCTAGCCATAGATCTCTTGAGTGCCTTTACGCAGCTCACTCATACCGTATCTACCCACAAAGTTTTCATTGCTTTAGCTAAATGTGTCATTTAATGAATTTAAACGTGTGGGAGGAGTGCTGTCAGTACTTCAACATGATTATAGGCTAATAAAGTTAGCAACTAAGATGCTGTCGTGGTTTAACCCCAGCTGGCAACTGGGACCACCCAGCTGCTCGCTCACTTCTTCCCCCATGCCCAGTGGGATGGGGAGAAGAATGGGGAAAAAATAAGGAAAACTCATGGGTTGAGGTAAAGACAATTTAATAGGTCGAGCAAAAGCCGCACAACCAAAGCAAAACAAGGAATTCACTCACTCCTTCCCATCGGCAGGTGGGTGTTCAGCCATCCCCAGGGAAGCAGGGCTCCATCACACGTAATGTTGACTTGGGAAGACAAACGCCATCACTCAGAGCATCCCCCCTTCTTACTCCAGCTTTATATGCCAAGCATGACATCATATGGCATGGAATATCCCTGTGGGCAGTTGGGGTCAGCTGGAGTCAGTTGTTCCGGCTGTGTCTCCTCCCAGCGTTTTGTGCTCTCCAGCCTGCTCGCTGGTGGGGTGGTGTGAGGAGCAGAAAAGGCCTTGAGAGCTCAGCAACAACCAAAAACATCAGTGTGCCATCAACACCACTCCCATCCCAAACCTGAAACACAGCACCGCACCAGCTGCCAACAGGAAAGTCAACTGTCCCAGCCGAAACCATGGCAGATGGTTTAATGCTTAAAATGGGGAAAAAGAGGAACATAGTACCAAAGAGAAATAGCAGGGGCACCCACGAGGCTTGTTAGTAAGGCAGTAATTAACAATGTCATTTTGTCTTTTCATGATTTTCTACTATTATTGAAAAACTATGTTTTTAAGAAAGCATATTTTCATCTTGCTAATTCTTGCCTGATGACACGTAAATCTGGCGGGTAGAAAGGCATTCCTTCCCTGGGGGCACGAGCATCTTTAAAAGCAGAGTGCTGAGCCACCCCAAGTGCCGAAGTCCTCAGGTGTTGTCCTGGGGAACCCGGGGAGGCGGTGACAGAAGAGGAGGTTCCCAGTAGCCATAGAAAGATGCCAGGGGCTTCACAGGTGGTGGGGAGCACACCCAAACGCAGAGGGAGCATGCGACAAACTCCACGTTTAGAATTCTGTCTGCAAATTGTAAAACTCTTCACAGAGCGTTTGGGCCGTAATTCTTTTCTCTCCTGCCTTCTCAGGTGCACTGGACCAAAGAGGAGAATTACATGTTCAGGCTCTCGGCGTTCCGGGATCCGTTGCGGAACTGGCTCCGGGACAACCCACACGCCATTTCCCCTGACCCTTTCTACCAGCGCGTGCTCCGCTGGCTGGAAGAGGACTTGCCGGACTTGTCTGTCTCTCGTGAGAGGAGCCGGCTGCAGTGGGGTATCCCTGTCCCCAGTGACTCAACACAAACTATTTACGTGTGGGTGGATGCCTTGGTGAACTACCTGAGCGTGGTGGGCTACCCTGAGACGCACGGGCAGTGGTGGCCTGCTGCGCACCATGTTGTGGGCAAGGACATCCTCAAGTTTCACGCTATCTACTGGCCAGCACTGCTGATGGCAGCAGGGCTGTCCCCCCCCGAGCGAATCTTTGTGCATTCCCACTGGACTGTCCGTGGGCAGAAGATGTCCAAAAGCCTGGGCAATGTGATTGATCCCTTCGCTTGTATTGGAGAGTACACATTGGATGGATTTCGGTACTTCCTGCTAAGGCAGGGTGTACCTGAGCGTGACTGTGACTATTATGATGAGAAGGTGGTTAAGCTGGTGAATTCGGAACTGGCAGATGCGCTTGGGGGGCTCCTGAATCGGTCAACAGCCCTCAGTATTAACCCCAGCAACACTTACCCTTGTTTCTCAGAGTCTTGTTTTCCAAAGGTCTTGGATTACAGGGAGGCAAAAGGCACGGGTAGGGCTTCTGCTGAAGACTATGAGTTCGTGGCGTCTGTGGCTTCTCTGCCTCTGCAGGTGGCTAGTTATTTTGAAGGTTTCCAGATCTACAAGGCTTTAGAATGCATTGCCCTGTGCGTAAGGCAGACCAACAGTTTCTTCCAGAGACACAGGCCTTGGAAACTTGACCGAAAAGACCCTGCAGAGCAGCTCTGGCTTGACACCATCATCCACATCACGCTGGAATGCCTGCGTGTCTATGGGACTCTCCTGCAGCCCGTGATCCCACACATGGCAGACAAGTTGCTCTCCAGGCTGGCTGTTGAGCCAGAAGAGAGAGGTATCTCCAGTTTGACGTTCCTGCCACGCTACAATGGGAAGCCATGTCCCTTTGAAGGGAGACAGCTTGGACCTGACACTGGCATCTTATTTCACAGACTAGATAAGTCAAGACATCATCAGATAGAAGCCAAGAAGCTCTAGGCTCCAACAGACAGCTTCTGGAAATAAAAGCCTCTGGGAACTCATGGAAAATGTTGTCTTTGTTAAAAGCATGTTCCTCCTGTCTCTCGGTGGTGGTATCAAGTGGGTGAGTGGGAAACGGGGCTGAGCAGGGCTGTGCTGTCCTGGACAGGTGACGGGCGTAGGTGATATGGGGAGCAGATGCCCTCAGGCAGATTGGTTGCGTGAGCAGGGCTAAGAGGTAGGAAAGCTTCTCGGGTAACACCCGTGAAGGAACACCTAACTGGGTAAGTTGGTAACGGAATGGACTGAAGACACAGCCTAGGGCTTGAATATTGCTGCTGGTTTTCCTGTTGTGTTTTATGGGCCATAAAAAGCAGCTGAGGCAAATATTTATCCCCTTAAAACAGGGAACTCTTCCCATACAGTCCTGGGGCTCCGCAAGAGTGTGTCTCATCGTCCCTCCTGGCCCCTTTACCTTGTCTTTTTTGATGTGAGGAGCAGGTTGGGTGCTCTGCTGAGGACATTTTAAACACGAATGTGGCAGCCAGGCTGCTCAGCAACCTCTTCCTGACACAGCAGCTCCCCAACTTGCTCCCTCGCTCCAGGAATCCCTCCTCAGGCTAGCGTTTGGGCTGGGTCTGCAGGAGGAGCAAACCACCCCTGAGGAAAGAACAGGTCTTTCCCGTGGCCTTCTCAGCATTGTCTCTGCTCGCGCAGGGAGAGGGCTGGTGTCCTCATCTCGGCTTTGCCCCGCAGGTTTTTGGCCAGGCCAGAAGTAGCTGGGGGTGATCACAAATGGTTTCCTGGTGACATCTGTGGGCCATAGTCCAAAGGGATCTGTTGGGTCTACCAGCTGAGCTTCCTTTAGGGGTCAAACCCTCAGTTCAGCTGATGTCTACATGAGCTGTGGTGGGGAGGATCCCTTCTGTGTCACTCTGCTCTTCATACCAGTGGCAGGCCAGAGAGACAGGAGGGTTCAGTGGTTGGATGGGTGGTCTCACTTAGCTGTACAGGCCTGCAGATGTGACCAAAATTGCAAAGGAGGGATGTCTTTCACCCCAGACACAACTTTATGAGGTTTTTCCACCTGCTGCGAGGTTTATTGCATCCCTGTTTCATTTCAGTGCTGCTGGGAGTGGGCAGCTGAGCACTGATACCCTGGGGCAGTTGTGACCACCTAGGGACCTCTGGTAGATCATAGAACCATAGAATGGATTGGGTTGGAAGGCACCTTAAAGACCATCCAGTCCCACCCCCAGGGCCTCCCTCCAGCCCAGGCTGCTCCAAGCCCCATCCAACCTGGCCTTGAACACCTCCAGGGATGGGGCAGCCACAGCTTCTCTGGGCAACCTGCGCCAGGGGCTCACCACCCTCACAGGCAACAATTTCTTCCTCATATCTCATCTAAATCTCCCCTCTTTCAGTGTAAAACTGTTCCCCCTCATCCCATCACTCCCCTCCCTGACCAAGAGTCCCTCCCCAGCTCTCCTGGAGCCCCTTTAGGCACTGGAAGGGGCTCTGAGGTCTCCGCGGAGCCTTCTCTTCTCCAGGCTGAACCCCCCCAACTCTCCCAGCCTGTCCTCCCAGCAGAGGGGCTCCAGCCCTCGCAGCAGCTCCGGGACCTCCTCTGGCCCTGCTCCAACAGCTCCGTGTCTCTCCTGTGCTGAGGACGCCAGAGGTGGATGCAGCACTCCGGTAGATCCTTCCCAGCCTTTGGCTCCTCCACTTCCCACCAAGTGCCTGCGCCGCGGGAGTCGTTTTGAATCAGGGGCGGATTCTGGGGGCTCTGTGGTCTCTTTTGGAGCTGCCCGGGCTGCGTTACCGAGGACACAGCAGAGGCAAGGGCGGACCGTGCTCCATCGGTTCTCCGTGATGCCCTGTGCTGCGGCGCGCTGTCCGCCCTGCTTGGCCTTACCCCGGCAGCCCCGGGACTCGGTCCGCGGCGGCGCTCCCCCGGCCCGGCCGCTTTACCGGCTGCGCCCTCCCGCCGGGAGCGCTGTCTGCCAGCGCGGGCAGAGGGAGGGCGACGGCCCGGTCCCCGTCGTCTCCGGTGCCGGCGGCGCCACGGCAGCCCCGGGGAGAAGGGCTGGAGGACCGGCCGCGCTCTGACGGGGGCTGCCGCAGCGGGACCGGGGCCGGGGCCGTGCCGGGGCGTGGGGCGGAGCCGCTGCGTGGGACAGTGCCGGTGCGTGGGGCGGAGCTGTGCTGGTGCCGGTGCGTGGGGCGGGGCTGTGCCGGGGCCGGTGCTGGTGCCGGTGCCATAGCCGGTGCGTGGGGCGGGATCGTGCCGGTGCCGGTGCGTAGGACTGTGCCGGTGCCATAGCCGGTGCGTGGGGCGGGATCGTGCCGGTGGGTACGACCGTGCCGGCGCCGTAGCCGGTGCCGGTGCGTGGGGCGGCGCGGCCCCATGANCGGGGGGGGCGGCGGGCGGCCGCCGGGCCCCGATAGCTCGCTGGAGCCCTACGTGCAGACCCGCATCTTCAAGATCATCGTGATCGGAGACTCCAACGTGGGCAAGACCTGCCTGACCTTCCGCTTCTGCGGCGGCACCTTCCCCGACAAGACGGAGGCCACCATCGGCGTGGATTTCCGCGAGAAGACGGTGGAGATCGAGGGGGAGCGCATCAAGGTGGGCCACGGCGGCACCAGCAGCGGCCCGGGCTGTGTCTCGGCACCCCGAACACCTCTCGGGGGCTTCTCTGTTTCCAGTGCGACCTCAGGGAGGGGGACAGGGGAAGGTTTCTCGTCCCCCCGTGTTGCAGAGATGCTTTCGGAACGGTCACTGCAGCCTTGTCACCATCGATGCGGTTCGCTGGAGTCCGCAGCAGTCTGAAGCGATAGCTTGGGGTGAAGCACTGCTGTCCTCCTGCTCTCCCGATGCCCAGAGGAACCCCGGTCCTCCAAGCGTCGAGGTGGCCTCCAGCTTCAGAAGCTGGACCAAAAGAGAGGCGAAGCTGCAGGGAGCTGGGGGAAGGAGCTGTAGGCAGAAACCGGCGGGGTTTGGGGTGAGCAGATGGTTGTAGGCTGGCAGCGGCTGCGCCGGGAGGCCAGGAGCTCGCAGGAGCTGGTTGCAGTGCGCTTGGCAGCTGTGATATTGGTGCTGAAGACCGCTGTCAGCAAGCACGGGGAGGGTGCAGTTTCAGCAGAACTAGAATAGGATGAATTTGCTGTAGGAAAGCTGGCATGACACTTGTAAGAAATGCATCAGCCCAAACCCACAGAGCTCTGGCTGTTGTGCCACAGAAGATCTGCAGATCCACAGCAGCTGGTAGGAAACAGCCTGGGAGCAGTGTGCGGCTGAGCTTGGCCTGCCCGGTTAGGGCGATCAGCACCGACAGCAGTCTGGGTTTAAGACTGACTGCTGGAAGAAGCAAATACTGCTATTTTGCTGACAGTTGGGTGATCAAAAGTCGAGGGAGTAATCACAATGAAATCAGAGCTACTATTGGTGGGTGAGAACTTTAGTTGTGCGTTTAAACTGTCCATGAACATTTTTCTCTCTCTCCTTTAAGCGGAGAGGTGCCCATTTCCCCCCCTGCCTTCCCCAGCTCTATCCCACACCACGTAGCTGCGTTGCTGTAAGCTGTAGCGCAGGCTGGCATGAAGCTTGTCTTACTGCCACGAGGCGCAAAACGTTGCCAGGCTTTCTACCTTTGGATATTAGTTGTGCTCCAGCAGGCGGGAGTGGGAGGCAGTGCAGCAAATTGGCCTTTTCCTGGGACCACGCGTCCAAGAGGGGAGGAGAGAGGTGGGAGAGGGATCCTCCCTCTCCCGCTCTGCCCGGATGGAACAACCTGGGAGAGAGTGGCAGGGAAACGAATGAGCAGCAGCTCTTCTTTGCCAGCATTTTTTCACTCTGAAAGACTCTGGGGCGGCCACTGTCCCAGTAGGGTACAGGGCGATTTGGATTAATCCCAGACACTTGTTTGGAAATTGTCAGTTCCAGGCTTCAAGACATTACCTACAAGGGCCAGCAGAACTCACAGTGTCACAGACTAACAGCAAAGTGTGGGTTGGAAGGGACCTCTGGAGGTCATCTGCTCCACCCCCGCTGCTGAAGCAGGGCAGCCCAGAGCCGATTGCCCAGGACCATGTCCAGGTGGCTTTTGAATATCTCCAAGGATGGAGGCTCCACAACTTCCCCGGGCAACCTGCGCGAGTGCTCAGTCACCCTCACAGTGAAAGGTGTTTCCTGATGTTCAGAGGGAACCTCCTTTGTTTCAGTGTGTGCCCACTGCCTCTGGTCCTGGCACTGGGCAGCACTGAGAAGAGCCGGGCTCCGTCTTCGTTGTAATCTTCCTTCAGGTAACTATACGTGTTGGTTAGATTCCCCCGCTGAGCCTTCTCTTCTCCAGGCTAAACAGTCCCAGCTCTCTCAGTCTTTCTCGTAGGAGAGACACTCCAGTCCCTTCATCGCCTTTGCTGGACTCTCTTCAGTCCATGCCCCTCCTGCACTGGGTAGCTCAGAACTGAACACAGCACTCCAGGTGTGGCCTCACCAGTGCCGAATAAAGGGGGTGGATCACCTCCTTCAGCCTGCTGGCAATGCTTTGTTTAATGCAGCCCAGGACACCATTCACTGCCTTTGCTGCAAGGGCACACTGCTGGCCCATGTTCAACCTGGTGTCCACCATGACCCCTGGGTCCTTTTCTGCAAAGCTGCTTTCCAGCTGGGTGGTCCCCAGCGCGTACTGGTGCCTGGAGGTGGCCCTCCCCAGGGCTAGGACTTGGTGCTTCTCTTTGCTGAACTTCATGAGGTTCCTGTCAGTGCAGTTCTCCAGCCTGTTGAAGTTCCTCTGGATGGCAGCACAACCATCTTGCATCCTAGCCATGCTCCTCCTAGTTTGCTGTCACCTGCACACTTGCTGAGGGTGCAATCTGCCCCGCCATCCAGATCATTAATGGAGATGTTGAAGGGGACTGGACCCAGTACTGACCCCTGGGGTACGCTGCTAGTTACCCGTGTTCAACTAGACTTTGTGTCACTGATCACCAGCTTCTAGGCCCAGATGTTCAGCCAGTTTCCAGTCCACCTCACTGTCAGCTCATCCAGCCCAGGAGCTTGTTGGCTCCTCTGTCACTTGGGTTGAGAAGTTGTCATCAAAGCTCTCCAGGAACCTCCTGAATTGCTTGTGCCCTGCTGTGTTGTCCTTCCAGCAGCTATTGAGGTGGTTGAAGTCCTCCATGAGGACCAGGGCCGGCAAACATGAGGCTGCTCCTGTCTGTCTGCAGAGCACCTCACCTGCTTGTTCTTCCTGGTCAGCGGCCTACAGCAGATACCCCTTACAATATCACCCATGCTGGTCTGCTCTTTAATCTTTACCCACAAGCTCTCTGTTGGCTCCTCACCCATCCCCAGAGCTCCATGGCCTCCTGCTGCTCTCTCATATATAGCGTGGCTCCTCATCCTCTCTTTGCCCTGACTCCTCTGTACATACCACTGTGTAATTGTCGGGGTTCTCTTTTATGGCATAGGATTAGGTGGACAAATGTCCTGATCCGGCACAAGAATGTTTGCGAAATGAGAAGTGCTTTGTGCAGTTCGTTTCTGTGGTGGGGATGGTGGTCGAGTGCATCGGGAAGAGGATGAGAAGCAGGGAGCAGCCCGGCAGCAGAGAGCTGTAGGAGGGCTGCCTGGCAAGGTGTTACAGAGTCAGGTAAGTCACCAGGCAGGGACTTTTCTTGCTGAAAAGCGTGCTGCCAGTTCTCTTGAATAAATCGGATCAGCTGCAGTGGCTGAGAAATGGGATACGCTGTGCAGAGCCTTGCGCTTGCCCATGAAGAGTGAAAGTGAATGAAAGCGCTGACGTGATCTCTCTTACTAGATGAGCTTGGCTGAATTAAGCGCGTGCGCTGGCCTATACAGCCTTGGGCACTGTCAGCATAGGCCCAAAAGCTTGTGTAACTCCTCCATCAATCCTGGTTCATCTAACAAGAGATTGACCCTCCCTGCAAGGCTCGCCCTGGCTGCGCCCTGCCTCGGGGCTGCGGCACCGCTCTCGAAGACGGACGGGCAGCGAGGCCTCCCGCATCTTGCTGCAGGGAGGTCAGCAAGCCGGCCTGCTCCCCGGGCAGCAGGCCCTGCCCCGGGTGGGCGCTCAGCGCTCCTGCAGCCTTCTTTCTCGTCTGCTTTGCTTCCTAGGTGCAAGTGTGGGACACGGCTGGCCAGGAGAGGTTTCGGAAGAGCATGGTGGAACATTACTACCGCAACGTGCACGCCGTCGTCTTTGTTTACGACGTCACAAAGATGACGTCCTTCACCAACCTCAAGATGTGGATCGAGGAGTGCAACGGGCACGCCGTGCCCCCCCTCGTCCCCAGGGTGCTCGTTGGGAACAAGTGTGACTTGAAAGACCTGATCCAAGTGCCATCCAGCATGGCCCTGAAGTTCGCCGACGCTCACAACATGCTTTTGTTTGAGACCTCGGCCAAGGACCCTCAGGAGAGCCAGAACGTGGACGCCATTTTCATGTGCCTGGCCTGCCGGCTGAAGGCGCAGCGCTCGCTGCTCTGCCGGGACCTGGAGGGGCGGCCGGGCCCGGCCCGCAGGCTGGAGCCATCGCATGATGCCAACGGTAAAAACTCCTGCCCGTGCTGAGCAGGGCGGCCCCGCCGCTCCCGCCGCCCTCCCTCTGTCACGGTCACCCCAATAAAGTCTCTGCGGCTCCAGTCAGCTCTGGGTGTTGCTTTGCGAGGATCGGGCCCGGTTCGGCCGCGCTCGGATCTGTTCGGCCGCGCTCGGGCCCAGTTCGGCCGCGCTCGGGTCTGTTCGGCCGCGCTCGGGTCTGTTCGGCTGCACTCGGCGGGGGGGCACGGCGCGCATGCGCGGCGCCGGGCGCATGCGCAGTGTGCGGCGCCGCCGCCATGAAGTAGGTTTGAGGGGCGCGGAGGGAGGGAGGGAAGGCCGGGGCCGTCCCGGTCGTTGCCGGTGCTGACGGTGCCCTCGCTCTTCAGCCCCCTGACGAAGGTGAAGTTGATCAACGAGCTGAACGCGCGGGAGGCGGAGCTGGGCGTTCAGGAGACGGTCTCGTGGCACGCGGAGTACAAGGACAGCGCCTGGATCTTCATCGGTACGGGCCGGGCCGGGGAGAGGGGTGGTGGGGCCGGGGCCGGGCGGGCCCGCGCGGTGCTGCTGCTCTCTTTCCTCCTCTCCCTCTCCCCGCAGGCGGGCTGCACTACGAGCTGACGGAAGGAGATGTCATCTGCGTGTTCTCGCAGTAAGTGCCTCAGCCCCCCGGGCCCGCTGCACCCCTGCCCCTGCCGCGGGTGCTAAGAGTGTGTTGCAGGTATGGGGAGGTCGTCAACATTAACCTGGTGCGGGACAAGAAGACTGGAAAGTCGAAAGGCTTTTGTTTTCTGTGCTATGAGGACCAGAGGAGCACCATTCTCGCTGTTGATAACTTCAATGGGATCAAGGTGAGTGAAGCAGCCTGGGAGGTGGTCCAGCATGCCTGCCTGCCGTGGCTCCTGGGGTGCTGCTGCACATCAAACAGGAGCCCCGACGGCACAGGTTGCATGGGGAGCTGCTCTGTGCCTTTGCTAACAGCGTGACTCCTCTTGTAGATCAAAGGAAGGACGATTCGAGTGGACCATGTGGCCAACTATCGGCCCCCCAAAGAGTCTGATGACTTAGATGATGTCACAAAAACCCTCCATGCAAAGGGCTGTGGAGTTAAAACACCACCTCATACTTCGTCTGATTCCCTGTCTGAAGATGATGATATGCCCATAAAAAAGCAGAAAGGTGAGGTGTGTTCCTGCCAGTCTTGACCCCAGGTGGGAGTGTCTGCCAGAGCCCGCAGCCTCGCAGGGTCCCTGTGCGCGGGGGAGCACCAAGGATGGGTGTGCTCTTGAAGAGAGCCACAGCCCTAATGTCCAGGCTTTACTCTGTGATCTCCTGAGGGGTATCTGAGTGCCTGTCTTAGCCCTTACCGGGGAATGTCCTCCCCCAGCAACTGAAGAGCTGTGTCTTGTAGAGAATAATAGCACTTCTCCCAGAAAAAAGCACGCCAGGCTGCAGGGTTACTGCAGGGGGGAGCAGTGCTAGGGGGAGGGGGAAGGCTTAGGAAAAGCACTGCTTAATCTTAAAACCTGGGTGCTGCTACTGTAGGACTAGAGTGCTGTAGATGTATGGAATGACTGTTCTGTGGCCTATGGAAGATAGCTGAATTGAGCAGAATGCAGAACTGGCAGCTCTAGATGAGATTCTGTGGCTGGAAACTGAAGCCAAAGAAGGTAGGGGGGGTTGGACTAGGTGACCTTTAAAGGTGCCTTCCAACCCTAACTATTCTATGAGTCTATGAAAATAGACCTAAAAGTGCAGCTTAAGTTAAACCATCTGAGTGCCTGAATACCTCCTGTTCTTAGTGGATGCAGCAGAATTTGTTGTTCTCCATCTTTCAGAAGAAAACAGAAAAGTGTAGAGTATATCCAAATCAAACTTGAATGAACGTGCCACGTAAAGGACCAGCCTGTGCAGCTATATGGATGGGATTTTTAAGAAGCCATTAGGGTTTTTTCCATCTGTTCAGCAGAGATCTTGAAAAGTTACCCTTGTGAGAGCCAGCAGAGTGCTAGCAGCAGTGTTTTGCATAGGAGCTGCTTGCTGTGGCTTGCTAACGACTTCCAGGCAGCATCCACCCAAGATGGGTTGTGGCTCCCATGTGTGTGGTGACTGTGGGGTGGGATGGGGGTGCCCGTCATTCTGAAATGGGTTTGGAGCTCGCGGCATGGCACACAGAGGAACCTTCCCTCCTGCAGCCAGGCTCTGCCTGTGGCAGACAGGTATTAGCAGCAGGTATTTGGGGCTATCTTGTAGCTACAGCCGAGCCTTTGCACTGCTGGGGTTTGAGACCTGTCTACTGCGCTCCCGCATCGAGAGAGGAGCTCAGCGCTGTGTTACGCGGTGGAGGGCACAGGGTGGATCGGGCCTTAGCATGGGGCAGAGGGGCACATCGATCAGGCTGGAGTCCTCATTTGAGAGAAGGGTTGGAGGAAAGAAAATAGGCAGTAAAACTAAGGGTGGGGACAAGATGCTGCTCCAGTGTGCTGAGGAGACGCACAAAAATGAGAGATGCACAAAAAGGAGAGCGAAGAGGGAAAAGAATCATTGGGTCTGGAGAGGAGAATTTCCACAGCGTATCATGGTGTTCTTACTGTGTGGACGTTACTGAGGAAAGGGAATGAAAGGAAGGTGCTCGATATTCCAGGCGGTGTTGAAGTGCCTGAGGGCAACCGTGCTGGGAAGAACGCGGTGTGGTGAGTGTTAAAGAAGGAAGTATGATGGCTCAAACTGAAGGAGAAAAGTGTCAGGGTTGGAAGTGGAATAAGATCTCTCTGAGGGGGGAAACAGGCTGCGAAGCTTGGGTAGAGGGGGGAAAACTTAAAATGGAAGGGGAGTTGGGAAGGCGCTGTGGTGCTAGGCAGCGCCTGGGGAGTGAGGGTGATGCTTGCAGGACTGTCCGTCCCGAAAGATGAACCTTGTATTTCAGATAAGGAGAAAAGTAGACAGGAGCGGCAGAAGCAGAGCTCGCAGGCTGCCAAGAGGGCGGTGTCCGCAGAGGAGGCGCACCCCAGAATCAAGATTAAGAAGGAGAAGGAGGACCCTGCCTACGAGCGCTACGCCAGCGGGAGCCAGCAGCCCTGGAAGGGCTCTGAGAGGAAGCCTGTGAGCAGGACGCAGCGGGAAGAGGACGAGCGGAGGCACCAGAGGCCTTCGGAGAGAAGAGGGGAAAAGAGCTGCCAGGACCAGAGGGGACAAAGCGGTTTGTGGGACGAGAGGGAGAGGAGAGAGGAGGCTGGCAGGAGGGGTGACGGGCACAGCAGCCGGCGAGAAGAGTGTCCCGAGGGAGGCAGATCCCGGGAACGTTGGGAGCGGGGCTCCGGGAGAAGTTCCAGCCGCTGCTGAGCCCTGGGAGCAGCACGGCGGGGGCTGAGAGAGGCCCCCAAAAACCTGCTCAGAGCCTCCCCGGGCCTCTCGAGGCGGGGGTACCATGGCTGGACTGTTCGCCCCCGACACCTTCCATGGTTTCCCGTTCCAAGGACGGAATGAGGAACGGTGCTGCGGACTGGGACACGAGTTCTGTTGCCTCCTTCAGCCCTTCTTGCGGGCTCCCAGGCGTGCCGGCACGCTGCGCTGCGGCACGAAGATGGTGTCTGGGAGGGAAGATGGTGTCTGGGAGCGTCGGGATGCTCTCCATCCCCCAAAAATGACCCATTCCCACGCCCTGGTGGGGGGTTTTCCCCCCTCTGCTGTGTTTTACGCGGCGGGGAGGCGCCGGTGGGCGTTTTGCCTTGGCCCCAGCGCTTCTGTGGTGCGCGTGGGCGCTTGGTTTGTTTTAAATGCTTGTTAATAATAATAAAAAAAAAATAATAACTTGTTAGCCCGTAGCGTTTCTGGTGACGGAAAGGTGGGCGATGGGGAGGGGGGGACGGGTTTTAGCCTGGTTGTGAGGAGAAATAACACCCGAAATGGGTTTGGGTTGTGAAGAAAGGGGGAATTTTATCCCCTCCCTGAGCGGTTGGGACCGGTCCCCGAAGGCTGAAAGCCTTCGGGGCCCGGTCCCC
>VUYV01000597.1:210893-242953 GCA_008711295.1 Anarhynchus alexandrinus | reverse complement strand
GCCCTACCGGGTTCCTTCCCCATCTTCCCCAGATCCCCCCCTCTGCCCTCCTGGGTCCCCCCCCCATCTTCCCTGGACCCCCTTCTGCCCTTCCGATTTTCACCCCCGCCTGCCTCAGGTACCCCTCTGGTCTCCCCACCACCTGCTCTGGATCCTCCTTCGCCCACCCCGATTGTGATCCCGCTTTCCCCAGGTTCCCCTTTCTGTCCTCCCAAGGGTCCCTCCTCTGCTCTCTCAGATCTCCTCCTGACCCCCTGGGTCTCCTCACCATCTGCCCTGGGTCCCCTTCTGCCCTCCTGAGGCCCCTCCTGCCCTCCCAGGTCTCTCCACCACCTGCCTGCAGTCCCCTTCTACCCTCCTGGGTTCCCTCCTGCTCTCCTGGGTCTCCCCACCATCTGTCCCAGGTCCCCCCCAGCCCGCCCTGAGCCCCACAGGGGGTCGGGGAAGCGGTGCTGCTGCTGCAGCCTGGAGACGCCCCGTTTTCCCCAGGTGGGGAGCGAGAACGTGCCGCGGGCTGCGTGGGTGCCTGCCTCCCGCACTGGAGGGTGCGTGGGGGCAACACGAGGTGATCCTTGGGCACCCGGGGTCGTTATCTGACAGAGCTGGGCTTCCTGGGGCGTCTGAGCCATGGCAGGAGCGGGCCTGGCCTGAGATCTAGAATCAGAGAATCGTTTAGGTTGGAAAAGACCTTTAAGATCATCAGGTCGAACCGTTAGTTAACACTGCCAAACCCACCACTAACCCATGTCCCTCAGCACCGCATTTGCCCATCTGTTAAACACCTCCAGGGATGGTGACTCCACCACGTCCCTGGGCAGCCTGTTCCAGTGCTGGACAACCCTTTCAGGGAAGAAATTTCTCCTAATACCCATCCTAAACCTCCCCTGGCATAACCTGAGGCTGTTCCCTCTTGTCCTATCACCTGTTCCTTGGGAGCAGAGACCGACCCCCCCTCGCTACCCCCTCCTTTCAGGGAGCTGTAGAGAGCGAGAAGGTCTCCCCTCAGCCCCCTTTTCTCCAGGCTGAACACCCCCAGGTCCCTCAGCCGCTCCTCATCAGACCTGTGCTCCAGACCCCCCACCAGCTCTGCCCCTGGCAGTTTGGGGGCTGATGGGAGGTGACTTGTGCTGGACCCCTGTGCTGGCAGGGCTCAACAGCTTCATTTGTTCCCCCGCTCAGGATCGCCCCTGCGTTGCTGAGACAGGCGTCTTACGGCACCATAAAGATTGGCATTTACCAGAGTTTGAAGCGGCTGTTCGTAGATCGCATGGAAGGTCAGTGAATGTGTCAGTAGAGGCACCTCTCGTCTCACCAGAGGTGTGGCGTGAACTCTTGTGCTCTGTGTGCTGTGTGGTTTGCTCGTTCCTTTCTTTGTCCTTCACAGCTATAGACTTCCACATAAATGGAGTTCTCGTTACTTGGCGCTGTGGTTTTGTTTGTACAGTAACAACAAGGATAGGTTTCAGTACAGATGTGAATGATGCAAAGCTCGCTGCGCTTGGCACTGCCCACAGTCCCGAGCCAAACACCTCCCCCTCCAGCCAGGTCTGTCTTTTTTCCAGCCTTTATCTTTGTTCTGCGATGTCAGAGCCAAAATAAAAGGTATCGCTGACCCAGGCTCATCTCTCCTTTCTGATTAGTCTCAGAGAAGAGATCACGTCCCATCTGTACATCAGATGGGGTACATGGATTGACAGCTTCAGTAGTGAGTCTCTCCTGTCTTCCTGCTGGAGCCTTTGAGTCCTTGTGGCTGAAGGCAGCACATCTGGATAGAAACGGTGCTGTCCCGCTGTTAGCTTTGGCTCTGACCGCAGAGATGGGGTACCACGAGTGCTCTTGACCTGTGCACCTCTGGTAATGACCTCTGCAGCTCCAGCCTAGAGAGTGGAGCAGCAGAGGTATGGTACGTGTTCACTGAAGGAACACCAAGATCTGCACGTGTGGTTTTAAACCCTGGTGTGACACGAGTGAATTTTGTACCGCCATTCCAACCTGGGAAAGGGAGATGGGTGGTCCGGGCCGGTCAGCAGCCCAGCGAGAGGACTGGGAAGTGCAGCGCACTAGAGCTGCTTTCCGGGGGCTGTTCTGTTCTCCAGTAACACCGCTCCCCGTGCGTGGGTCTGTGCGCGTACCCTGGGTCTCTCCTCGCTTGCTGTTGCAGCGTTTCCAGTTGTGAGTACCGTTGTCTGAATGTTTGTCTCCCTACAGGCCTGGGGCAGCCAGTGGCCTGGTCTCCTCTGGGAAGTGCTGTGGTCAGTACCAGCAAAGGGCTGTGCCTTTTCCCAACATAACCATCACCCTAATACTGGGCCTGGAATTCTTGGATTATTCCACCCACCCCCCGGGACTAATTGCATCTAACTTTCTCTGCCTGGGTCGCCTATTCTCTGTTCTCTCAAGGTGGCTGCGTTCTCTGAGCGCGGCCAGCTGGGGCTCCAGATCAAAACAAATTGGTATCAGGTTGCCTTGAGAAGTGTTGGGTTGTCCCTCTCTGTCTCCCTCTGTCTTGGCTTGTCTCCATCATGAGAAATGCGTCACTGGACACTGAAATCTCAGATAATTGTTCGAAATTTCTATGTATCACGGTCTTTTCCCTGTCTGATCAGCTAGACTCATCAGTAAGACCCGCTTCTCTCTGAGAGCGTGTTGCTGAGTGTTTCAGCTGCTGCTTTCTGTCTCTGGCAGGTGTGGGGACAGATCTGCCGTGAGCTGGTGGCAGCCGGCCGGCCTCTGCTCGGGCAGCTTCACCATGTGATTTGCGAACTGAGCTGCTCTGCTCTTCCCAGAGCTTCCCGCTTGTTCGGTACAACCTGTGCACCTTCTCTTTTGATCTTTAGGATCTGACTTTCTTTTCTTGATTGCAGATGAAACGTTGCTAATCAATGTAATCTGCGGAGTGGTTTCAGGGGTGATCTCCTCTGCAATTGCCAATCCGACAGATGTGCTGAAGGTAAGAAGGGTGCCTGGCCAGAGACAGCTCCTGCCTGGCTGTGGTTTGACACGTAGAAGCTGCTGCTTTCCAGTGAAGATGTGTCTCTCCCAGGTGCAGTGAGGTGCTCTCTGAACCACTGCTGGCATCAGTTCTGCTCGTTTGGGTTTTTTTATGAATGGGAACAAAAGCCTAGTGCGATAAACAGATTTTTAAAAATGCAGCTCTTAAAGATCGTGAAATCTGTTACAGCAAGTGGTAGAGGCTCTGTTATCTTAACTGGGTTAGGTGAGGGGGTTGGTAGCCAGCTCATCATCAGACCTTCTCGGCTCCTTTCCCTTTGGTCACTGCACTGCACTTTGTGACTGCCACAAAGTCCTTTCTGTTGCATGGAGACACCAGAGTCCAGTGGGGACTGCCTGGTCCCCTCCGTTCCCTGCTGCGGGGTTACTGGGGTCAAGGTACCTCCGTTCTGAGCAAAGAGAGCCTGGAGAACTTTCCCACGCTTCTCCCTTTGTAGATCAACCTTCTCGGAGTGCTTCCAGAGTGGGACGGCCTTGCCCGTTGCTTCTCTGTCCCATCTGAGTTTTGCACTGTGCTTCCACCCTGTTGCTGTCCCTGCTCCTCGCCTGCCATCGTCATTTGCCGTGTGGTTTGCAGGGAGAGGGCACAGGGATGGCGGTGTCTGCTCCGAGTGGCTCTGTTGTTCTTCCTGCCTGCCTTCCTACTGAGCTGGGATCTCTGCCCTCCTGGGCCGGCGCTGATGTCCTGCTGACTCTCTTGTTTCTTTCAGATTCGAATGCAGGCTCAAGGCAGTTTGTTCCAGGGTGGCATGATTGGCAGCTTCATCGACATCTACCAGCAGGAGGGTACCCGAGGCCTCTGGAGGGTAAGCACCAGCTGCTGGAACCACCCTACTAGTAGCAGAACTATCATCTTCCTCAACTCGTTTGCTACACCCGGGTGCAGCTTTTGAAGAGAACTGTGAACCGAGGGTAGTAGCAAAGTTCTGCTTCTGGTTACCGGACAAACAAAAGCACATCTGTGGTGGAGATTTGGTCGGTGGTATGGCAGCATCAGCGCCGGGCCGGGCAGACCTGCTCTGCAGGATGGAACCTGGTGTGCATAAAGTTTCAAATACATGAGTGTCCCTTGAACAGACCGGCATTTGGGGCTGGATCCTCTCCATGCTCTGTCTTAGGAAGGATGCTCAGCTTGAAACTTGCCCTCTGAGCGTGTAAAGAGTAGGACAGAGTGGCAGCTTTTGGGGAGGCTGGTGATGTAAGGCTCTTGGGCTTGAAGGCAGATGAGAGTTTTACCAGTGCTCAAGCCTTACTGCTTGGATTTCAGCAGGGGTTCATCGGCTTTTGTTAGAGAATGTCACGTTGTCCTTCAAGTGAGGTTGTCTTCCGTACACTTAGTTGTCCAGCAGTCTTCCGAGTTGTGAGGGCAGGTATGGGAACTACAGAATCCCAATGCTTTTTTCCAGGCAACAGTCCGATTTCTCCCTCTTATGGTCAATGAAGTCTTTTACAGAAAGATGGCTGTTGCGGTGTCCTGTGTGGGAAGGGGAGGAGGAGTCAACTGCCAGTGTTGACACAATATTTACTTTGAGATTATTTCTGCTCTCTAGACAAAGACACACAAGAGGGGAAGAGAGACTAGAAAAAACATGAAACCCTCTGTGTTGCTGATGTGTGCTGCAGACAGAACACGGTGCAGAGACAGGTCAGTCTCGAGGTGGTTTCCAGTGATCAAGGAGTCTCGCTGCTCCCTGGTCTGGGACAACCCCAGTCTCCTCCCTCCAGTCTTCTCTCACGTTGAGGCAAAGACGTTTGTGCTCACCAGTCTCACCAGTTCTGGCATTCATCTCGTTGGGGGTGTTTGAGCTGGCTGTGCCAGGACTGGGTTAGGCAGGAACCGAGGAGGAGACTGTCAGGCGCTGCGTTAGTGCAGCGGGATGGGGACAGCAGGAGCCATAAACCTGAAAAGTACCTTTACTTCTTAACATTTGCTTGGGTTTTGTGTGGCAGGAAAGCTGCCTGTCCTGGTGGGCTGGCTCACAATTGGGCCCCACTGAAGGGTCACTCCTGGTCCCAGTGAGCTCTCTCATGACACCACGGGTCCCCCTGAATGGCTCTGATGGTGTTACAGTTCCAGTGAAATGGCCCGACTCCGCATTGCTGCCACGTTCTCCTTGTTCTGCAGGCCAATACAAATGTGATGAGGGGTTTGCTGGGATATTTGTCGGACAGAAGGTAGCTGGTTCCTCTTACTTAAGCTCATAGTTGTTCCAGTAATTGTCTTGCCGGTTCCCAGATCAATGTCCTGCCAGCAGCAACTCTTTTAATACGTGAAGGTCTCCTGAGTCAAAAACCTAAATAAAGCAGACGCACTGCTGTTATGGAGCAAGGAGGACCTGGAACCCCACCTGGCTCCTTAAACAGCTGCTCTTCTTGTGGTGCAGGATCTCTTCTGGTATTGCAATTGGTGGGTCCTGTTGTGGGGGAAGAGGAGTGGATTATAGCCCGATTCCTGTGTGCTGCTGGCTGGGAGGAGAGCAGCAGTTATTCTAGCTGGAGTAACGCTACCAGGGTGGAGGAATCCTCCTTAGCTTTGGACTGAAGTTGGGAGATGGTGAGCTGGTCTGCCTGAAGAGCTACAGCTGCAGGATAAGGGCAAGGAGGACACAGGGTAGATTGTCAGCGAAAGGCCCCTGGGAGGAAGCTGGGGGGGGACGTTATACTAGCTGCAGTCCCCAGGCAGCAGTGTGCGCTTGTGACTGATGTTTGTGCTCTGCAGGGTGTTGTCCCAACAGCTCAGAGAGCCGCCATCGTGGTCGGGGTGGAACTGCCGGTCTACGACATCACCAAGAAGCACTTAATTCTGTCAGGCCTGATGGGTGACACCATCTTTGCCCACTTCGTGTGAGTATTCCCTGCAGCGGCTGCACTCTCCAGGCTTGGCAGGGGTGTGCGAAGCAGAGGAGCAAGGTGGGATTTGGGGTGAGGCCTGTTTATAGAGTGAGTGCCCTGGAGCTCTGCAGCCTTGGTGACATGAAATGTCAGCGTGATTTCAGCTGGCTCATGACCAGAGATGCTGTTGCCCCATGTCTGTGCCCCGGTATGAACGAGGCAGGAGTTCCAGGTGTGTCACTACCTGTAGCAGTCGGTGGAAAGAGCTGCCCCAGTCCCAGGTCCTCATCTGTACAGGCACTGTCGGCTTCCAGCCATCGCCGCAAGAGCTTTGTGAGATGAACAGAGACTTGCAAAGCTGACAAGACCCCGAGCAAACTGACCTAAGTTTTGAAGTCAGCCTGCTCTGAGCAGGGGGCGGGTTAGAGACCTCCCAAAGTCTTTTTTACCTACATTTTCCTGTTCTTCTGGCAGACACTTTAGCTGGAGGTGCTGCAGTGCTTCTGTTGGGTTTGCCTGCTGTGGGCTGAAGGTGACGAGCACTAGACCATACGTGGAGGGAGGAGACTAGCAGCTGCATGCTCCCTCTTGCTGCCTTTGGTCTTCCTCCCTCCTTCCCCGCCCCGAAGAAATGTTTGCTCTGGTGAGAAGGATGTGCGCTTCCAAGAGGCTGCCTTCAGGTCTGTGTCACCTTGACAGCACCCGGAGACACTTGCTGGACTGCAGGCTGCCCCTGTGGAGGCCCAGCAGCGGGCTCTGACGAGGGTCTCGATTAGACGAAGCCGAGCGTTTCCCTTCCCCTAGTGCTCTGGGGTCCTGAGGGGGTATGGTTCCTCCTTCTCCCTGTTTTCTGGGTGGGAACAGGCAGTGCAGCTAACGCTTATTGCTGAACGCCTTTCGTAAAATCCAGTGAAAGATATTCTCTTGTGCTTATGTCAAGGCCTGTCTGAGCCGGAATGGCCGCGTTCAGAGCTGTTCCTCTCTCCTGTTTTGGTGTGTCTGTAGCTCCAGTTTTACCTGTGGGCTGGCTGGGGCCATTGCCTCCAACCCTGTGGACGTGGTGCGGACACGGATGATGAACCAGCGGGCAATAGTGGGCAGCACGGAGCTCTATAAGGGCACTCTGGATGGCCTCTTGAAGGTAAGGAGGGGAGAAAGGTGGGCAAATCCCCGTCTTTAGGAGGCTGGTGGGATTCCAGCACCACGCGCCACCGACAGGAGCAGTTGGCTTCTATGGCGGCAGAACGTGCTTGTCAGTGAGTGTTTCAGACAAACCAGAGGAGGGCCTGGGGTCACTTTCCTGAGGTCGCCATCAGCTTGAGCATCCTCCCAACCTTGTGGGGCAAAACCTTGTCAGTGATGCAGTTTGATTAGGTTCATACGCTGGAAGTGACACTTCACACGTCTTAACTGCATCTGCACTGGTCTGGCTGCTTACTGCAGCAGCTCTAAAGGCCCGTTATCTCTCACGTGGCAGTAGGGAGGACTTGGTCCAAGTGTGGGCTTGGTGTGTCTCATAATGGATCTGTCTCTTCTCTCCTCCCAGACATGGAAGAGCGAGGGCTTCTTTGCACTCTATAAAGGTTTCTGGCCCAACTGGCTTCGGCTCGGTCCCTGGAACATCATTGTATCCTTCAGTGTGCTGCTGGGAGGTCGTGGGTATGGACGGGCAGGGGAAAACCAAGCTGCAAAGGGAAGTGCAGAGCAGACACCTTGATGGGACACCTCTCTGTCATCCCAGCGGCAGCCCAAAGCAGACTCCCTGTCCTGCTCGGACAGACGTAAGCTGTGATGTGGCTGCTGTTGGTTCAAGTGCCAAAAAAATGCCACTGGTTGTGACTGCTGCCTCTAACGGCTCTGCGGGTGGCCAGGGCAGGGGCTTCCAGTGCAGCAGCACGGGCGGTTTCCCGTAGAGTGAGTGCTCTCAAGTGCTTGGCTTGAGACTTTCCCTTTGCCCTGAGCTCCTGGAGATGCTGCGGTTTCCGGATCGGCTCCTGTTTCGTGAGGGAAGCCCGGGGAACATTCTGCTGCTCTGAGACGGGTGCTGAGCTGCTCTGCAGAGCCAGCACTGCTGGGTTGCTGTACTGCATCCTTCTTGCCCTCCGAAATTGAGTGCATAATTTATTTTAAAGAAGTCCCAGTCTGGGGTTAGAGCCACCTCCCTTTCTCAATGGTCCAGGCAAGCCTGGGCCACTTTTCTTCTGGGTCGGCCTCTTCCCTCTCCCGGCAGCTCTCGTCCCGCAGTGCTCTCTTCCTCCTGTGCAGATGGGTTTATGCTGCCTGGAAGAGGGGCTTCCCCACGCTGGTCTTCAGCTGTGCTGTGCTGATGCTCTACCTGCCTTTCCAGACATGGCCCGGTCGTGTCGGGAGGCCCTGGTGCAGCTGCCTTACGTATTTTGCCCAATTCCTTGACGTTCCCTTTAGTTTTTTATCACATACGAGCAGTTGAAGCGACTTCCATTCTGACCGCTGGCTTCATTCCACGAGAGTCATCTCCAAGACCGGCAGCAGAGAGCTTTGCTGCAGCCTTCCTCTTCATGTCACCATCCCCATGTTTCGATGTTTTGGTACACGGTGGGTCCGGGCTGTCCCCCTCCCCCAAACGCATGGTCCCTGGCGCATGATCTGCCTGAAGTGGAACTGGGAGGCTGATGGCAGGTGCTGCATGTTTTTCCCCACGGGGGCGAGTGTTAACGGTGTACGAGTGTCTGGGCCTGAGGCAATATCTTCTGTGAAGATCTGTGCATTCCGGTGGCCTTCTGGTGCAGCTGTGGTTTGTCGTTTGGCTGGTGTGCGTTTCTGCGCCGTGCCCGCGGGGCGAGGCTGGAGCGGAGGCTGGGAAAGGGGTGCCGTCGTGTTTTTTGGCAGAACTGTAACCTCATTAAATTATTTATTGACTGGATGGCTTGAGTTTGCGTTTGTGCAGATTTACTGCAGGTATATTCCAGAGCAGATGGTGTGTCTGCCCTTGGACAGAAGAGAAGCTATTTTTTCAGCACACTACATTTATCTTTTTCCCCCAAAAATATATATGTATAAATAAGCAATCTTTAGGATTACATTACAATATAAATGTTTCTAAAACAAAGTTTAATTGTTAGTGTCAGAAAATTCTGGTGTGACAGGGTGGTCAGTGAATGTGAGCAGGGGGCTGGGTCCGCACCCCAAATTGGTGGGGGACCTCAGGATGAAAATGCCAAAGCTGCTGCTTGTAGCCTCTCATTTAAAGTTCTCCTCACATTAGAATCACAGAACCATCTAGGTTGGAAGGGACTTTTAAGATAGAGTCCAAACTTACCGTAACACTGCCAAACCCACCACTATCCCATGTCCCTCAGCACCACGTCTGCCCGTCTTTTAAATCCCTCCAGGGATGGCGACTCCACCACGTCCCTGGGCAGCCTGTGCCAGTGCTGGACAACCCTTTCCATGAAGAAATTTTCCCTAATATCCATCCTAAGCCTCCCCTGGCACAACTTGAGGCCATTTCCTCTTGTCCCATCACCTGTTCCTTGGGAGCAGAGACCGACCCCCCCTCGCTACCCCCTCCTTTCAGGAGCTGTAGAGAGCGAGAAGGTCTCCCCTCAGCCTCCTCTTCTCCAGGCTGAACACCCCCAGGTCCCTCAGCCGCTCCTCACCAGACTTAGGGAAGTATCAAAAGTGTGTACGGGATTCCAAAGGTTTGTTTTCAGAGAACTACCAGCCAGTGACCACAATGTCTTTGCCACGCTGGTAGAAACTAATGAAGACCGGAGGCATAAATGGCGGAGGAAGAGGAGGAACCCAGACTTCAGATCTGCTGGGAGGTTTCTGAAGGCGTCAGCAAGTACGTGGACCGGGAAGCTGGAGTGAATCTAGTCTGCCTGGGTTTCCAGAAGGCTTTTGGTTAAGCCCTTTAGGAAAGCCATCCAAGCAGCGAGACTGATGCAGGATAAAAGGGAAATGCCTGTTGGGGTGTAACAAAGGTCGTGGTTTGAAGTATTCAGGGATGTAACTGGGGAAGCGGGTGGTGTTGAGCTGCAGAGGGACACGGTGAAGTACAATTCCGAAGTGGCATGGTGGGAAGGAGGAATCGCTGCCGGTGATGGCTGCTGAACCAGCTGTGGTCTCGCAGCTCAGACATCGCTGCTGCTGAGCGACGGTCCTGTGAAGATACCCGTTCTGCCCGGGTGAGGTGGGGTGGAGGAGCCCCTGGAGAGCCGGACTGCCCCGTCAGGGTGAGATACTGGAGGGTTACGTATAGGATGGGGCAAGGATGGGGTTTGGACCCTCTCCCCACATCTCCCTGAGTGTCCGAGGCCACCAGAGCCCTTCCCGTGGTGCAGACCCGGGGTGTTCCCAGGGGGCTTCCAGCTCCGCAGCTCCATCCACAATACACAATTCATGTGTCTGCTGAGTCTCTCCTCCCCCCAGCAGAGCCCACGTCCCACCCTGGGCCCCGCTCGCAGCCTCTCCCTGTCCGCCTGCACTCCTCGGGTTACTGTTTGACAGAGGAAGGCTTGAACCTGCCCTGTTTCCTGGCAGCTCGCATTTTTCCGGCTCACGAGGCAGGAGAGGTGGCTTGTGGCACTTTGTTTAAAGGGATGGAGCAGTCGCGGTCACAGTCTGTGAGAGTCACCCACCCTGCGAGGGTCACCCACCCTGCCAGCATGTAAACGACGTGACAGTGGGGTCGTAGGATTCTGTAATACGCAAGGGTGCGGAGGCTTTGTTTCTGTTAATTTCTTTGGTACAAGTTACTATTAATGAAGTAAATACAGTTATGATTAGTGAAGCAAGTGTGTGTATATATAAATATATTTTTTTTAGTATTAGTAGCAAATATACATATTTCACTCAAAGTATTATGGTACAGTTCATTAAGCTGCTCCCAGGAGTGAGGTCAATCGATGACGGATGAAGTCTCCCTTTGGAGATGATCGGTGTCATGGAGCCTGGAGGCAGCCAGGCGTCCCCAGCGTGTCCGAAGGATGGCGCAGAGGAGTTCATGCAGGGAGAGCTCTCGGGGAGAGAGGGGCTCGTTTTGGGAAGGTAACCTGTTCCTTTTACAGGGATCCGTAAGTGGGCAGAGGACACCAGCTACTGGAGCAGCTGTTGCTGCCCTCTGCTTGCTTAGGAGGCCCCTTTGCAGGTTATGGCAGTTTCGTTGCCCTGCAGGTTATAGTGGTTTCTTTGTTTCGGGCTTCTCGAGGATGCCCTGGGCTCCAGCTGCGCTTATCAAGGGCGTCGCAGTCTCCCACCTGCGAAGGATGCACTGGGTTCCCAGGCTGGCCGGTATTTTCTCCATCTGTATTTTAGCAGACACCTCTTGCCAGTACTTTTCCCCATTATAACCAGGTCGCCTTCGCGGCTGCTGCTCCGACAAGGGATCGGTGTCATTCCCTCGGTCCCTGCAGGAGGAGGCTGTGCTGGGTCCGGCAGTGACCCTGTGGGACTCTCACCCACGCGTACCGGCGGGGCTGGGCATTGGGAACTCTCTTTGCTCGTTCCCTGTTAGCAGCACCCACGCCAAAGCAGGGCCCGGGCTCCGCTCGGGTCCTCGGTGCTTGGCTGGGGAATGTCCACCACCCCGTCTGCCATCGTGGCAGCTTCCTGCCCAGGCGCTCGTTGCTCACCCCCCTGCTCCAGGGTTGTCTGGAAACGTGGCTGGAGGGGAGGGACCTCCGTGGGCACAGCGGGTGCTGCGAGTGCACCGGTCCCTTCCGGCAGGCAGCTGCTCAGCAGAGCTCTGCTCCCCAGCCGAAGAGACGCCGCTACACCCCGGGCTTTCCCCGCGCCACCCGGAGAGCGAGGGGCTGCGCTCGCCGCTGCCCGCTGCCCGGCTGCTGAGCTGTACGTGCCGAGAAGCCCCAGGTGAGGGATGCCCTAGAATCGTGTTGGGGACGCGCCGTCCTTGGGCTGTGCCCCCGCAGGGGACAGCCATGGCTAGCTCAGCCCTGGGAGCCATCCTGGCTGTGCTGGCCTCGCTCATCATCACCGCCAACGCGCTGGTGGCCATCGCTCTCCTTCGCCTCATCCATAAGAGCGGCTCCAAGGGGCTCTATTTTGTCCTGAATCTCGCCGTGGCGGATGCCATGGTTGGCTTCACGGTCGTGGGTCTGGTCATGGATGAGTTTTCCCAGCCCTTTTATCCTCCCCAGATCTTCTGCGTCCTGAGAATGGCTTTCGTGACCTCCTCTTCTGCTGCCTCTATCCTATCCCTGATTCTGGTGGCGTGCGACAGGCACCTGGCAATCAGGAAGCCTTTCCACTACTTCCAGATGGTGACAGGCCTGCGGGTCGGGGTGCGCTTGGTGGGGCTCTGGCTGGTTGCTGCCGTCATCGGCTTCCTCCCAGTCTTCACCCCGGCCTTTCAGAAGACCGCCAACCGTGAGAAGTGCTCCTTCTTCAGCGTCTTCCACCCCGCCTACATGCTCACCGTCTTCTGCGCTGGCTTCTTCCCAGCGCTCTTTCTCTTCATTTATCTCTACTGCGACATGCTGAAAATTGCCTCTGTGCACGTGCAGCATATCCGGGAAGTGGAGCACGCGGGGCTGGCGGGGGGCTGCCCCCCATCCCGCACCACCAGCGACATGAAGGCCATGCGCACCGTCGCCGTGCTCATCGGGTGCTTCACGCTGTCCTGGCTGCCGTTCTTCATCGCCAGCATCGTGCAAACTGTCTCTCCTGGCTGCTTCCCCTACCAAGTCATTGAGAACTACCTCTGGCTGCTGGGACTGTGCAACTCCCTCCTGAACCCCCTGCTCTACTCCTACTGGCAGAAGGACGTGCGGCTGCAGCTCTCCCAGCTGGCTGCAGGCGTGAAGAGGAGAGTCCTCCTTCACCTGGGGAATGGCCGCCGTTTCCCCGGCAGAGGCACCAAGCCTCTCCCCACCGTGTCCTGCCTGCGGCTCCAGGACTGACACGGTAAGGAGCGGCTGCCACCGGCTTTCCAGCTCATCTCCTGCATCGCGACCATGAACTCGGGGCCTGCCGGCTGCAGAGGAGATCACAGGTGGGGTGGGACTGATCCGGATGCTAATTCCCAGACATTGGCACGGCCGAATTCCGGCCTGCCCACAGCCCCGCGGAGCCACAGCACGGCCTGTTTTGCACCACCCCAAATTGCAGATCCACAGCGCACATTAGATCTTGCCTGGAGAGCCTCAGCAGCCTTGTATCTCCTGGGACCAAGCCCTCAGCACTTGCTCCACAGGCTAAGACCCTTCATCCATCGCTGCCTGGCTTCCCCTGCCTGCACCCGGGATCGTCCTGCCCTCCCCTCCGCCTGCAGCGCCCGCGCTCTGGGCGACGAGCCCCCGCGTCAGGGCTGCTCGCACAGCGGTGGCTCTGTCGCCTTCGGCTCTTGGCCCAGGCAGCGAGAGGCTGGGAGGCGTGCGCGTGTCCCAAATCTGTCCTGGACCGCAAGCGCTCCCAGTTGCCCTTCCTAAACCGAACTGGCGATCCTACAGCTGCAGCCTGGGCCTCCCCACGTGTGTCCCCTGCTGCAGCCAAACCCGCAGCCCGAGAGGGTCGTCCCCGCTGCGGGCCGTGCCCAGCCAGGGCAGAGGCGAGGGGTATGGGTCTGGGCTCTCTGCCGCGGCACCGGGGAACGTGGAGAGGGCTCCCGCTGTTCCTCGGCAGCAGCTGTATCTGCACCGGCGCTGGCATGGCGAGCACGGAGCAGCCCCAGGCGCTGCACGCCTGGGAGAGGTGCAGGGCAGCACGGGCTGCGCTGTCGCTGTTTGGCTTGGGCTGTAAAGCGAGTTAATGAGTAACTGGCGGGACGCTGGGCTGTGGCAAAGGAGCGGGAGGAACGGCTGCCTTGGAGCCAGGGCAGACCCCGCGCAGGGGGGCTGCTTTGTCCCACTGGGGCTGGAGGGCTGGATTTGGGACCGCGAGGGTCCCTACATACTGATGCATCCCATGGGAGCGCCTCTGCGTGCCCTGCCACACTGCAGCGGCGGCCAGACTGCCAGAGGCTACGATGATATTTAATTGCTTCATAAAATGATGTCCATTTAATCCACATGGCAAGAAAATTTCCCTTAAAAGAGGCTTCTTAGCTAAGAACGTACCCTAATCCCAAAATGAGGGTGCTATGTGTGAAACAGCAGTTGTTTCCACCTCTGTCATTTGCCCCACTGATAGACATGAAGGCTCAAGGCCATAACCAGTACGCAACCAGAACCTGCCTTGGTCCCGAGGCCTTCCCCATCCTAGAGGAAGAGGCAAAAATTAAAGTGCCTTTTAAAAAAAACCCTAAACAACATGCCCTCTGCGGCATTCAGCTCTGCCTGGGAAAGGCCTGAGACCAGATATCACGCGGCAGATGCTGTTTCTGGCGGTGCACCATGGAGTGAGCCTGAGAGGAGGCCTCTACAGAGCAGTCCTGGCTCTGTGGGTGGACTGACGCCTCGTAGGTGGATCGAGTAGGTGGATCCAGTCTGACTCAGTTCTGGGGATCAACACATCATCTCTCCATATGATGTGTTTGCTGCCTACTCTCGGTGAAGCCTGAGCTACACCGGCTGTTGCTTTGCAGAGCCGCCCCGTACTCGCTGAGCCTCCGATAATGCTGAAGCCATCCTCTGCCTCCCTCCAACACGCTTCCCGCAGGCAGTGGCGCGGGCGGGTACGCGGTGCGAACGGGGACACTTGGCACGTGGGCCTCTCGCTGCTGCCCACGCTCGCTGACGGCCGGGACCAGCCCTCGGCAGCACGTGTGCCCGGGCATGCAACCAGCAGAGACTGCGGGTCTGGGGTGGGAGGCCATTGTGGGTATTGGGTCCAGTCTTGTTCAACGTACTCATTGAGGACCTGGAGGAGGGGATGGAGTGTACCCTCAGCAGGTTTGCTGATGACACAAAACTGGGAGGAGTGAGTGACACAGCGGATGGCTGTGCTGCCATACAGCATGACCTGGATGGGCTGGAGAGTTGGGTGCAGAGGAACCTCATGAAATTCAATGAGGGCAAGTGTAGGGTACTGCGTCTGGGGAGGAATAACCACTTGCACTGGTACAGGTCAGGGGCTGACCTGCTGGAGAGCAGCTCTGGGGAAAGGGACCTGGGAGTCCTGGGGGACAACAGGATGCCCATGAGCCAGCAATGTGCCCTGGTGGCCAAGAAGGCCAATGGCATCCTGGGGGGCATCAAGAAGAGTGTGGCCAGCAGGGCGAGGGAGGTCATCCTCCCCCTCTGCTCTGCCCTGGGGAGGCCACATCTGGAGCGCTATGTCCAGTTCTGGGCTCCCCGGGTCAAGAAAGACAAGGAACTACTGGAGAGAGCCCAGTGGAGGCCATGAAGACGATGAGGGGACTGGACCACCTCTCTGCTGAGGAAAGGCTGAGAGCCCTGGGGGCTGTTCAGCCTGGAGAAGGCTGAGAGGGGGTCTCATCAATGCTTATCAATATCTAAAGGGCAGGTGGGGATGGGGCCGGACTCTTTTCAGTGGTGCCCAGTGACAGGACAAGAGGGAATGGGCACAAACTGGAACATGGGAAGTTCCTTCTCAACATGAGGAGGGATTTCTTTCCTGTGCGGGTGGCAGAGCACTGGCACAGGCTGCCCAGAGAGGTGGGGGAGTCTCCCCCTCTGGAGATACTCAAAACCCGCCTGGACGCCGTCCTGTGCAACCGCTGGAGGTGTCCCTGCTCTGGCAGGGGGATGGACGAGATGATCTCCAGCGGTCCCTTCCAACCCCTGCCAGTCTGCAAGGGAAGCAGGCGCCCTGGCTGGGCAGGCCTGTAGTGACAACAGTGTCCCCATCCGCAGCAGGGACGTGGCGGTGGCTCGGGTGGGAAAGGAGACGCTTGCGCCAAGCTCGTGTGCGGGTGGAGGACACGGCGTGGCTCCCTGCAGCGGAGGGTCCCTGGCCCAGCGCCGGCGCCCTGGCGCCATGTCTCCTCTCCCCACACCTCGGGGGTGCTCGCGGCTGGAGGAGTCGGGGCTCCGCTCCTGGAAGACACCTCCAGATCCCACCGGGAGCAGCAGCCGCTCCCCGCAGACCCCGTCCTGCTGCCACCTCTTCTCCCACACACCACCACCTCTCCCCCTGCCCGGCCCGGGCGCTCTGGGGGCGCAGGAGGGCGGGCGTCTGGGCGGCCATGGCGAGAGGGGGGACGGAGGGGAAGAGGGAGAGGCGAAGAGCGCTTCCCCCGCGTGCTGTCCCTCAGCTGAATAAACTGCATTTCTGCCAGCCTGTTCTCTGTTCCTAACAACCCGACGGATGCCCAGGAGCCGGCGGGGGTTGCGCCGGTGCCCGGACACCGCTGAGGTAGGCGGACATGGCGGCGGGAGGACCCGCACCCCCGGCCGCGGGGGCCGCCACAGTCCCGGCGTGCTCTGCGCGCAGCGCTCCGCCCCCTAGCCGGGCGGCAGCCAATGGGCGTGCGCGGCGGGGGCCGGTGGGCGGGGCGGATGTTCGGGNCTGCCCTGCCGCCGCCCGCCGGGGGAGGCTGCGGGGAGCGGGGCGGCGGTTTGGGCCTGGAGCGCCTCAGCGGGCCGGGGCGGCGGGCGCGTTCTGCGGGTCTCTGCTGGCCGGTGGAGCGGAGGGGCGGCAGCGGGGGCTCGCCCCGGCCCTCCGCCGCCCCGGGGGGGGTTCTCCTGCCGCCTCTCGGGGCGCTGCAGGGCGAGCTGCGGGAGCCGCCGTCCCCCGGCGGGGTGTTGGCCTCCCGGTCGGTCCGGCCCGGCCCGCACCGGCCCCCAGCAACGGGGTGTCTTTGAGTAGCGACATCTGTCAACAACCTCACGGGAGTCTTCAGAGCCCCTGGGGACCTGCTGGTGGTGGTGGTGCCATCTCCAGCCCTCTGCACCTCGGTGGCCCTTTGGGTGGTGGGGAAGCTGCTTTGAAAGGTTTATTCTGGGTGGGGAGTCCCCAGGCTGCCTGCTGGGCTCAATGGCCATTCAAATGTCACAAGGTAGAACAAGAGGGAGGGAGAAATGAGTCACTTTTAAAGAAATTATTGGACTGAGTGGTATTATGTGGCCACTTCTGGTGCTCCAACAGGGGTTGGTTTGCAAAGGCGGGGGATAAAGGCGGCAGCAGCTTCTCCCCCCCCCAGGGTGTAACTGGCTGGGTTCTGTCTCTTCTGAGCACTGGGCAGGCTCAGCCATGCCCAGCCGTGTAACTCAGCTTGTGCTGGATCCCTTCTGCGACAGCCAGACCGTACGTAGGAAGAAGCGCTGTTAGCTTTGGGCACGCTCGCACCAGTAATCACAGCTGCTGGTGGGCAGTAACGCTCCTGCAGCCCCACTCCATAAAGATCCTTTGACTACGATTCATATACGTGCGTGTGCACTCGTGTTTGGTTCCTTAAGCATTACACTTGAGCATCTTTATATATTTCTGTGTCTTACTGTCTTAATTATTTTGCTTATATTTTGGTTGTGTGTGTGAGATCTAGCTGTTAACAGCAACGTGTATTCAGATCATGCTGTGTAGAAATGCTTTTGTTCTTTAATGCCATATGTTTGTCACACAAACCTGTTAGCCCTTGGATAGATTACTCATTAGTCCACGCACTTTCTAGCTCCCCCGTACTTCACTTGCACAGCTACAATAATTAGACATCACATTTTCCAGCCTGCAGAACGTTGCAGCAGAGCCGTGAGACGATGGGTAAAATGATAAGGCAACCTGCGGTAGGAGTGTGTCCAGCAGACTTGCATTCCTTCTGACTCCAGCCTTTCATCTCCTTCTCGCTCTGGAAGCTGACTGGTTGGCTTTTCTGTTTCTTAATGTTTTGTTTGAGGGATTCTTTAACATCTAATTAAAAAGCCCTCCGTGTTAAGTTGTTGAAAGCTCTGTCTGTGCTGCTGTAAGGTCAGGTTTCTTGGTTTAAGGTCATGTTTTTGATATGGGTGACTTGAGCTTGTAGAAGGGGTGAAGTTCGATCTCTGAGTAATTTCAAAGATAAGGTGTTGCTAGAGAGGCATTCTGTGCCCCTTCTGAACGTGGTGTGAGATTTCTCCCCTAATCCCCAACTTTTCTGCAGACATTCTTCTGGTGCCATCCCAACGCGGCACCTTCTCACAGCGACCAGCTGCCCTGCTCCCGGCCAGGACGAAGCCGTTCAGGTCCTCGTGCTGGTGCTGCCCCTCTGCGAGGCTCTCCTCTGGGGAGCAGCATTCGCCCCTCGGGCTGGGTTTTTGCACTAGGATTTTCCGGTGATCCTGATCGCAGGCTCTGCCAGAGTTTTCTTTGGCACTTCCCTTTTTTTTCCTCTTTTTTTTCTTCTTCCTTTATTTTTTTTTCCCCAGTAGGTCTGTGCAGTCCCTTTATCTGACAGGTTTCTTCTAGCCTTTCAAAGGTATATTTCTGAAAATGTGGGCTTTTGAGCGTTTGTTACGAAGCAGTGGGTATTGCTCTCTGGGTGTGCTGCGAGTGGGGTTGGTGGGATGGGGAGGGATGTGCCCGGGGACCTGCCTGGGGTCGGGCATGTCCCCTCTGAGCCTGGAGCGCCTGCTCCGCGCCCCAGGCGATGGAGGCCGAGCTGCTCGCCCCCTGTAAATCCCAGTGTTAGTGCAAGATTTCTAGATGTTGTGTCGAGAGGGAAGGTGGTTTGACAGAGCCACGTGAGCATCCTAAAAACCCTCCGTGGAATATTTAGGAGCTCGGCGTGATGGCTGGGGTGGTTGGTGGGGGCTGCTGAGGACTGCTCGTGGGGAGGCAATGAGGGTTGAGTGTCTGGGTCTGGGCCGGTGCGCACATCTCTGTGTGTACACACTCTGGTAAAGAATTTCTGTCCTTTGTTATGGGTCGTAATGGTAAGCAAATGGCACAGCTCCTGCACGACTTGATCAAGTCTCCATGTTTTTGCTGCTGTGGATATACATTTGTGAAAATACGCCATTTGCTTGAGAACACTGCAGATGGCCCGTTGGTGTTACTGAGCACTGTGTTTTCAGGGTCAGAGAAGAAAGGGACTCTGTGTCTCTTTTCTTTTTTTCTTTTTTTAACAGTGCCCTGCTAGAATAATTAGATTGTCTGAAGTTAATATTTCTATTGAGTACAAGCTTCCAGAGTCAAGGAAAGTGAGCGGTGTGCCTCTTGCCATCGAGGATTACCAGAACTTAATCTTTCTGTGCAAAGGCAACTAATCTCAGGCATGCAAACAGGGTTTATTTCACTGCGTGCCAGCGCTTAAAAGCACTGATGTATGAAATCCCTTGCAAATTCAGATGTATTTGCAGCTAATCGCTCCTCCACCTGCTCGTCCACCTCCGTCCCCCACATCCCAGAAGCTGCCTATCGGTGTCAGTCACTGGAGACTGATGGTGACATGTGCAGCCGCCGTTTGCCAGCTCCAGTCCCAACCTGTGCTCTCGATGCCTGGGTCGGTAGTTTTATCGTCACTAGGACCCAACTTTCCTTTTGTGCTCGGAGCTGGAGCTCGGAGGCTTGCGTGGAGCTGCGCTGAGCGTGGGAGCTCCACCCTGGACTCCATCTTTTAAACAACTAAAGGAGCTGGGAGCGGCGGGAGAACTGGCTGAAATACTGAAATATGATCAGCATCTTGCCATGTTTCTCGTGCAGTACGCAGGTAAAGCGTGTGTTTTGTGTGCTTGTCTTGAAAGTGCGTTTCTCCGCCTACAGGGTTATACGGAGTTGACAACTGTGGAAAGTCTGCTGGTCTCCTCAGTGTGCCTAGGCAGCTTCTGGATCAAACTGGTGGTTGTAAAGCTCTGACCATGACCCTTACGCCAGGAGCGCAGTAGAAAAGAGCGCGTGAGCCCAACAGTAGTTTGTGAACCTGGGAACTAGTCTCAGAAAGCAAATGGTTGGTATCGAAATGTAACTTCAAAGCCTCGGTGTCTTCTCTTCTTTCCCTTCCTTGCGGTTTTCTCTGTGTCTTCTAATTGATTGCTGCAGATGCTGTGGACTTTGCTTTCTTCTAAAGTGTGTTTCTTTAGAGCTGAAAACGAGCAGTATGTAATCAGATGGCAGGTTGTATCCTGGAATCCAATTTATTTCTAAATTGCATTTCTAAACATGCAGAAAAGAAAAGGGACCCCTGTTCAGGCTGAGCAATACTTATTTCATATATTTGCCAGTGTTGGCAAAAGGTAAATCCGTATTTATAGTAAAGCCTATGTCAGCCCATTTCTTAAGTTCCTCCTGATGCTGGGTAAGAGAGAAGTTTGATGAGCGGGCATAATCTACGGGGGCTTTTTAAGTGTATCATTAAAATGCTTTTAGGTATGTGAAAGTATCAGAAACTGTTACTAGTTTTTGGGTTGGTTTTTTTTTTCCTTTGAGTTACTGGGGAGAGATTTGTGTACCTGCTTTTTATTAGCTAGGTAGTTAAAACTGTTGGAGTGTGTGACCGGCAGCAGCGTGAGGTTGCTGTCAGAGCGTGCGGTTCCCTCGCCTGGCCCCGGGTGAGCTGGTTTGTGTGTCTCTGAAGCAGTGCTGGGCTCGTGGGCAGGGCTCCGTTTGTCATTTGGTTGAACGTCAGGAAACCCAGCAGGGAAGATTTTGCAAAAATCTTGGAAGTAGAAGCTGCGTTGGGGTGCTGTTTTCCTGCACCATCGCAGGAGCCTTGCACAGTGAGCTGCGCAAACCCGCGGTTTGGGTAGAAGAGTTGTCAGCACGTTCAGCTCTCAGTAATAGGAATGATCTGTAAAACAGTGCTTTTCGGTTCACTATTTCTGATTTCTTTTTTTTTTTTTTTCCCTGGTCATTAAGGCAAATGGCCAAGCTCTCTTTGCGGGAACTAGTGGTCGGAAAACGAAGTCCTGTCCAGGATCTGGCACAGGACCCAGTGAGGGTAGATACTTCCCTTGATTTATGCCTGGAACATTGAGATCTTTCCTACCTCTCTCCAGGCCCTTTCTCAACGTGTGCTCTGAAAGCTACAGCCGTATATAGCATCAGCACAGAGCCGGATCAATACCTACCCAAAGGGACCGGCGGAGCTGGGCATTGTTAATGCTACTTAGGACAGCGGGAGACTGCCGCGTGTCTTCCCGAAAGACGCAACTCGGCACCTATTCCCAGAGGTGAAGACCACCTACAGCAACCTCCTGCTGCTGTGTGAGGACTTGCTGATCGGCATTTCCTCCTCACTGTGAAGCATCTTCACTGTTTTTCCCCTGCTCCATTTTTCTAGTGAGGGATCTTCTAGTCCAAACTGCTTTTTAAAAAATCATTAGTCACTGCATTATGGATGCTCCTGATGTCTTGCTTCTAAAAATGCACTATTCTGAAAATCCCTGGGGATAGGTAGTGGGTGTGCTTGGAGGTGAAGGACACGCTAACGCCCGTGCCACGTATGGCTCTCTAGAAATGCTGACACCGGTCTGACACTCACTGAAAACCCTAATTTTTCTCCTCCTCCCCCCTTAGCTTCTGCATAGCACTTCACTGCAAATGCAGAAATCTGCTGATTTCTGCATTTCCTGGCCGGCGCTCCCCAGAGCATCAGTACCGCTGAGCAAAACCCCGTGGCTTGCTCCTGTGCTGGTGGTCCCTCCCTTCCTGAGCACACCAGCTCAAAATAGCCAAGGATGCTTCGTTAAGGTGGGCGCGAAGGAAAAGTGCTTGTGCTCGTGCCTCACGGTCACGCTGACAGATTCTGCCAGCTTTTATCCTGCTCTGTGCCCGGGAGAGAAGCTTTTCTGCAGCTTCAGCTTTCTTCTGCGCACGTTCCCTCTGTCCGGGGGGACGTGGTTGGAGCTGAAGCCGAACGGCAGTTCTCTGAAATGGCAGGAGAGAGGCAATCGGTTCTGAAGGTGGCTGCTGTCTGTGGCATTTACGGGTGGAAAATCTGACATACTAAGGAGTTTCTTGCTCTTGGGACAGGCAGCTGTGCACAGGGGCTTTTACTGCCCACCATGACCACCCTGGCAGAGGTCCGGACGTGTGTCATGAAGTAAATGACAGTTTCTATAGATGAAGGCGACTCAGCGGCCGTCAGCAGTAGCTCCTGGCTTTCTCTGCTCACAGAGCCTGGAGCGAAAAACAGGGCAAAGTGCCTGTGGAAGGAGGTCTTGGCATCCTGGAAGTCCTTGTTGGAGGAGCTACCAGGCTCTCTCGTGTGAGTGGGACTGAGAGTAACTGCATCCTCTCCAGCGCTGTTTCTAGAAAACACTACCCAGAAAATACATTCATTTTTGTTTATTGCATGTGAAAGAGCTACTCGGTTTTGCAGTCTGTGCCTGCAAAGAAAAATATGTTGCTGTTCATGATCTCATCAACTTCCATTTTCTGTAACTTCTCAATATTTCTGACTTGTGGAATTCTACTCTAAGACTGTATAAGGACAGTAGCAGGCATCTCTTCCAGAGCACTCGTACCACGTGCTCTGCATGCCATAATGAAGTTGTAAATGCAGAGGGTTAGATTTAAAACCAAGAAAGTCCTATTTCTACCTTTTGAAGAGGTTTAGGCACTATGGAGGAACGTATCAAATGAGGAGGGTAGCTCTAAACCAGCTCTTGTGTTGAGAAATTATTGGAATAAAACCAAGCTGTAAATTGGAATGAAGTTTCACAGCAGGGGTGCAAACTTTCCTCCTTTGCTCATGCAGTTTGGTGATGTTTTCGGACACGAAGCTTGATTTGAAGCAATCGCGTTTGAGCTCTTTAAACCCCGCATCCTAATGCAGGGGTTCACAGGAAGGGATCCCTGCTGCCTCTGCACTGCCGCAGCGTGCGGCATCGGCCTGTGAGGTGCCAGTTGGAAAAAAGACCATAGGAAAGTCAATTGCTTATTCTGGAAATCTGAGAACAACATAATATTTTTTGGTTTCGATCATACTCTCGTCCCTTCGTTGTACTGATGTGGCTGTTTTAGGATTGCTCGGTAGGATGCAACTGTTGTTACGTGGCTTGAGGTTGAAAACAAAACCAAATCCTCCAGTGGGAAGAAAAGGGGGGTTTTAACTCTGACCTCTTCGCTGATCTTGGTGTGGTCTCCCAGGCAGGATGACCTAAGCCATGGCTCTATGAGACAGTGAGCCTGGATCTGGATCTGGATTCCTGGTACTGGTGCCCGAATCACGCCCTGCGTGGTCACCTTTGAGCATTAATCTGACACCATGAATTTGTACCAGCACAAAAAATGTTGCTGCATTCACGTCTGGGGATCATGTGTTGCATCTGTTAGAGAGCATATCTGATTACGTTTAATGGAGAGCCCATAAATAATACATTTTTTGGAAGTGGGATATTCATGAAGTGGCTGGAGCAAGTCCACAGTTTGTTCTCCCAGGGGTGTCTCTGGTTGTCTTTATGATGCTTCTGCTGGGTTTTGCCCACATCTCTCACGGGTAGCGCACACACGTTGGTAGTTAGAAATGCATTTGTTGAAGTAATGCTGAGCTGAACGCATCCTTGTCCTTTAGGTACTCAGTGATCTCACACTGGTCTTCACCCGTCTTCCCCCCAAAAACACTCCACTGGACTTTTGCTTATGTTACTGTCAGCCTTATGCAGCTCCTGTGACGAGAGTCCCCACCGTGGGGAGGAATGACCCCGTGCACTGGTACATGCTGGTGCCAAACTGCTGGAAAGCAGCTCTGTGGAAAAGGTCTTTGAGTGTTCTGGTTGACCTCAAGTTGACCATGAGCCAACAATGTACCCTTGCGGCAAAGGAGGTCAGCAGCATCCTGGGCTGCGTTAGGTTGAGCATTGCCAGCGGGTCGAGGGAGGAGATGTGTCCCCTCAGCACTGGTGGGGTCACACCTGGGTGCTGTGTCCAGTTCTGGGCTCCCCAGTACAAGAGAATCACGGACGTTCTGGAGCGAACCTGATGAAGGGGAATTAATGTGATGAAGGGATTGGGGTACCTGTTATTGAGGAGATCCTGAGAGAGCTGGGATTGTTTAACTGGGAGAAGGCTTGGGGTGGGAGCAGAGGGGGTCTTATCAATGTGTTCAAACACACGTTGATGGAAAACTGTAAAGGAGATGGAGTCAGAGTCTTCCAGTGGTGCCCAGTGAAAGGTCAGAGGCCACACATCAAAACACAGGAAATTCAACTAAACAGGAGAAAACTTTGCTTGCTGTGAGGGTGGTCCAGCACGAGAATGGGTTGCCCCCTCTGAGGCTGGTGGTCTCTGTCCTTGGAGATATTTCCAGCCCAACTGGAGAGTGCCCTGAGCAGCCTGCAGGAGCTGACACTGCTTTGAGTCCATAGTGAATGAAGAATTGTCTCCACCAGCAGTGGCGTGGTTCCTGTGACCAAACGCGCGTTGATTTGCCGTGTTCCTTGGTGAGAGGAATTGTACTCAACTCTGGCTGTGCAGATTGCAGTTGGCTGTGTAGGGAACTGTTGTCCCCCCTTTATAGGGAGCTTAGGGTGGCCCCATCCTCTGCTGCAACATCATCACTTACTGGTTGAATCCCCATCTGTGACTGTTGGGTAAGAGTCTTGCCTTTGGTTTTACAGTATTTTTGTAATAGCTGTCTCTTTCCAATGTCTACATGCGGCTCCGAAAGCTCCAGCTGTACAACCTGTTTTATCTCTCCCGGCAATGTCACAGCTCTTATGAGCGCATCCCCTTTTGACGGCAGAACTTGATTATTGTAAATCTGGTTTGTGGGGGCTTTCAGCAGGACGCTTGCCCGTGGCTTGCAGGGGCTGCAGCAGCACGTTACATTCCTGGCATGGCGCACTGCGATCGTATTATGCCTGTTTAGCATTCTTTATATTTGCTGCCTATTAAGTAGCAAATTAAAAGTCAGCCTCGTAAGCTTGCAGTTGAAGCCTCGGTCCATTTGCTGGCAAACCGTTTCTTACTGTTCTTCAGGGATATACGGGACAGCGGTGTTCTGCAAGGAAAATACGCAGGTAAGCTGTAACATGTCACGGCTTGCAAAAGTTTTCAGTGGTTGGCTTAAGATGTCAATGTTCAGATGATCTCGAAGATTTGCAGACCCACAAAATGTCATGTAGAAGAGCAGACAACCATGTAACTGCAGAGATCCGGGTCTTTGTTTTCATCTGAAATTAGAAAACTTAGAACTTGGCCCAACTTGCAGAGTTCATCCTATGTGACTACTTAAAGTGTTCAGGAGAGTGGGACCCTGACAGAACACACTTTGTTTCCGCACACCACAGCTCCTCCGTGGTCAGTGTGACCCCAAAAAATCCAACAGGAAAATAGTTTCCTTTGGAAAAGTCGACTTTGTGGGTGGGCACCCAGTGATTCCGGGCCTGCTGCTCTGCTCAGAACATTGGCAGGTGACACAAGGTGAGCTAAAGTCTCCATGTTCCTTGTCAGGTTACCACTCGTATCCACCTCATCCTCCTGCACGTGATGAACTTCATCCTTTTAGGCAACCGGTCCTGTTTCAGACTTTGCAGTACTCATTTTGGAGGGTGTTTTCCAAGCTCTGCTGCCGGTCCTCGGGCACGCACAGCAGCTTCTGTGGGTGCTTGTGCTGCCAGAGGCTGGTGCCAGCACTGCGAGCTCACCCCTGTGCTGCAGGGCAGATTTGCCAGGTTCTCAGAGCAATAGTGGAGCTTAAGGTGAGGGTCAGCCCAGAAGGGAGAGGTTGAGGGGCTGATTTGAGATTTCCTTACTCCATCTCTTCTTAATGACATATAATGCCTGAAAGAGCCTGTGCTGCAGGCTTACCCTGCTGCTGCTCATCCCCCCGACTTGAGAAGGACTCTGGGAACTTGGGGACAGCGTCTGTCCTGTCACCAAGTCAGCGGTCGTGTTCCTGTGCCTGTTCAAGAGTGTTTTACTTGCGATCGCTCCAGCCTCCCCTTCCCCTTCGCTCCTCGCCAGCTCTTTAAACAAGCTGTCATGAACAGGTTGACCTTTTGGTGCAGGAGATAACCGGGAGGAGAATTCCTCAGGAATGCTGTTAATTACTGAGCCGCCCTCCTGGGCTTTTCACGGGGCTTGATGAATTCTGGGAATATACCTTTCTTTTCTTGTTTAATTGCTCTTCATGTAGCTGCCTTTGGGGCAGCGTCTAATGCCAGCGCCTGAGGTCCGGATGTTTTCAAATCGAAATGATATAAGACAAGAAGAGAAACAAGTACTTATTAATTACTGTTCAGTTTTCCATCACCGTGGTCTCTTCTCCTCCTTTTATAGGTCTCCTCTTGTCAATCTGCATGCTGAAAGCAGGAGAGATGTTGCTGGCTCAGCTGGTCTGGAGCTGGTTTGCAGCCGTGCGGTGCTTGGTGTGCGATGGAGAGGCGGTGGATAGTCAGGGTCACGGGGCCTGAAGACTTAAGAGCATTGTAGGCCTTTTTCTGCTCCTTCCTATATATGTCAGGTTAGGGTTGGAGCCTTCTGTGAGCAACTTAAATATACTAATCTTAGCAGAACATTGTCCACTTCCCAGGAGCTGCATTAATTTCTGCCTGGGGCGAGAGCTGAATGGGGTCACCGGAGCCCCCCTGGGCTGGCAGGGGCGTACGGGGTGTGCTGGGCAGCGGGGAGGGAGCAGGGCTGCCCCCCTCCTGCTCTGGCATGAGCTGTTCCATTCGGTCAGGCACTTTCTTACAGCTTGGCTCGTGACCGAACTGGCAGGGCACTGGCTGTGCAGCTGGGAGAGCTTCCTTTGCTTCCCATAGACCCCAGTGTTTGTCCTGTAGCTAAGGAATCTGTTGGGTTTTTTTTCCAAAATCATAGCACCATAGAATGGTTTGGGTTGGAAGGCACCTTAAAGACCATCCAGTGCCACCACCCTGCCCTGGGCAGGGACACCTCCCACCAGCCCAGGTTGCTCCAAGCCCCGTCCAACCTGGCCTTGAACACCTCCAGGGATGGGGCAGCCACAGCTTCTCTGGGCAACCTGCGCCAGGGGCTCACCACCCTCACAGGCAAGAATTTCCTCCTAATATCTCATCTAAATCTCCCCTCTCCCAGTTTAAAACTGTTCCCCCTTGTCCCATCGCTCCCCTCCCTGATCCAGAGTCCCTCCCCAGCTCTCCTGGAGCCCCTTTAGGCACTGGAAGGGGCTCTGAGGTCTCCCCGGAGCCTTCTCTTCTCCAGGCTGAACCCCCCCAACTCTCCCAGCCTGTCCTCCCAGCAGAGGGGCTCCAGCCCTCGCAGCATCTCCAGGGCCTCCTCTGGCCCCGCTCCAACAGCTCCGTGTCCTTCTGCTGTGGGGACCCCCCGAGCTGGAGGCAGCACTGCAGGGGGGTCCTCCCCAGAGCAGAGCGCAGCAGAGGGGCACAATCCCCCCCTCACCCTGCTGGCCACGCTGCTGGGGATGCAGCCCGGGGTGCCGGGGGCTTTCTGGGCTGCCAGCGCACATTGCCGGCTCATGGGGAGCTTCTCACCCACCAGCACCCCCAGGTCCTTCTCCTCAGGGCTGCTCTCCAGCCATTCTCTGCTCAGCCTGGAGCTGTGCTTGGCATTGCTGCGACCCAGGTGCAGGACCTTGCACTTGGCCTGGTTGAACTTCTTGAGGTTGTTTTATTAATACATTAATAACAATTTTTTGCAAAGAATGCAAGTAGTTTTTCACTCCTTGTTATCTCCCCTCTGCTGGCGCTGGCTGCCTCCCTCCCCAGCACAGCCGTCGGAGCAGATGCAGCATCTGAGCGCTCCTCCTATACCGCAGAGCCTAATCAAGCGTGCTAGCGCAAACCGATGATGGAAATAGATGGAGTAAGTAGCTGCCTTTGCTCTTCAGTGGGTTAGAAAGTAGTCGCCTGCGCCGTGTGCTTTAACATCCAGGAGTTGGTGAATGCTGAGTGTCCGTGTGGCGTGTCGCCTTCAGCCCGAGCGGGGTGGCCATCCATTTCAGGCCTGGCAGCACGGGTGTCCGGCTGCATCGCTGCTTGTCCGTGTCCTCCCCTACGCCCAAGCGTGGGAAAACACACTTTTGAGTTTAATGTCGCCTTTTCCATCAGTTGGATAATAATAGAGGTCAATCTTACAATTGCTCCTTTTCTGTTCTCCCTCTTCCTTTGCTGCGCACGGCCTCTCTCTATTTTTAACCCGCTGCATTGGAGATTTGTTTTCCTGAGCCCTCATGACCTCGGTGATATTTTGACTTTGGGGTATTTAAGAAACGGCTTTGTAGGCATCTTGCATAGTCGGGCGTGACTATTGTTGTTGCCAGCCGAATAGTACTTGTCTTTTTGGCTGCTTCTTGCGGTCTCACCTTTCAGTAGCTGAGAGAAGAGTCCCTTCAGGCTCTCTGTAGCCACTCTCTTGTCTATTTACAGCTGTACACAGCAACCGTGTTTGTTAACAAGTTCTTGGAAGTGGAATCCTCTAGAATAGAAATCGCGATGCTGCGGTGTGTCTAGAGAAAGGTTTGGTGCAAATGCCAGTGCCTTGAGATGGCATAGTTGTCATCTTTGGTACTCCTGTGGTTCTGCTGACTCCCCTCCCCCCAGGAACACAGGCACACCTTGGCAGAAATATCGCTATTTTTATCACTTTTTGTGGGTCCACAAAAAGCATTCGTGTTTTTTTGGTGTTGGTTCCCCCCCTCCCCCCCATTGACTGTTCAGAGTGAGTTTTGCTGAGACAAATCAAACTGGGTATTTTAACATCCCTTCGGTCTTAATCCCTGCAAGACCTGAGTATGGCAGAAGGTGGAATAATGAACTCTGTGCTCAATTAAGAGCATTATTCCGCTCTTGCTGTGATTAATTGCATACTTGAAGCTTTATGTTTGAAGCCTCTGGTAATTTGGAATTGTTTACACAGTACTTTTTTCTCATTACCTGTCGTTTTAAGAACCAGACCATTTTGGAGAGCCAGGAATGGTTGGGACTGCATTCTGCTGGCACAGAAATGCAGTTAATTGACCGTCACCTGCAGTTTGTCCACCACAGGTCTGGGGAGGGTGATCGTCTAAAAGATGGTTTAGCACAGAATTACTCTGAAACGGATGTCGTACCTTGAATTAGGAAATACACTGGAAGCTGCAAAACAGATTTTCTTTCATCCTCTTTGGTTCAAATCTGCATAATTAGCTCTTCTTCCTGCATACACTGGTCAGTTGTTTAAGGATCTGTTTGCCTTTTTGCTCTGTTTCATGATATCCCCCAGAGGTCCCCAGTTTTGCCCAGTTTTGGTAATTGTCCACTAAAGCCGTGTGGCTGAATGGGAGATGCCCTGCAGTTGTGGTGGTTGCGTCCTCTGCTCCCCAGCTCAGATGCAGAGGGCAGGTTTTGCCTTGTTTTTGTTGAGCCATACAGTTGGGCTTCTGTAATAGCAGTTGTGTTTTATTTCTCCCTATAAATGCTCTCTTGTGGTCTTAGAAAAAGTTCCAAACAATATTTTCTCAACTGTGTCTTTTTTATAACCCAAACTCTCCCTTCCTTTAAAGCTGTCTCATTCAAATGCCTCTTGTGTCAAAAAACAACTTACTCCTTTCCCCACTTCTACTGTATCAGCTACCACATCAGCTCCTTCCTCTGCAATTTTTATTTCCTCCGCAACTGAGTTTTCCTATAAATCTTTTGATTTTCATTACAGGATGAAATTCCAGGATGATTAGGATCATCTAGGGAGATCCTGTAACCATTTAAACAACTGGTTGGCCATAGTAGGATGATGCTGGAAAACAACGTTGGGCTTCAAAGCTCTTATAGACACCTGAAACTGTACTTGGGGTGCTCCCAGGAGAGAAGATGAGAGCAGAGCCCCAAATCCACGTTTCCTGCTCCCGTGGTGGCTGTTCTGATTCCCCTTGGAGTTTCTCTCCCAGTGATGTGCCTTGACGGGAGCGAGGTTTGGCCCACATGAGTTAGCCTTGTCTCCTAGGAAGTAGAAGGTGGGGATATAGACACCTTCTCAGGGCTGTTGAAGAGGCCACTGAAGGTGGTTGCAGCGTTGGTCAGCCAAGTGGGGAAATGTCAGGAATTAAACTCCAAAGAAGCTATTTCAGGAGAAGAAACCATCCAAGGAGTACAGTCGTCAGGTTGTAGGAGTCTGGCAGGACCGCATGCTGTCAGTGTTATAACTGGATGTTCTTCGTTACGGTTGCTCCTGCACTTTATGGGTTTTCTGAAACTTCCTTTTCTTCTCACATGTGTCCATTAGGGCAATTTGTTTTCCCTCTGCAATTTTTTTTTTTTTGACTGACAGCCTGAGTAGGCATAGGAGCCTTTTGTACTAAACCTCTTGTACCAAGACAGCGAGACGTTGCAGCGCACCCGCCTGCCTTCTCTTGCTTTGCTTCTGGGAGTTGCGACCCGTCCAAAGGGAAGTGTTGGCGTGGAGGCTCGTGGGCTGAGGCGGGATCCTGGCAGCGGGGACCGCGCGTGCAGCCTGAGCCTGGGGCAATGGGTGCTCTTCAAACGCAGCCGGCGCCGCCGCTCGCCTCTCCCGGCTGCGTGAGCATCCAGGCTCCAGCTCCGTGTCGCTTAAGTGCTGGGACGTGTGAAGGGCAGTGCGAAAGCCATCCCACCAGCCAGCACTTACTTCTGCCAGCTTTCCTTCTGCTTCACCGTATTTCTCCTTGCTTGTACTTCTTAACTGTTGCTTCTTGTTTACTTGTGTGGTAAACACACGCCTGGATATTTCTTGGGCTCGACACTGAACTAACTTGTCCTATGTAGGGATGGGAATGTTTGTGAATGAGGAAAAACTCAAAACTCCCGGAAAACACGAGAAAATTTTCTCCCAGTGATCAGCTAAGTAATTTTTGAGTAATACTCAGACTGTTGGTTACTTGATATTTCAGAGTGTGCTTTGTATATTTAAAAAGCTGCACTATTTTTGAAACCCAGTTCTGGTCTTCGTGGGTCTGTGTGGGGCTTGGTGTCTCCTTTCTCAGGATCTTTCCTGGAGAACGTGAGTTATGTTGGTGTTCTCCAGGATCATGGGGTATCTCAGCTCGTTGGGTGGATGATGGCTATTGAAAAGATGGACAGCTGCGTCCAAAACCAACATAGTGTACTATCAGGCAGAGGGGGTCTCGGTGGTACATACCTTCTTAACTGCTCTGGTTTTATATTTCACTTTAGATTTACTTACTTTGTATGGGTCAATCTGGATTTATTCTTGAGTAAACCTAACTCGTCAGTAGATCTGCTCTATTCTCAGTAACAAACTCGGAGCAACAGGACTCAAGACGTTCTGTCTTTGAGTGCTGTGGTTCTCAAAACGAGCATCTGGAGGCACTGCCAGTGTCTCCTGCGGTCTCGCCAGGGTGGTGATGGGGTGGCTGAGGACTGACGGAGTGGGGATCGGAGACAAGTGGGTGCTCGCAAAGGAAAACCTGTTCCTGTGCTGCAGGGCAGGGGAGAGGGAACTTGAGCCCTGAGGCTGGAGAAGTTTGTCTGGACTCTGATAGTGGATCCGTCGTGTGACTGAGGAGGAGTGTGGTCCAGTCGGCTGGCTCTGTGAGCTCCCCTCTTTGGGGATGCGTGCTGCAGAGCACCCTTCCTCGGCTACGAAGGGGGGCAGCTGCTTGCCGGACTCCTTGAATAAAAATTACAATAGCACCTCATTTTTTTGAAGATCATCTAAGACGTGCCTTGTTTTTAGCTAGGAAATAATTCCAGGTGAATTCCCAACTGGTGACAAATTGGGTGAAACTTAAGTAACTGTTACAAATATATTCCTGGATGGGAAGAAATAGAAAAAAATTCCGTCCTCTGAATTTCCAAACATGAAATATTGTACAACACAGGGGAGATGCACCCCTGGTTTACAGTATCAAACACTTTTATTTGTGTGGGTGTTGGGATTAATTTTTTTGAGTAATATTTTAAAGTGGTGTCAATGTCACATTAGGATCAGGTGTAGCTGGGGACAGCAAACAGGGGGCACAATTCCCCCAGGGGCCTGAAGGGCTGCTCGTACCTGGGACTGGGCATTTCTCTTATTACTGTGATCCCGAAGCGTTGCAAACCAATTTAAAGAACATCCCTGAGTGTATTTTTCTCTTTTAGGCTTAAACCACCTGTCCTTTGATCCTGCCAGCAACAGCAAGTCTGTGCAGTTCGGCAGCGCTGCCGGCCCGCGGGTGTCGGAGAGCCCGGCCGAGAATGGAAGCGATCCGGGCAAGAAGAGGAAGAGAACTAACGTTCCTCCAGGTGAGCCGAGTAGCAGCTCGGTGGCTGGCGATAGCCCAGGCATCCACATGAGCGCGGACCGAACCCCGCTGCTAGGCTGAGGTGTTAATGCAGAAGGTGGACGTGGCCATGGTACCGCTCGCGGTCAGACCGGTGTTCGTGGTTCCATGCTTGCACAGCTTTGGGTGAGGGCTCGTTGCTGTTTCTGTGCAAAACAAAGGGGACTTTTGTATTGATTTTTTCTTTTTTTTTTTTTTTTTAAGCATTGTGGAATCTCTA